>JAPQRP010000030.1:24091658-24109137 GCA_037367295.1 Apogon hyalosoma
GGATAAACTTAAAAAAAAAAATCATTAGTAGCCTATACATGTAGAATTCTTTAAATTGGAACCATTACACCCCCTTCTAAAAACTGTGCTTTTTTTATAGTCTGTTGCCTGTAATGCTTGTATTGTAGCTCTTAATAAAGTTCGTTTAAAAAAAAAATCTAGTGCTTTAAATTGACACCAGAACATACAAATTTTGTTATTGATGCAAGCAATGTGGTTATTTATTCAAAACATTTCAACATGCGTCACACACGTTCGGTTGTGCCTGACCAGGAGGATACTGACCCCTACCGGTGCGGCTGTGCTCCTGCATTAACCCTTACGGCGCCATTCGGCTGTAGGGGTTTCAAGTCGGCGCTTCCTTTTACAGTCATTACATTAATACGTTTCCTTACCTAATTCTTGATGCTAATTCTGATACGGCTTGTTTTGTTATGTTTTTTCCAGCTTTCTCACTCACTCGTCGCTTTTGCGTTCATTGTTTTCGCACTTGGCAAACCGACACGTTTACACTCAGTGAAATGGAAGTAAATAAACTGCAGTCGACTACAGTAACAGGAGATTATCTGCTGAACTTTCTTAACTCTTACATTTTTTGGTGGCTATTACACAGTATATTTGGCGTTACCATTTGCAGGACAGGTCCACTTGCTCCACTTGCAGGTTTCCTTTTCTGGTGTGCGCCGTCGTGCGCAGTGCAGGATGTCACTGACGTACGAGGCTGCAAAAGTTTCATATGACAACTAAAGAGACATTAAAAAAAAAAAAAAAAAAAAAAAGATAGGACCAAATACCAATACTGCACATGTTGCTCCTTTTTTTATTTATTAAATATTATATACACATTTTCAAGAACACATGCTACAGAGTTTCAAATGTACAGCTCCTAAACAATAAAAACAGCTTTTCAGAACAAAAGGACCTGATGACTAAGGAAATTGTCATCGAGGCTTTTAACACTGAGAAAACATTCAAGTTTTTTTTCTTTTCATTTATTTTAATTTAAATTTCAACCATTTCTGAACAAGGCCTCTTAAACTATGCAGTAGTGATTGTGCAGCATTTTTATACATATACATACACATATTTATATGTATATATATGCACTGTGTATATATATATATATATTTTTTTTTTCTTTATTATTATTTTTTCTCCTGGTGCTGCTAAAGCTCCCCTTTGGTTTGTGCTTCTCTGCAGCGGTGATATTAGCACCCAAACATATGGAGAAGGGCCCCAAAGACAACATGTTTGTTTCTATGATCTTTTTTTTCCCTTAACCTGATGTTGTCTACTTATCTAATGATGTTGCTATACCCTCTAATGCATTTTGAATAGAACCTGGTGCTACAAAGCAGTGCAAGTTTGTAGTTTCAAAGTCAGACATTTCAGTATGCATAGTATAAAAACAGTATATTAAACTATGCAATAGCTCATATTAATTGCTATGCCAAGTTTGAATTGCAAGTCATCATACAATTATATTTACATTGTTGAGTCATTATCTTGCAGTGGCCACACTGTGTCAGCATTTTATAACAATGCAGACTCCAAAACCGGAGCTCCTTAGCACAAAGCAACTTCAAAATAATACAACAAATTTAAAATCCCTGCATTCATTTGATGGTTGATGTCACAAATTGATGGTTTTATGTGTGCTGAGTGTGGCCTTGAAAGTCAGTGTCTTTAATTAATTTTATGTTTTGAGCTTTAACATGACATAAACACTAAGCAGTTTCCAACTAAAACATACTCACAGGACTCCCCAGATCTGCTTTACATCCACTATATGGAAAATGTACATTTACATTTACACACACACGCACAACCTAGAGAGCACCATGGTAACTTAACATATAGCAAACAAACTAGTAACCACAGTAACATTAGTTTACATTCAATACCATAAACTACACTGTACATTAAGGCATGAGGTGTCATTGATGCAAAAATCAGCAGAAGATTCATTCAGCAATGCAATGCACTGTGGAATGGACTGTATGAAAGTTATCAGACTTTAATGGAATCATTCTAACAGTAAACATTCTACTGCAGAGAAACTATGATAATAAATTTTACATCATGACAAAACTGGACATAATAGCTTACTAGTTGAAAGGTATAATAAATTTAAATCTTCAGAAATAGGAGAAAGCTGACTCTAACAGAGTATACTGCCCCTGGAAGTTCATATGCCTAATGTCTGACCATGTATGCCAAAAGACTGGAACAAATATCAGATATCTTTCCTACATTTAATTAGCATTAGATAAATGTAAATCTAATTTAGAGCAATTTAAAGCTACTGCTAAGAGCACCGGCACCAGCTCTTCTACACTATCTTACACTGGAAGGATGATGGATAAGTCCCATTCATGCAGTACAGATTGGGTCAGAGGTTAAAATGAGAGTTTGGTTGGATTCGTCACTAAATGGATTCATAAAGCTGCACTTCAGCTCTTTGTTGGGCTTTTACTATTTATAAAATCAAACGTTTAATGTAAAATACACCAACGATAACCAATCAAGGCCCTTTTTAAAACAAGAAAATGTTTATCCTGCAAAAGCTGTAACCAGAATGTACTGATTCAACAACAATGGCTATTTTATGGTTTTACCATGTGCATTTAGAACAATATGTATATAAATATGTGTCTTCTTTACTTTGCACTGTAATCTTATTTTACTATAAGTCAACTGTTCATGTGAACTGCCTGTAATTTGCATGTATACTACATGTATATAATGTATGTGTAACTGGAGGCCAGCACAATAAATATTCAGTTATTTATAAGAACAGTTTGTAGCTGCACAGTAACTAAATGCAAGTCAGATAAGTCTATATTAATATGTATTACTCAGTAATACTGAACTATTCTGCTCACTGCCTGCAGTGCAAACTATTACGTAACTGCACATTAAAGTAATGCAAGTTACTTGCAGTTCATCTGATATACTGTACAATTTACAATACTACCCATCTTTACTTAGCACCATGCTCTTTTATCCAAACATTTCTGTCCTGTCACTCAATCAAGTATAACAGCAGATGACAACCTTGACACTAAGATGTGTGCAAAACAAATTTAAAAACAACGATCTTCACCCACTTCACAACATTGTGTTTCAACAATCTTTTTATCATGGATTTGCATCGTCCCCAGTTTCTTTTTTTTGTTGTTGTTGCAGCATGTTATGACACCACACTTAGTCTTCAGTCCCTTTCACAAAGGCGCTGCTACTGGAGGTTCTTATGTGTCTCTGTATAGGAGAGTCCAGAAAGTGCTTGAGTTGTTTTAAAGAAGAATAATGACTTCACCCAGGCATGAGGTTACCTCCTGCATGTACAAGTCATTACTTAGATAGATAGATAAACCTCTAAAGGCCAATTTAATACCAGTGACAGATGAGTAAAGCTCCCTGTTACAGATAGATGCCAATGTACACATGGCCACTCCAGCTTCTGAAATGCTGCTACCAGCTATGAGATGTTTTAGATTCAATGCATGATACTTTCCAATGAATGTACTGCAAAACTGAAGGACTCGGAATGCATGTGTGCTGACACACCTTCTCAATGAACTAAAAAGTAATAACAATGAGTGTTTTTGCTGGCATTTTACAGAAAATCCAGATATTTTCCTTGATTTGGGATCTCTTGTGTCACAGGACACTGAATGCATTCATATAAACTAAAGCCCTTATTTGACAAGAGGCCACAAATCTCAAGATCACAATATGTAAATGCTGAGTATGTCCAGACTAGTTGTGCAAGCTGGACACAAACATTCAAACAACCGAAAGACTGTACAAAAATAAGCAGAAGCAGAACTTACCAATTTTCATTTATGCATACACAATCATCATCAGCATGGTTAGATTGAGTGATTTTAATTACTGATTCCTGGCAGCCTACACTATTGATGAGATCATACTGTACATGTAGTTTGGTAGATTGTACAAACACTTAAGGGCAAAGTGTTTTTTTCTCTGAGACTTAAGTTCTGTGTTGAGTTGCTGGTTGTTGCAGCTGATAAGCAGCACTTGGTTGTCAGTTCAGGTTAACATAGGTGGAGAGTTCTGTGCCAGCAGAGTCCTATTTTACATTTCACTCAGATAATGTAACATGTAACAATCAATATGAGTTATTTGCGCCATTTGAGGTTCGAGTCTCATGTTATGCCAACTTAAAGGAACAAAATTCATTACTTTAACTGTGAGATTGAGGAGGAGTGCCGTTTAACTGCATGACTGTGCCTGAAGAGTTAGGACATACCAAGCCTGCAAGGTTTGTCCTGTATTCTTTTAAAATTGGCATCCGCGTTGATGTCCAGAGTGGAACTAGCCTTACCACTGCGTCAGATGATAGCGGATGAACCAGAAGAAGGTGAGTTTGAGTTAGGAGAGGAAGGGAGGTTCCAGAAGAGCCACTTGCGTTTACATTGCCGTCTCTGATACAGGTAGTCCTCCTTGTCTCGCTCTTTGCGTGCTCTTTGGTAGTGGTCATCCTCCTTCAGGTACCACACTGGTGGCCAGCGATGTTTCTCAAAGTATTCTTGGTTTTCTGCAAGAGAAAGAAAAATAAAATATTGTTATGTATGAACTCAACTCAACTCAAAGAGTTCCATTTCACAACATTCATTAGAGCACACATGTTCAGCTGAAAAAAAAAAAGTGTTATTTCTATATTTTTGACAGAAAATACTGTAATATAGCAATACTGGGGACTTTAGAAAAAATGGTATATATATATATATATATATACATATATATACATATATATATATATTTAAACATCAATTTGACTAAAAACAACAAAATTAGCAAAAGAGAAAAAGTATATAAAGAAGTTATCATATAGGTCTGCTGTAATTTCTGCTAAAATCAAATATTTTGTTTCTGATAAAAACACTTTGAATTAAATACAGACAAATGAAAGCTGTGAGCATGATTACCCGTAGACTTGGCCTTCATGTCTCTGGGAAACTTGCGGCAGACGCTGTTGTAGTTGGTGCAGATATGGTGAAGACACCAGCCAGTGAGCTGCTGGGCACCGTGGAACTGTCAGGATGCAAACACAACACCTGTGATTTTTGGACTTGGGAACTTTAGTTTTTCTTCATTACAGGAATACCAGTTTACCGAGAGGCACATGTACTACTGTACAACTTAAACCTTAGTCAAATTTGAAAAAATGTTATTACATTAATTCATTCTTTCCCAGAGAATAGTAAACAAATTAGATCCAAGAATTCATCACAGTAGTTGGTAATGTAAATTCAACTTTATTCCAGCATATGGAAGTAATTTAAATGCCCACTGTCTAAAATTTAAGTAGACTTAGTTGGACCTAATCACCAAAATGGAATATAATAAGCATGATGACGTCTCATTAGTGTATAATCTCACAAAAATGAGTTTTGCTGTGGTTCATTTTAAAATGAGTCAGTTACATCTACAGAGGGTCTAGTTCCCCTCCACACCATGTTTCTGCTGTAAGACAGAAGGAACTTCCTAATCCTGTTACGCATGTTCGTCTTAACCAAAAGAGAGAAGAAAAACCAAACACTTTTTTTTTTTTTGCTACCATGTAAGATGGATATTCAGTTGACTGGAATTTGTCGATTATACACTGTATCTTTAATTGGAAAAAAAATACTATCTTTAATGACATTACTTCATTACATTTACTTCTGGGGATTTACTCTTCAAAGGGTAAGATTTAGCAATATCTAGTAGTGAAGCTGCAGATAGAAACTGACTGAATACCCATCAGGCACCCTTACAACAGCCACTAAAAACAGAGTAGGGCTCCCTCTGTAGATATAAATAGCTCTTTACAAGGCAAAGAAAACAGGGTTTTCACTTTCCAGTGACTCTCATATTTAAGTGTTATATTCCATGTCTGAAAATAGATCCGCCATGTCCTGCACACTAAAGTAGTTCTATAAAGTATGACAAGGAGCAGCTCAACCTGCAGGTGAGCCTCAGACACCAGTTTCTTGCAATAACAGCACCTAAGCATTAGCTAAATATATACAGGAGCTCATGAAAGCTCTCCTGTATTACCATAGACACTGCAAATAATCATTTTGCTACCAAATGAACTGGCCACATTCAGAGCCCCTGAGGCTTTGAGTGTCTGCTTTCCCCTGTTAGTAATGTAGTGTGCATGTTGATGAGCTGGAGCTGAAGCCAAAAACACAGCTCAACTACAAATGCTGAAATAATGTAAAAGTGCTGCTCCTGAAATGTCCACTGCACTACAGATTTCAGCCATTTATTTATGCAAAAAGCTAAACACAGCTTCTCTGACTCTACCCATGAGATGTAGTAAAAATGACTGCTGCCTACAGAACAGAGATATACCCTCCAGTTTGATCCAATTGGCAAAAGCATCATATAGGTGTTTTGCTATTCCTGATTTGTGAAAATTGACAGGTTGACACTCTACCTGCGCCATATCCAAATAAACCAGGACATCCCCGTCAATATCAGCCCCCATCATCGCAGCCTCCGTCAGTACAGTTACTGTGTAGAGTTCTGAAAGAAACATAAAAGCTAGTAATTGAAGGCATCAACTTGTAAACACTCACAATCGCCTTATGTAATAGAATACGGAGTCTATACACTGAACAGGGTATTAAGTGCACCAAAAGCAGTACCTGTAAGTGCAACTAAGTGAGGGAGGCAGAGACGATTGGCAAGAACAATGAGCTCCATTGCATCCAGGTCAGGCCGAGAACAAAAGCGCCCCGTATAGAGATATTCTAGCACAGCCCTCATACAGCTGCGTGTTGTGTTGGGAAACAGGACCTTAGAAAAAGAAGCATGTGACACAGTCAGGACTTAGAGGCCCATGATTTTTGCAGGGTTTTGCATTTTTATAAGTCAGGAAAACACAAATAAGCTTCTCACTTATGTGTTTAAACATCATTAAAAAAAGGAGTATATGACCTCAGAAACTTTTCAGATTCAGACAAAAAAATTAAAGCATTCCTTAGCTTTATAGAGTCATAGGATGTTTGGTTCTTAAAAAGGGTTCTAGATACTGTCTTATTTACCTGTATTATTATCTTTTGCTAAAGCAGAAAAGCAGCATGGCAGTTTGTTAGGATCACAGAAGCCAATGTAATTGTATTACAGCAGATTTGCAGTCTCTAATTAAATTATACTTTGAACACAGACCACATACTGAGGTCCACTGCTGTATTCGGTTTAGTACTTATATCGATCATTGCTATAAATAATGTGGTTTGGAAAATTATACAATTAGTAAAATGTCAATATCATTGTTTTACCAACTTAGTGACAATAGAAGCACCCCTTAAAACAATAAACAATGTGAAATAATATGTGTTAATTTGTTCATTGGGTCTTATTTCACATCCCATGGTGCACCAGTGATGTGGGCTGACCTACCTCTTTGGTGCAGCTCTCCACAAAAGGCCCACCAAACATAGCTGCCATCCAGTCACAGCTAGAGATGAGTAACGGCTTGTGGGCCATGATTGTCCCATCATCTAGTTTGAATACAACATCTGAAATACAAATATAACTTCTTAAAATGACTTAATCATTCAAACTTTAGCATTAAAAGTTCAGTGTATGAGGTTTAGTGACATCTAGTGGTAGTGTAACCAACTAAACAAATCTCGCCTTCCTCTACGGTGGCCAGTGAAAGGCCATCACAGAAGCTTTTGGTTAAAAAGTTTAAAACGCAAGTCTATGGAATGCATTAATTTGCTCATTTGAAGTTCATGTATGAGTTTGGTATATCCTGGAAGCCTATTGACTTAAGATTACTCAATTTCTAAGATGCCGACTGTGCCTGTTGTCTACATTCATGATAAAAGCATGTTTTTGAGGGACTGCAACACTGTACAACACAAGCTTCAACACAAACTTCATGTAATCACACCAGCACAAGGTGACCTTACATAATAAACCTTTAAAGCAGGGGTGTCAAACTCATTTTAGTTCAGGGGCCACATTCAGCCCAATTTGATCTCAAGTGGGCTGCCCCAGTAAAAAAAAAAAAAAACATAATAACCTATAAATAATGACAACTTTTCCTCTTTGTTTTAGTGCAATAGCTACATAACATTAAATTCTAAAAATATTTCCATTTACAAACTTTCATTAAAAAATGTGAATAACCTGAAAAAACTGACATTTTGTAAGAAAAATGTGCAATTTTAACAATAAATATGCCTCAACTTATTATTTATATCTGTGCATTACACACAATGTCATACAAACCTGTGGTAACAGGCATAATATTGTTAAAATTTTGGAGTTTGAAACTAAAATAAGAACAATTTCTACAATACTACATCGCAGCTTATTTTTAACACAATTTACAGATCACAGTGAATCTACAAATGCATAAAACATTTAGTTACTGGCAGAATATTGTTAAAATTGCACATAATTTTCTTAAGACATTTCAGGTTGTTCATATTTGTTCAGGTTATTCACATTTTACTGTTATAGGATAGTTTGTTAATGTAAATATTTTCAAAGCGTAGTGTTATTTTTTGCCACATTAAATCAAGAAGAAAATGTGTAGTTGTCAGTTATTTATAGATCATGCCATTATCTTAATGGGTCACATTGGTCTATATGTGGAACCTGAACTAAAACAAGTTTGACACCCTTGATTGTTAATACCTTCAGTGTAATTTTTGCACTTCACAAATTCATTCCACGGGCCTGATTGGAACCTTTGGCGGGCTGGTTTTGGCCCACAGGCTACATGTTTGACACCCCTGCTTTAAAGCAATATCAACTCTGGTTTACCCTTTAACATAATACGAAACAGTAAAAAACACAAAAAAGAAGTGTGTTCTGAGCTATTATAGAAATATGGCCAACTCTTCCCCCTACAGAAACAAAGAGCTAGGGTAACAAAAACACAATTTTTATTTCCTTTTCTGCTGTTAGATCCCACTAAATCTAACACACTGAACCTTTAAAACAGCTGCAACTAAATGTATTTCCTTTCAAGTACAACATAACAACAAAAATCCATAAATTGTTTTCATTTACCAGAAAAGGTGCCTTTGGCCAAGCACTCTTTTACTCTGTTTGTGCGGCGTACATGAAAGGCTTTGGTGATTTCTTGGTTCATGAAGGCTTCATTGTTAAGTATGTTGGCCACCATCATCCGCAGGTCAAAGACCTCCAGCAGCTCAGCAATGTGTGCAATGTGCATTAGCTCTTTCTCATTCTCATCCAGCTGACCTGTGTACAGGTAGCGAAGTACTGCTCGAAAAGGACTGAGCTGCATGGACTGATCCATGTGCACCACAGTCATGGGCCTGGGGCTGTAAGTTATTGGGTCGTCCACCAGCTCCTCCTGGATGCTGACAAAGGCACGACTCCAAGAGGAAAGCAGCCTGCCCCGTCTGCCACCCTCACAGTCTTTCAGGGTTCCATCACTAGTGCAGGCCCTCAGGTTAGCCCTGTCTCCATCATCACTACTTTCACAAACATCAAAGCTAGCAGCTCGCATTAGCAGCTCTCGGCCGGAAAGAGGCCCACGAGGGGGCTTTTCAGTCTCCTCGTATTGTGTGTCCATAATAAAGAGGTCGTAGAACTTTGAAGATGATGTTGCCAGGTATATCTTGTGTGCAAAGATTTTCTGTCGCTCCTGCAGAACAAGGATGACGTCAGCACAGTGTGGGTCTTCCAGAAGACCGACTGGATGCTCCTCTGTGGTGGTTGGGGGAGGGGGTACGGTGATTATAGGTGGGGGAGGTTTCGGTGGCAGGAAGGGCGCCTGAAGGAGAGGCCGCTGAACATTTCTAAGGTGAGATTTCCAAAACTGCAGGTGACGGCGTGAGATTAGAGCAGCTCGGATAGCATTATCAAAGACATCTTTGACACCAAACTGAGCAACGACACTGGTTTCATAATATGGCACTCCCAACTCTTTGGCCACCTCCCGGCCTCTCTCTGGAGGAAGAATCTCATTGGATTTAATGGGCCTGAAAAAAAAGATAATGTGTCAGAGGCATTTCTGGCTCTAAAAATACTGCATTTATAACACATCCCTAATTTTGATACCACTTTACACCCCATTCTATTTACGAATTTCTAATTAAGCTGTGAACACTTTATGAGTCATAATAATAATAAACAATTATGAAGACATGATAACACAGACTTAGGTTAACTGCCTTGACTTGGGCTTACTGGACTTATTCTGTTTAATTTTGCATCCTTTATAGACTATTTACTAATGATTCAATGTCAATCATAGCAGACAAATAAGCCCTTACTGCAAAATATAAAACATATTATCATTTATGAGTTACTGTCATCTTTAACAGGCAGAGGGAAGCTTTATTGTACAGTGTATAATTTATAATGTTAGAGCTTTAGTGCATGACGCTGTTGATACATTCCTTTTCCAGTAAATAAAAATAATATCTTGACAGTAATGGGCTCACTATTTGGCAAGGAAAAGCTTGTATTTGCCTCTCTTTTTCTGATGTAATAACATCTTATTTAAATTAATTAAAGTGTTTGTAACATTATTAATAACCTATCTATATCCCATTTAGCCATTTAGCATTATCATAAAGTGGTGCAGAGATTTTCTACTGACTTTCTAAACTTTTCGGTCTACCTCGCTAAAGGCCTCCGTGCTCTGTTCACTGCCTCTAGGTCTGCATAACGCAGGTCCAGCTGACAGCCAACCAAGATGACCGGAGCTCGGGGACAGAAGTGCTTGATCTCCGGGTACCACATGGTCTTCACGTGGTACAGAGAGTTGGGATTGGCGATTGAGAAGCAAAGTACCACCACATCAGACCTGAAAGGAGAGGCAACACAAAAGTCTTACAACTCAGACAGCACTAGATTAAGCATTACTGAACAATTAAAGTATATCACCTGCCATATGCAAAACGCCGGTCCTTATGATGGTCTCCGAATGTATCCCAGAGGCGAAGGGACACACTGACATCATCCACAACATCTCTGGAGCGCTCTAATACCTAAGGAGACATGACCCATTCAATGGAAACGTAAGAAATAGGTTCTGTAAGGAAATGAAGAACTTAACCCATCAAGATTCCAAATGACCCCAAATGATTTTTCCTCTAAATTTAACTTTTTTAAGTGATTTATCACCATTTATTATAATATTATCCTCTGTATTTTCCTTTTTTCAGTGAAAATCTGGTATTTTCCTATATTTAATTCACTGATCATGTAGATGCTCATAAAAGATCAGAGTAAAGGTATATCAGAGACAGAAAAAACTGATGAAACAGTATATTTTTCAGCAAAGATATCCATCCATCCATTCATCCATCCATCCATCTTCTTCCACTTATCCAGGGCTGGGTCACGGAGGCAACAGTCTAGGCAGGGATGGCCAGACTTCCCTCTCTTCAGACTCCTCCTCCAGCTCTTCCAGGGGGACCCTAAGGCATCCCCAGGCCAGCCGAGAGACATAGTCTCTCCAGCGTGTCCTAGGTCTTCCCCGAGGCCTCCTCCCATTGGGACATGCCCGGAACACCTCCCCAGCGAGGCATCCAGGAGGCATCTAAAACAGATGCCAGAGCCACCTCAGCTGGCCCCTCTCGATGTGGAGGAGCAGTGGCTCTACTCAGAGTTCCTCGCTAGTGACTGAGCTCCTCACTCTATCCCTAAGGGTGCGCCCAACCACCATATGGAGGAAACTCAATTCAACCGCTTGTATCCAGGATCTTGTCCCACAGGTGAGAATAGGAACGTAGACTGACCGGTAAATCTAGAGCTTCACCTTTTGGCTCAGCTCCTTCTCCCTAAACAGACCGATACAGCAACTGCATCACTGCAGCCACTGCACCAATCCACCTGTCAATCTCACGCTCCATCCTTCCCTCACTCATGAACAAGACCCCAAGATACTTGAACTCCTCCACTTGGGGCAAAGACTCTCCACTGACCCACAGAGGGTAGACCACCTTTTTCTGGTCGAGAACCATGGCCTCAGATTTGGAGGTGCTGATCCTCATCTCACTCACTTCACACTTGGCTTCAAACTGCCCCGGTGCACGCTGACGGTCCAGGTTTGATGAAGCCAACAGGACAACATCATCTGCAAAAAGCAAAGATGAAAGCCTGTGGTCCCCAAACCAGACCCTGTCTGGCCCCTGGCTGCACCTAGAAATTCTGTCCATAAAAATTATGAACAGAACCGGTGACAAAGGGCAGCCATGCCAGAGTCCAACATGCACCTGGAACAGGTCTGACTTACTGCCGGCAATGCAAACCAGGCTCCAGCAAAAATATCATTAACTGAAATTAAAACAAGTGTCTCCATCCACTGTCATTGATCCAACTCCATGGGTTTTACTGGTGAATCAAAGTTGTAGAAGATGACGGTGTTTCCATGTTCACTACAGAGCCTCTGAATATCCAAATGGGTCACATCTGATGACCATGAAAAGATGAAAAACTGCATTTAACACAAATTTTTACATGTATTAATAGGATTAGTGGATCAACAGGTATTAAACATTTTAGATCAGGAGATGCTTTTGGTTGACTGAATGCTTGGGTCTTTACGGGTTAAATAGCTGAGAGTAGACAGATTTTTGTGTCATGTGAGTCACAGGAGATATAATACAGTTGAAAGAATTTTTGTGAAAGAATAAAATTTGATTACGTTGTATCACACAGTAGAAAAATTATATGTTCATGCCTTCACTCACTCCTCGAACAACAGCGTGATCAGTTAACATTAAATAAACATAAATTTGTCTTTTATTTCATACATTCATCCACTAGAAACAATGATTACATCATAAATAAAAATAATTGGATGCTGTTATTAAAAAAGGTCCATTTAAGTGTTTTTGATTCAATTGAGAATTCAAATGAGTTCAATTGTGTGGTTAGAGATTAAACACCTCAAAAACATTTTTTCATATAATTAAAAGTGGAGCAGATAATACAAGACTTTTCTTTCTTACTGCTCCTTTTTCAGCTGTGGAATGTGCATAACTTTTTAGCCTGATGAATGACTTATTTGTGAAGTTGGCTCTAGAATTTGTACACTGAAATAAACAGGATTCAACTGAACATGTAATTTAGGTCCATTATTTGCACGCTCACCTCCTGGCATACTCTGTACTGGTCAATAGCCCAGACTGTGGGCACATGTGTAGCAAGTAACTGGTACTGAGTCAGTGTAGCGTTGCAGGCCCGAGCGCAGATGAGGCGGGTCTTTCCAACAGCATTGTCTCCGACCACCACGCACTTGATAGTTTCAACGTTTGGCCTCTCATAGTCCATATCAGAATCCGTCAGCTGGGACCTGTCAGAATACAGAGAAGCCGCATCAGCACCGGAAATCCTAGACTATTGTCCAGAACAGTACAGGAACATAGATCAATACTGATATTAGACCCTGTGACTGCTCCTCATCTGTACTGCAGAGCTATCAATGAACAGTCCCGTGACGTTCCTACGCCCATTCAGAAGTTCTTTGTCCTTGTTCCTGACACGGAGGAAATTTAAAGGTATAAGCCTGCAAAAGCAGATTTTTTTTTTTTTAAGATTTAGAGATTTAAAGATTAGATTTAACACCATGGTAATGTTACGCAGGTCTTAAGAAGAGCACATACCATATGAAAACAATAACAGTTTCAGAATAAATGGAAATGTAATGGTTTGTTTTCCCCACTAGATGCTATTTATAGATACACACTGCATATATTTCTTACTCTCTACAAGTTTACGCTACTGCTCCTACAGTCCATTTATTAAATCCTTACACATAATCTTACCTTTATCCTTACTAAATGGGGCTGTAACACATGTCGAGTACTGGAAATCAGATTCTCACAAACACAGCATCATTAAATGAAATGGAAGGAATAGGTAAATAGACTACTTCTGTCTCTTGAAAATGGTGGCTGATGATTTAGGTAACCGGAGTGGTTTCCAAGGGAACTGAAGCCTGTGTTTCTGACAGTCACAGCATATATCCAACAGTCCTCTATGTATTCTACTCATAATAATTATTTTAATTCAAGCATTATTGTGTAAAAAGTGGTAATAATAACTGCAGTGATTGTCAAAGCCCACTCTTGCAGCCTCAAACTTTATCACATCACACTCTCCATGCATCAAAACCACGACTTTAGTTCAGGCATGTCCTCTCTTCATAGATATTTATTTCTTAGGGATGAGTGTGACCTTAAAGAGAAACACTCATTCATATTTAAGCTCTAAAATTACTTGTTATGAATGAGGTCATGGGTGCGTTTGTTTGTCCATCTTCCACAATGTTTCCCAAAACCATGCACCTGGTCACTAATGCAACCAAATGTTTGACTCCTCACAATCTGATATAAATAATCTGCTCCTATAATCTGCCTGTAGACCTTTACACTTTGACATAGTCCCGATTCCTTTTTGTGGAGAAATTACTATGAAGGATTACTATGATTTTTTTTTTTCTTGTAAGGTCACTTGCAGTTTGCAGCCATTCATAAAAACCAGCCTTTCATTGACTGAACAATCTGCATGTCCACAGGCTCATCCCCATTTGGGCTTACATACAAAAACATCAGACAGTCTGACCTTAGGCAGGGCCTGCATGACACTACAGAGATACAACGCCTCTAATATTACTCATTCATATGCCCTTTCCTGTTACACTCCACACTGCGCAATTCCCGAATTAATTCATCATTTTTGATATGGTCAGATATTAAATAAAACCCCTACGGCAGATTCTCCGACATAAATCACCAGTAAATAAGCTTACAGCCTCTGAGATCATCATAACAAAGATGATAAAATAGTGCATATCCTACCAGAAGGACCGAACAGTCCCTCCACCACCGAGACACTAGTCATGAGGCGCTGCTGCATTACGCGTTATGTAACACCCCGTCACTGACTCCTGTTTATCTGGGTCCGCGTTTAAAAAAAAAAAGAAAAAGAAAAAAAAAAAAACCACAGCGGTAGTCAAAGAAATCGAGTGTGATTTTCGTGCAGGCCATGTGTCATTTCCGCCTTACCGCAACATAAGAAAGTGCTGCATCGGGTTGGTCGATGGGCGACGCGAAACGCAGGGCTCCATCGGATGCGTCTTGCACCTGACTGCAGCTCGTATTTAACTTCATCTTCAAGGCAAGGTGAAGGAGGCTAGAAAATAGGCGGCCGACCGCAGTTGTTGGGAGAAAAGAGCTCCGGATCAGATCGGGGCGATGCGTCCGATTGCGCTGGCACAAACGCGGAGGCTGATCTGGAGCCTGTCGGTCCGCGGCAGAGCTGCAGCCCTGACCGTCATGGAACCACCTCCACTTACTGTAAGGCCTCCGGAGCTAATAATAGGCAGGCGCACCGACGGAAAAAAAAAAAAAAAAAAAAAAACATTCATTACTAAACACTGATCCACTTTAAAATCGCATAAATCTCATTCCACAGCTCCTTAGCAGCCTGTCATAGACCGGTCTGGGCTCCAGTCCTGCACATGTGTTTTTATTGTACCTCAACCCTGAAAACATGGATTGTACTCACTAGGCTGAGCTGTGTTGTGAGTTTGATAAAATGCATCAAACATTCATCACGCTCTACAGCCCCATAAAAAGACAATCGATTGCATTGGACTTTAATTTAATGTAGTACAGGTAGGATGTGTAATTAACTTGTGCTTGTGTGTGTTGTGTATACAGTATCTGCCATAAAGTATAGACTGTACTTTAGTCCCACTTAAAGATCTAAGAAAAATACATTTAAAAGTAATTTTTTCAGAAGAAAACTTCCTCTGCTTGCCTCATTTAGTGTAATCAGCATATGCAATAAAAATGCCCCCTTGCATGTTTACATTACATCCATACTGTTTGGGTCTGCAGTTAAACTGGAGGGTGAAGACAGTCAGAAATATAAATTATTTTGCAGCTGTGAGACCTATTTAACTCAGTCACACACACACACACACACACGCACACGCACACACACACACACACACACACAATTCTCCCACCCTCTTTCTCCCTGTTCTTGCAACCTGTAAAAATGCCAGACAGTTCAGTTGTTATGACTTTTGACGTGAACTACTTATGCTCCTGTAGGAAAACTGTCCACACTCAGTGGACACGCCCCCAGGGGAGGGGCAAATCATATGAATGATTATCTGTGCAGGCATTTCATTCCGTCAGATCTTTACAAAATGAACAGCAAAGGCAAAACGATGATGGTTCAGGAGGCTTTGGGAGCCCTCCTAAATCATGACAGTGATATGAGGAGGATGTGTCTAAAGCTGAAGACCATCTTGAGCTCATGTCTGATTTTGATGATTCTGGTTGTGGAACCAGATAGGGGAATTGATATTCCTATTCCTCCAAGTATGACATTCATGTCAAAAAATAGTAAAATACAGTGATCCTCATCCCCAAATATACATCAAGCAAAACTATCTGCTATAAGTATAATAAAGACAAATCCAGGATCCACGAGGACGGCAGTGACTCGTGACAGACCTAATATCACAGTGAATGAAAGGCTGGTGGCATTCAGAGGTCACTGCCCATTTAGGCAATACATGCCTTCCAAACCAACTAAATATGGGATACAATCTGGGCAGCATGTGACACTAACACCAGTTCTGCATCAAACATGCAGGTTTACACTGGAATGATGTTTGGAGGAGCCCCAGAGAAGAATCAGGGCACAAGGATGGTGCTCGACATGGCACTGGGCTTCAGGGGGCACAACATTAGCTGTGAATATTTTTTTATAATCTACAACTTGGGTCAGGAGCTTCTAAAGAGAAAGTTCACGATGGTTGGAACTGTCTGGAAGAACAGGTCTGAACTCCCTGCTGAGGTGTCGCCAATCAAGAACAGGATCACTCCGTCCTCCATGTTTGCCTTCACAGACACCATCCATAGGCCTAGTATTTTACAGCCCCAGAAAGGGAAAAAATGTTGTGCTCATGAGCACTCTGCACAAAAATGCTAAAATCAGCACAAGAGAGGACCAGATACCAAGTATGATCCTGGATTACAATGCCACCGAGGGGATATAGAGAACTTGGACACAGAAACAGGGTCCTACAGCAGAAAGTGAATGACTGGGTGCTGGCCATTGGTCATACTGGGACCATAACCTGTGAGAGGCAAAGCACACCATTACATTAAATACTGATAGAATAGCTAGTAATAGGCTTAGTAATAATATATTAACAATGATTATGAGGATTTTTATGGTTTTGGACAACTTTTGAGTGAATTAACAAGCAGGAGGTCACTTTGACCCAGGAACATCATTGCTGTTCCTGAGAAACGAAAATGAAAGGAGGATTAAAGTATAGTCTTTCGCTACTCTATGCACTGAACACATGCACTCTTATTATACTGTGTGGGTATAAATTTCCCTCTGGATTAATTAAAGTATCTATCTATCTATCTATCTATCTATCTATCTATCTATCTATCTATCTATCTATCTATCTATCTATCTA
>JAPQRP010000030.1:24114072-24126904 GCA_037367295.1 Apogon hyalosoma
GCACACACACACACACACACACACACACACACTTATCCATTTTTTTGCCTTTCCCCACAAACCTTGAAGCGAAGCAGAACACACACAATATGTACCTGTTTTATTTATCTAAAACAGTTGTATAATTTTCTCCAGCACATCTGTCATGCTCAACCTCTGATAGAAAATATCAAATCCTATTTAAATCTAAAATAACCTTCTGATGTCTTCACAACTAACTTATGAGTTACAGAAAATTTAAGCTTGACAAAAAATGTGTGGTTTGATTTATATCATGATATATATCAGTATCGGCTGATATGCAAAAAAATATCGTGATATGATTTTTTTTCCCATATTGCCCAGCCCTACCCTAAGCCTGTCCCTGACCTGCAACACTGGATTTCCTACCTGGACCCTGTGTCCTCAGACATCTGTCATTGAATCATCTTTTTGTAAATTTTTTAATAAAACCCTTTTTGTATTTTTTAATTCTGTCTCCGGGTTTTGCCAAGAGGTTCTTTCTCCAGTCGTGATAAAAATGCACTTTAAGGGAATAATGAGTGAGTGATTTAAAGTACAAGGTACAAGGACAAACCTGCCTCCTTTTAGAATTGTGAAATCATAGTGAAGTTTAATGTGTAAGCAATAGCTACTGACTGTAGCTTTAACACAAACTCTGTTCCTGAGGCCATATATTTGAGGATCTCCTTAACCTTTTGGACAGTCCGAGCATCATTGCTGTAGGTTTACTTTCTCTATGGCTGCTGCTACCAAAGACTCTAAAGCTCCATTCTGTCTGGACTCTTACCATGTCTCCGAGGAGTTTGGCTTCATCCTCCCTCAGCCTTTGGTAGGTGAAAAAAGACCCTGCATTTATCTATGCTGACCCATTTTTATTGTTTACGCTACACACAGGCAGGCATAATGAACAATCTGACTCAGGAAACCACATTGCCTGTATGATAAAAAAAATAAAAGCCTATTGTTAAAAATAACTTTTATTTACAATGAGCAAAGAGTGAGTGTTTTGATGTTATGCAGGAACCATTTAAAATGGTAAGCAGCTGCTGATATTGATTGAGAGCAACTGACTGATAAAGGCTGAAACTTTGCATCGTCATGTTTACTTTGTCTATTGCACTTTATTCCTACTGACAGTGTATGTTTCCAAATGCTCCTCTTGGTTAAACCGCTGTCTGAGGTCACTGTAGATGAAACAACATAGAATAAAGAGTATAAAAATCCAGGATCATGTGTCTAATATTTCCGAATGAAAATGTTTCTGCTTGTGGAAATGAAGATTAAAGCCTCATACCATTGAGGATGACGACCAGGGATGGAGTTTGACAATTAAGTGTATTTTGCCACAGTTTCCACAGTTTAATGGCTGGTCTAGATGGTAGAGGGACATAAAAAGCAACAATCTGCAAATAAGAATGACTGACTTCAACATGAATTAATGACTAACTAATTTTTCTACAATAAACAAAAGGAGGCCCCAGATGCAGGCTTCAGGCTGGGTCACATCCCTCCTGGGGCATATATTTTTCAACAGCTTGTCTCCTTCGTGTCTGTGCATGTTGAGTTTCATTTGATATTATTCACAGGAGGAGCTTCCACCTTACTACCAGCCGTGGATGGATATCGCCCTTTGTGTCACGGAGCTCGTGCACTCTCACGAGTTGCGCTCCTGTATTAACAGGGTGGGTGAGGGTAATGAACTCACAAGGACAGTGGACTGTGTATGTTATTAAAGTTCAGTGTTGTTACTCTTCCCGTCCAGATGCCAATGCTGAGCAGTGAGTTTCTCCAGAGACATAGAGAGTTACGACTGGCCCACCTGGCCCTCAGTGTTATGACCATGGGCTACGTCTGGCAAGAGGGAGAAAACGGCACAGTAGAAGTATCCCTCTGGCTTTTTAACCTTCTTTTTCTTGTATTGATGTCTTACCTCCTGTCACCCTAGTCCCATTCCATTAAAACACATTTAAAGAGGATATAAAATACACATAGAAATCCATTTTTCAGGTTAACTTGAACAATACGATGTAACTGCATGGATTTTTGAATTTTTTTTTTTTTTATTATTATTTATTTGTTTTGAGCAGAAGAAAAACTAAGCATTTTTTGTGTACAAAGGACTAATGGCAGAGCAAATACATTAATAAGTAAAAGTGACAAGACAAGGTAGCAATTGCAATGTATACTACTAATAACAGAATAAATTCAATATATATTGCACAAAAAGGAATGGGAAGAAGAAAACTTATTAAATCCCATCCCCATCTCGCATTTATACAACATAACACACTACTTTTGCTTCCTTTATCATAAAGTAACATCTGTTTAGAGTCCTAATAATATAAAGAACATATAGTAAACAGATAAGGAAAACTGATGTATATTACACATAGTAACTATCTAATTGACAGTCTACATAATTTATGATACAATATATTTCAACCATAATCACATACCCTCAATGGTAATGGAAGTGGCACATACCAACATGGTAAACAATGACAAGCACAAACCAGCAAGGTAAAAAAAGCCAAGGATGGAATGGACCAGCAATTAGCAATAAGCCCCGCCCTCCCTGTACTGTGACCAGACCATCCATTTGGAAGGTGCTTTAAAACTGTGGATCCTTTGGCATTGCTTGTGGTGCAGATCCAACCTATTCCAAAGTTTCACCCACATACAGACAGACAAAAACTCCTCCTGGTAGTTCGAACCTTAGGGAGTGTAAAATTTTCAAAGCCTCTTATGCTATAAATATTTTCTCTAAGTGTAAAAAACCTTTGTATGTTACTTGGTAGTGATTTATTGAATGCTTTAAATAGAATTAACAGGGTATACTATTTGACATGGTCATGAATCTTAAATAAGTTGGACTGAATAAACAGATTATATGTGTTTTAAATTCAGCCTTGTGTATGATCCTCACTACTCCTTTTTGTTGTATGAATAATGGATGTATGGAACATTGATTATTGTTTCTTCACACTTCAGTACAGTAGGTGAGATAAGGCAGTACTAAGGAACAAAATAATGTTCTGAGAGCATCATGATCCAGGAATTGCTTCGCTTTGTTCATAATTAAGAGGCTTTTTGAAATTTTTGTTCTTATATGTCTGATGTGGGCATTCCATGACAACTTGTTATCAGTTATTAATCCTAAGAATTTATATTCAGTAACACTTCCTAATTGGACACCATCTATCTTTATTTGCAATTCTGGGCTACTTTTATGATTACCAAATATCAGTGCTTTTGTCTTATTTACATTTAGAATTAATTTGTTATGATCCATCCATTTTTTAATTTTATCGAGTTCTCCATTTACTGTACTCACGAGTTTGTTAAAACTGTCACTACTGTAGAATATATTTGTGTCGTCATTAAACAAAATTAGTTTTAATAATTTGGATACGTTGAATAAGTCATGAATATATAGATTGAACAGTTGAGGACCCAACACTGACCCCTGGGGGACACCACAAGCAACACCAAGTTCCTCAGATATACACTCTATTTTTACATACTGAGTTCGTCCTGTTAAGTAGCTTTTTAACCAATTCTCAGCTATCCCTCTGATTCCATACTTTTCCAGTTTATTTAGTGAATTTGAATGATTTATGGTATCAAATGCTTTTTTGAGGTTAATAAATATTCCAACTGCATGTTTCTTTTTATCCAGTGCATTTGTTATTTCTTCTACAGCTTTGATGAATGCCATTGATGTGGTCCTTTTGGTTCTAAAGCCATATTGAGCTCTATTTATTATATGATGTTTTTTTTTTGTTTGTTTGGTTTTTTTTTTTTTTTTAGAAATGCATCCAAATGAGAATTGAAGAGCTTTTCAAGAATTTTTGAAAACTGTGGCAATGAGGAAATTGGCCTATTGTTTGTAAAATTGTGCTTATTTTCATTTTTGTATATCAGAATAATTTTAGCCATTTTCATTTTTTTTGGAACACAGCCAGTTTTGAATGACAGGTTACAGATGTATGTGAAAGGTTTTAAGATATTATTTATTACAGTTTTGATTAACGTCATATTAATATCATGACAGTCTGTGGATCATTTACTTTTACATTTATGGACAATATCTTTTATCTCTTGCTCAAGAGTTGCTGTTAAAAACATAGAGTGGGGATTTGTATGTATGGCATCACTACATTGGATAATGACTTGGTCCAGAATTTGGGCAGCCAACTCCAGGCCAATATTCACAAAAAAATTAGTAAAGCTGTTGACTGCATTTATTACATCATAATTAGGGCCATGTGTATCATTGAAGTACTCTGGATAAGTTGCCTTGGGAGATCCACGTTTTATTAAGGTGTTATATTGTTTTTGTTTGCAATTAACATTTTTTTGTAATACAGTTGCTTGCCAGTTCTGATTATCTGATAATCCATTAACTTATTTTTTTGCCTTGTATCTTTGTTCTGCTTCATTAGTTTTTAGTTTGACAAACATTTTATACAAGTTATTTTTCTTTTTTCAAACATTTTGTATTCCTTTTGTTAGCCAAGGGCATTTTGCATATTTTTTTTTATGTTAGTGGTATTCATGAAGTGGGCAATATCTACTGTACAGAGAAAGAAACAATTCAAGGAAGTTATTATATGCATTCTCCACGTCAGTTTCACGATAGACTGAGCTCCAATCCTGTGACATTAGGCTGTTGTTAAAGGCTTTGATTGTGTCATCGGTTCTTGTCTGTTTATAGATTACTAAAATTATCCACATTTCATGTTAATTCCAATTTGAAGTGATAAATGGCATTCTCATGTTTTTTGTAAAATGAACATGTTTTATTAACTCAAAACAAAAACACAATTAAAACGAAAAGTCATGTATGTGCTCACTCTCTTGATAATTTCTGGATAAATGGGCCATGCTTTCACACATTTTATCAATCATACAAAACCCACCTAACCTCAAATTAGTTGGTGTTAGATTGGTGCCAGCTGCAAAGTTTGGTCTTTCTGTTATTCAAATATTGAACAATTTTTCCTATATTGCACAGGCCCAATTTACAAGGCTTTTCACAGTGCTATGATAAAACCTCTGTGTTAACCTATGTTTGTCGAGTCTTCATACCAAAAGGAATATGTACAAAAAGTAAATACAGGACAAGATGATGTTGTTAAAGTGTCAGTCATTTATATCCACTGACTGATTTTACAATTAATCCTGGTTCAAGGTGCTTCCACGTAATCTGGCTGTCCCCCTCTGGGAGGTGTCTCAGCGTTTAGGACTTCCCCCGATCTTGGTCCACGCAGATGCAGTTTTGGCAAACTGGAGGAAGAGGGATCCACAAGGGTGAGACCAGCTGTGTGGTTTGGCAGCATCCAACATAAGAGTCCTGAGTAAATCTAAACTTCTCTCCTGTTTCTTTCTCATGCTCATTTTTATCTCCTGCATCAGGCCGTTTGACATGGAGTGAGTAGATTTTTATATTGGTTCTGATTAAGCATCAATAAGCTACTGTCCTACAATCATCACAAAGGTCATGGTTTTAATCCTGTGGTGCAGGAACCTGGAGCTGCTGCTCAGCCTCCCAGGTGGGGACAATACACGGGGTTTCTTTATGGTCACTCTGCTGGTAGAGCTGGCAGCAGTCCCTGCACTGAAGGTGAAAACACTAACTGAAAGATCTCTGTGCACTGTAAAATAAAAAAGGCTTTACTATTATGTGTGTGTTGCAGAGCATTCCCACTGTGATCAATGGTGTCAGATGTGGTGACACTGAAGGTGTGACCAAAGCCCTGGAAACCATCAGCAAGTCTCTACAGGACATGACTGATGCACTGAAGCTGATGCACGGTAGTAACTAACATATCCTCAACATCCATACTTTAATTTGACCAGCATGTTGATGCATATTAATGTTTTTACAGCTTATGTGGAGCCTTCAGTCTTCTACGGTACCATGAGAATCTACCTCTCTGGGTATATATATGAGCATTTCTGTTTTAATTAGTCAGTTTTTTTCAGTATGTTACTGCAAAGTGTGTTTATGTACACATACACAGATGGAAAGACAACCCCTCCATGCCAAAGGGGCTGGTTTATGAAGGCGTCCAAAGAGAACCCATGGAGTATTCAGGAGGGAGTGCTGCAGAGAGCAGCCTGCTGCACTGCTTTGATGAACTATTAGGAATCAAACATGAAGGAAAAAGCGGTAAGATGTCTTCATTTGATTGATCACTACAGTGTTGTAAAGAAAGGGCGACTTACTGTGATAATACTGCCCTTATGTAGGTGCCTTTCTCACCCGCATGAGGAACTACATGCCCCCTGCTCATAATCAAATGATCCAGGACATCTCCATGCAGCCTTCACTGAGGAATTTTGTTGAGGAGCAGCCTAATGAGCAGCTCAACCAGGCCTTTGAGCTCTGTGTCACAAAACTGGTGGCTCTGCGCAGCTGCCACATAAATATTGTCAGCCGATTCATCACGGTACCTGCAGCCCGTGCACGACAACTGCGAAACCAGAGCCAGGACTCAGATGAGGACTTGGTCAGTCAAGCGCCAAAAGCTCTAGAGGAGAGAGGCACCGGGGGATCTGGCCTCATGACTTTCCTAAAGACTGTAAGGGACCAAACTAAACAAGCCTTCCTGCCTGACACCAACTAAGAGCAGTCAATCAAATACAATCAAATACTCAATCAATCAAATACTTGTCGTTGGAATAGTGGTGTTAGCAGTTATGGGTATGTATACTAGTTATTGATAGTTATACTAGTAACAGTAATTCCAGGTTTTAACAGTTGTTCACTTTGCTGTGCATCCATGGTCTCCCCTATTTTCTCCCTTCTTTCCCAGTCTCTCTCTCTCAATCTCTCTCTCTCTCTCAGTCTCTCTCTCTCTCCCTTTTACTCTCTCTCTTGAACCCCTACTGGTGAAGGCAGATGACATCCTCCAACAGCCAGGGTCTGCTTGATGTTTCTGCCTGTTAAAAGGAATTTTTCCCCCACCACTGTCACCAAGGGTTTGCTCCTAGAGGATTCTGTTGGGTGTCTGTGAATTGGGTTACTAAGGCTACATTCAGACTGCAGGTCTTAATGCATAATTTGGATTTTTTTGTGCAATCTGATTTTTTTGTGTGCTCGTTCATATTACACGTTAAATGTGACTTCTATCAGTTTTGAGTATGAACAGAATGGACCCTGAAGTGACTTGCATGTGCAAAAGAGGTCCTGATGTAATACATGACCACGTAGGGACGCACTGTGTTTACGTAAGTAAATATGTTTTTCCCGTTGCTTCCCCTTCTAGGATGCAGAATTGTGATGTTTGTCACATTTCAATGATGTAAAGGTCAGATAAATGTGACCTGGCCATTCAGACTGAAGTCACATTGCAAAATATCAGATATGTATCGGATTTAGGACCACAAAAGAAAGTGGCCTGGGTCGGATTTGCAAAATTCAGATTTGTGCTGTTCTAAATGTCTTTGACAGATTGGATACAGGTCACAAATGGGCAAAAAATCAGATTTGGGCCTGGAATCTGAATGTAGAGTAAGAGTCTTGTTTAGACTCTTGTAGACTTTTGTTAGATGTGGTGCTATTTATTCATTCATCTTCATTCATCTTCTATGATTGCGGGGCTGGGGGTGGGGGGTGCTGGAGTCTATCCCAGCTATCAATGGGCAAAAGCGGGATACACCCTGGACGAGTCGCCAGTTCATCACAGAGCTGACATATAGTCACATATAGAAACGAACAACCAATCACTCTCACATTCACACCTATGGGCAGTTTAGATTAACCAATAAACTTATCAGTGCATGTGTTTGGATGGTGGGAGGAACCCCCACAAACTCAAGGAGAACATGGAAACTCCACACAGAAGACCTTTCTGACAGATGTTTCTGGTTGGAATGGAACCCAAGGCCTCCTCGCTGTGAGGCAACAGTGCTATCCACTGCACCACTGTGTCGCCCCAATAAACTTTGATTGATCGATTGACTGATTGATTGAATTTGAATGATCACGTCTGTAAGCTTCTTCATATAAAAGAAGTTATACTATTTTATGGCATCAAAAAAATGGCTTTTGGTGCAGTGAGGGTGAGAGCCCCCAGTCTGTTGTCTTGCATCTAGCTTTGTTGTGTCTGTAAACAAACCTCAACTTAATAGAAGTGAGTGATACCCATCATTCAGTCCAAACCATAATTTAAACCATTTCTGTAACTTTCCATTAAATCCAACCACTAATTCCTTCTTTAATCTGAACTGGAATGCAAAAAAAAAAAAAAAAAAAAGCATCACTCTTCTTTTCCAGACTCACGTATCTGTAAAGAATACTTGGACATTAGACAAGTCATGATTAAGCCCATTTACTTTTTGAAGGAGGTTTTTTTTTTAGTTTTAGCTCAAATGCACTTTAGAAATGACAAATGCCTGTCTGAAAATGTGGCAGCATTTATCCTTTAATTTGTTTATGTCATCTACTGATATTACTGCTTTGCAGCAGCTTGGCCAGGCATATTCAGAGCCGTAATTCCTAGTTAGTTATTTATCCTCTTTAAAGGACTTCTACTGTATCTACCTCTCACCTATATTCTGTCTGTAGAAAATCCACCTTGTGACACCTGATTTTTAATAGTTTCAGGCACATGACTGACATCTTATATTACCAATCGCTGATCAGATTCAATTAGAGTGACATGGATGTGATTCTGCAGCTCTACTCCATATCTTGGCCCAGTTTAGAAAGGTAGCTTCATTTGTCTGTAATACCATGGAATATTAGGTCATCTATGGGTATTTAGTCTGGACCTAGAGAACAGAGCTTCAAAATGAAAAGTGCATTATCAAATTCTATCTTTTCCCATGATTTCAGCTGCAGCTTTCAGAATCATTATCATTATCAGCAAAATGACTTAATGTATGAAAAGTAAAAGGACTCATTTTGCAGTAAGAATGTCTCTGTCAGTGTTTATTTTTCAGATTACATTTTTTCCTCTCCTTCCTGCCCAGTAAAAGCCATGCATTGGTTTTCAATGTTTGCGATAAACTGAAGCATTAACCATTCCTTCGTGGACTGAGAAAATTCTCCTCCTTATATAAATAAATGCTTTAAAATCTCTCTTGAATTCACTATTATCCCAAACCTGAAACTGGGCTTGTTTTTATGAGCTTATGACAATGTCACTTTTTAGAGTGTTAACCATCAAAGACCTAAACAACCACCAGTAACCAAAAGTGTTTACTGATCCTAACACTGAATAACTGTTGAACCACTAAACCTATCAACACATGTAAATAATTCAGGTAAAAAGCAGTTTCTCAGCTTTTCATTGTCATCACATATGACCCATTAGGAGGATCTGTAGTGAACATAGAAACACCATCATCTTCGGGAGTATCGGGTGGGGTGGGGTGGGCGAGTGGGGGGCTACATAAGGGCTGACTAGTCTCTGTCCTGATCCTTTTTGTTTAAAGCTCTTGCTGTCGTGTGTTCTGTGCATGTTCGTGCTACATTGTATTACATTGTAAGACCTCTCCAACCTGCTGGATGTAAGAATCACGTGTATTATTTAGTACTTTTACTTATCATGTATACATTTAGATATTCATATGTAAATTCATATTTATTTTGTACAGAAACCACATTCATTCCTCCCCTTTGAAACATCAAATAACCATTAAATGACTCTTGGGTCATTGTGTTTTAACTGACATATCATTAACACTACTGTGCAGTCTTTTTCACCCAAGTAAAGTACAAGTACCTCATATTTTTGTTTGACCAGACTACTTGAGTGAAAGAATAATTATATTCATTCAGTGATTTTAGATGAAAAAGATGTGAAAAAAAAAAAAATACTGCAATACCTGATGAAACCATGGCAGGGTGCTAAAGGGCAGTATCTAAACTCAGACTAAGAGAGGATGTCACATGGTTTTCCTTTCAAATATCAACACTGGGTAATATATGCACCACTTATTTAGCCTTGTCAAAGTAAAGTTACCTGATGAAAAAGTGCACTTATCATTAATCACAGTCATTTGAAGATCTGCTGAAATCCACACTAGCTAAAATATATAACGACAAATATTCCCACACACTGAAGTATCGACAGAGTGAAACCTGAGTCTTTAATCTTATAAAAGAATCACCCATGGATGCATCTTAATTCAATGTGTCTTAACAAAGGGGTTGTCATTGTGAAGCACAATGCACAATACAGTGCAGAGATGCATCACTTATCAGAGTGGTTACCTCAGCACTCTTGCCATCTTCGAGCCCACATCCAGCCCTCACATGCCTCAGTACTTCCTTGAATGAGTGTGTGGAAAACCCAGAGAAATGAAGGGATGGATTGTGCCATCACGCTGTGTAATGTTCACCTTTCCAGGCTTGTCTCCACTGGTGTTTCATTACAATGGCAGGCTTGCAAGATCAGATAAGACGGACGACGTGGCAATTACACATGACTATTCTCACAACCTACTTTATCTTGCCCTCTGTCTTTTCACATGCCGGGTAGCAGGGAGGACAATGGAGGAGCAAATCAGTGGAAGGACAGGGGAGAAAACAATTACACATGGAGCTGGAGGGATATTTGTGAGGAAGTTTTTTCTAATCAACATGAAGGCAGAAAAATATACAATGCTCCCATGTATGAAAAGTAATGAAGTACAAATACTATGTTAAGGTACTAAAGTTTTATCTTTTACTTTATCTTTCACATTTTAACACAAATACCTGTACTATCTTACTTGGCCAAAACAGGCTTTTTAAAATTATTATTGTTTTTAATTTACTTTTAATGCATAGGAGGAGTATTAATCATGATTTTTTTTGTCCACTTTGCCAAAATCAGGAACAATTTCAAATCAAATCAAAGGTCCACACAAAAATAAGAAATGATGACCATGAGAGAAAGGCATCATAATATTTCTGACTTTGAAAGCTCATGTTCATTTTTATCATTTTCAGGGTATTGTTTTCTTTATTTGAAGTTTGGTTTGACTTTTGAGTATTTGTTGTACATTACTAAAATGTGAAGTACAATTTGCCAATGTGCAGAGCCCATTTGTAAAGTTTAAAGTTACTTTCACTTTTACTTGAGTAAAGACGTTGACTAGTGTTTCTCATCTATACTTCTACTTCAGTACCATGTGTGTACTTCAGCCACTGTTGTGTGCTGGTAATAAATAATTATAAGTGTATGTTTTTTCTACGATTTATGTTTCATTTGCAGTTTGCAAGTAAATTCAGCACTCACTCAGACACAACCTGCAAGACTGTTTGTAAAACATGACAGGAAGACATGAGGGGAGAAGGTGAAAGGTGAACAGAAACTACGCAGGGATGGAGAGAGTTGGGTGGCGAGGAGGACAAACAATGTGTTCACATGTCACAATGATCTGATTAGAGCCTTCTTTCACAGCCAAAGCAAATAATCCCCTTCCTTATTGCCTAAGTGTGGAGGACTCCCTGACAACCCGGCAGTAAACACAGGCCATCTCTAAGGATGTCTTCATTGTTGTAGTCGGGGCTGGGCCTGAACGGCCGCCGAAGTTTCACCTCGTTTTATGACTGGTTTCAATGTTGGACATGAAAAAGCACATAACCTCTGACACACATATCATGTTTTTTAATAGCAAGTCATTTTTAATATACGGACGACATGATGGGCAATAGAATACTGGTGATTAAGGAGTGATTTTGAACGTTCTGCACAATTTAAGCACAAATCTACCAAGTAAAAGCCATCACGAATTACCTAAATGACTGAGTATCCTCATAGCAAAGGGCATCTGGAGTCACTCTTGTTTTCATGAAATCTACTCAAACATCCATATTCCATCTATCAGGGCCGACAGGATTACAGGCGTGGGTTCTCCTTTTGGTTAGACAATCGGATATCTGTGCCTCCGTGGTTAACCACAGGATATCCTGGATTCTGTTATTTCAAAATTGAATTTATGATGCTGCTCTTACCTCAAGCCAAGCAAAGCCAAGACCTTTTCTCACCCTGTGATTGAGCAGCTTCGATGGCAGTAGCTTGGGACTGATTGTCTTTGGCAGGAGTGTCATGGGTGTAGCTTGGAGTAACAGACTGCATGTACAGTAGGTGACTCTGGGCGTCACTCCACTATTTTTTTTTTCCATCTAGAGTCTTCTGTCTTCATCAGGTATCAATGTCTACACACCCATGGGTCAAACGCATCTTCATAATTCATCTACTGATATGTTTGGACACATTTCTAGTTACATAGCTGGTTTTTGAGCTCTTTATATTCCAATAACCCGCTGTGATGAGTACTTTTCCTGAATAGGACTATGTTTTAGTCTGAAATGTATTCACAATTTGTACATGTTTTTTTGTAAACACATGCTTAAAAATCATTACAAGCTTTTTTTTTTTTTTGAGGAACTCCTCAGGCGAGAGGCTTAAATAGTCAAGCTTTAGTTCCTCCATTTAGCGGTCTGAGTAAAAAAACTGAAAGGAAGGATGGACTATTTCCTGCAGGGCCAGAGGTTTCTTAAGCTACAGTGCTGGAGTAACAGCTCTCCTAATGCAATGATCACCTCCAGATTGGTGTGGTATTCATCCTTGCCTTTAGGAAAATTCCTGTAGATGACATTAAGATTTTAGAGTTACTTAGCCTTCTCTGTCTTTGGTACTAGTCACCAAGATATAGGGCTTGTTTTGCTGCTTTTGATTATTTTACTGACTATAATTATTAATATATTTTGTTTAATTATAATTTGATTTATGTGCAGTAGTAGGAGCGTATCAATCAATCAATCAATCAATCAATCAATCAATCAATCAATCAATCAATCAATCAATCAATCAATCAATCAATC
>JAPQRP010000030.1:24127004-24150514 GCA_037367295.1 Apogon hyalosoma
CAATCAATCAATCAATCAATCAATCAATCAATCAATCAATCAATCAATCAATCAATCAATCAAATTTTACTTATATAGCACCAAATCATAACAAAAGTTATCTCATGACACTTTTCATAGAGTATGTACTTATATGCTTTGTTTTACCTCTATGGATGTATGCAAGTGTATAAATACTGTATATGTAGATGATAGAGAATTTGATAAGGGGAGAATATTTTAATTCATTCATTCATTCATCTTCTGAACTGCTTTAGAGGGATGTGGGGGTGCTGGAGTCTTTCCCAGCTATGTTTTGTAATTTAATTTAATTTCATTTCATTTCATTTCATTTCATTTTATTTCATTTTATTTCATTTTATTTCATTTTATTTCATTCTATTTTATTTTATTCATCCTCTGAACCACTTTAGAGGGTTGTAGGGGTGCTGGAACCCATCCCAGCTAAGTTTTGTTATTTTATTTTTATTTTATTTTATTTTATTTTATTTTACTTCAGTTTATTTGGATGGATGGATGGATGGATGGATGGACAGTCATGTCTAAGTCATGTTTACCAGAATCTGATCAGCTGTCAATCACTTGTGACATAACTGAGGGTGTCATGGGCTACCTTTCCTCTGCCCTACAAACACCAGCAACTATTCTCACAGCTTCTCAGACCAGCTGAATAACAATAAGATAAACATTAATTGCAGATTTTTGCCCAGTGACCCTAAAAACTATCAAGCACTGCAGCTTTAATCTATAAATGTGAACCATTTTTGGCCCATTCAGTTCATTTTAGATTTCTGAGTGGTGTTACATCAATGGGTCCAGACCTTCCAGGTCTTTGGATGAAGTCCAACAGACCTACAGCCAATCAGAACAACAGTCATGGACAGGAGCCAGTTCTAGATGGGCAGCGGTCACAGGTGGCAGCCCCTCATTGTATCAAACCACATCTGGCTTCCCCCATATCAGATAAATGGTTGTGATTAAGTGAACCCACTATGGTTTCAGTAGAAATCAGTTTGTATGGGCGCGGGGCCAGACTGATCTGCCAGAGCAAATGAACATTTAGTTTTTAAATGATTCCCAGGTTGTGTACATACAGCACAGGTAATAATGTGTTGTGGATATTGAAGCGGTACGAGCCAGAATTGGGAGGAAAAAATGCCAGAATTTGACAATCCACCTCTTCTTTTTATCCCCTTATCCCAAATCAAAAGACAAAAAATAAAGCTAGATGACCTGATGCTGTTTCATGCTGTTATGGAAAGGTGAAGCAACTATTCCATGCTCAAACATTAACAGTGATGTGTAATTACAACTGTTGATCACATATTAGCATCCTTCCTGTTTGAAAATCCCTGTGACTGAGTGAAATCTGCATCACAAGGTAGATTTTCTACAGCCTGAAACCATTAACAAACATGCAGTAACAACTGACTTTTTAGCCAGTGACGTTTAAATGATGAAATGCTGCAGCTTTATTTATCTAAATAAAAATCTTAAAAAGACTTCTATGTTGCTTGAATGCCTTCCTCAGATGTCTTTTTTCTCCCCCTCCTCTTTGTGCATGGCTTGTGCGGTCTGTCACAGCAGGTTAAAGGCTTTAGATGTAGTCATCTTACAGCAACTTTATCACTTCCTCCCCACTGACTCCTCAGAAACTGCATGCCCACATAAAAAAGAGCTGTCATGTTCACAGCCAGCTTGAAAGGCTGCTTTTTCAGGTGTTGAATTACTGTTTTTGCCAGTGTTGATCAACCGGCCCAGATGACATCACTGACTTAACAGGAAAGAAAGCGTCACATTGCAGCCTTTATTCTTCCAGGGGAAAAAAGTGACATTTTGCCCGCTGTGATGTAGTCAGCGCTCCATTCTGTGTTGAGCAGAGTAGAGTTCCTTTTGGCTGTGATGATGGATGGATGGTTATGTTTCATGTTGGAGCTTAGTTTGTTACCGTGTTTATCTACATTTAAAAAAAGGTGAATTTTGTGGTTGAATGAGTCTGTTTTACCAGTTTTGACACATCTGTGGAAAGCACTTTTTGTGGTTATCTTTGTACTAATACGGCAATATTATTAAAACCAGACTATCTCATCTTCAGTCCATGTGAAAGGTACCAATAAAAAGTGAAGATTCCTTATTATTTGCAGGAACGCTCACAATGACTAAACATTCTTCACAACTGAGTTAGAGTTGTGAATTGTTTCCCTAGAGACCTCAGTCATGCACTTTACATCAGATTTTAATGTCTGCCAAAAGAATACATGACATTCAGATGGCTTTCGTCACAAGATTAGCAGAAGCCCACACACGTCACAGTCTTTTGTCTTAAAGGTTAAGACAACTTTTATCTGTGTGTCAGGGAATATAGCTCAACCACTCACCACTGCTGAGTCACTACTGGCCTGGACAGGTGTGAAACAGACAATCGTACAATTCCACACACACTCTCCCACACGTCAACGCACACAGACACACACATGCAAATGCACATCCACTTAAATGTGCAGACACACGCCATGCCCAAATGAGCACTCATGCATGCACGTGCAAGTCTAGCACTGCATTCCCCCTGACCTGCAGAAAGAGATACCTTATGTGTGTTTACTCCCACTTTCCCCACTTGGATTTCCTCCCATGCCACATAGCTATTGTCCTCCTCCCGCTTGCTCTGCTGATTGACTTCCTGTTCCTCTGAGTTGTCGCTAATGTCACCTTCCCTGCTGGCGCCCACACACTTGTGTTATCAACAGTTTCTCATCCGGGTTACAAAAATACAGGAAGTTCCCTGGGGGTCTCCGTCCTGGAAAAGAAATGTCCATCTTATATATACACAAATGTATCCAATAGTACATACAGACACACGTTCCATGATAAGATTGCTCGGAATGAGTTCAGGTGTTGATTGCATAGTAAGTGTTCCAAGATAATGCTAGTAACCCCCGGAAACAAAGATAATATCAGCACTGGGATATTAACGCCTTCATGGTTAGCACATAGACTTAATCATTACCATAGTCTCAGTGAAAAGTGTCACAAGTCAAATATGTAATAGATATAAGACAAGGTTATAGAGACCATGATGGACATGCACTGACAGATCAGATTTCCCAGATCAATACAGGCTTTATAGCAAAAACACATGCATTGTTTTATGGCAGCTAATCACTAAGCAGCAGAGAAAATTGAGCCTGTCTTCCCAAGAGTCAAACCCGGCTGCAGTTCAGTTACGGACAGCCTGTACTGCATTTTTTGGACACACAGTCTAGTTTGCCTTTTCTGCATGGGATAAAGCTCATTAATCCACACTGGCAATGGCTTACTTATGTAAGTAGAAAAGGGGGCTTCCTTTGGAGTGCAGCTACCGAGAGATGGAATGAAAATCCTGCAATGGTCGTCTAATCCCAGACTTCCCAGTAAAAACATTCCACTTCCTCCCAGGCGAGATCCGGACTTGTTCGCATGCAGAGCTGAGGCAGGCAGAGGGTGGGCTGTTCCGAACAGGGGACAAGCTGGAGACAGATGGGGTCAGGCAGATGGGAGGAGTGGTCAGGTGCAACTTACAAGCCCAGTGAGACCGCTGACATGAAGCACTGTTATACAAAGGACAGGAAGAAACACATGCAAATTTGGACTGTTACTTACAGACATGTAACATCTTCAAATTGCTTAAAATACAAGACATGATACAACTGTGCCATGTTAGTCACAACAAATTGATAATAATATTTCCAGTAGGTGACAAAACATGGCTGTGGCCTTTTTTCTACTTACAGTATACCTACAAATGTTTTTTTTTTTTTTTTTTTTGCTGAGACTTTGTGTTTCTCCTGTTCAAGAAAATCTAATTTGGTGAGATGACGAGCTGTAAGACCTTTTCACCTGATGAGAGAGAATTGTCTTGATTGCCTCATGTCCTTGGCCAGCTCCTGGTTGGCTGTACTAAAATATAATCTTGAAAACATTTGACTTTGAGACTGGCCAAGTTTATGTACCACACTGAGCTGATGTGTTTTACAGACTTGTTTTCAAGTATGTTTTATTGACTCAGTCATAAGTTCCCTCTGCATTTGCTGCTGTTGTTAATTTAATTCATGCTTTGCAAGTACATGAGAGATGAACTACAATTAAACATTATTGAATGCCCAGTATGTTCTTAATCAAACAATAATGAAAGATGTATGCTGCCCTTTAGTAGTGTGGGATCATGGGAGTTTTCACCACTACTGATGATGCAAATCTAACTGATCTGACTTGCACAGACATGGTAATGTATTATTTTATTTACATTACATTTAGTGACATATTTTCATGTCATTTCACTTCATTCTAATCAAACAGCCACAAGAAACATTAAATGTGAACATTAACTTCAGTGGAAGGGAGATGACTCAGTGGTAACTTCTGGGGCTGAAAAGTGAAGTCAAGTGACCATGTTTCCAGCCTGGTCCAAAAAGACTATAGTCCATTTCCTCCTTTATGATGAAAGTACAGTGAGTGAATTAGTATATAACGCATCTGTTTAGGTGGTCAAAAGCCAAAAAGTTCTGCTTATTGAAGGGAATGTAATTGGGGGCAGCCATGGCCTAAAACACTGTGATGTGCCCTTGAGCATGGCACATCAGCCAAAGCCATTTTGACATTGCTGTAATCAAACATACATTTATGCCTTAACACGTTAAGTGGCTGAAATGAACTGTTAGTGTTTATTAAAATACAGTTTATGTTGTGAGTGTTGAGGGTTTCACCTCTTGCTGTTCTCAAAATCCACCTGCTTGTTTACAAAATAATAAACATGGTTGTGTTGCACATATCAAGGCTTCAAAATTGCATTTCAGAAACACATGGGTGGTGTCAGAGGTCACAGTCTGAGGATATGATGCCAGTGACAAGTGACCAAATGAAACTGATCATACTATAATAAAAATAGATCCTCCCTGAGTTTTAACATTGTTAGAAACAATTAAGCACACAAGGCAATAGGCTTAAATACTTTACTGTAGATAAGTTGTTTTCCCCCTGGACTGATAATTTGAAAATAACTGATCAATAAGTTGTTGTCTTGGAAACTAACATCACTGGCTATAATCAATGTGCAAGTTAGTTAGAGATAGTTATGGATTTTTTTTTTTGACATTTTAATATGATTTACTGGTTCATGACCACTGAAGCAAATGTATACCTCTCAATATGAAATGGACAGTTTCCTGCACTGGTGTGACTGGTTAATGTGGGAGAACATCCAGCCTCGTCCTGAGGTCGGTCCTACGCTGCCCACACACCCTCAGCTTACATGCTCCTCTCTGCTCCCAAAGCACTGCACACTGAGAAACTCTATTACAATTTGTTCTGCCAAACATGTTCACCTAAGCCAAAAACAACCAAATTTACGTTTAAGACCTTGTACTTGCTGCCATGTAATTTACAAAATTGAGAATATTGTTAGTTTCCGCAGCGGGCGTAGTGCAAAATATATAAATAGATGTTTGGCAAATGTATTTGTTTGATATTTTCAGGGATAAAATTAGTTTCTGAGAACTAAAACATTTTTCACTGTAAAAATCAGGAAACCCCAAAAATATTGTTCCAACTCCAGGAGCCTCATATGCAGTGTCATCATTACTATTATCAAATGCAAATATACAACCGTCCAGCAAGCAGTTCTTCCTAATTTCTGTTGTATAATTATATAATCTGGCCTGGTGCTGTATAATCAAATAACCAAAGTTGTTTTAAATACTCTGAGAGGGGTTTTGTGCTCATATATTTATAATAACTGTTATATAGAGCTGACACATAGGACCACATTGAACAAAGTGGGCAGGGCTGGTTCAAAAAAATGCACTGAAAGGCAGAGATCCAACCATCTCAACCTCAGAAGCCTGACTGGTCGAGCTTTGTGTACAAGAAAAATCCCATTTTATTTACTAAAATAAATTGGCGTGCACTTTTTAAAAGATCACCTTAACAGCCTTCTTTATTCACATCACAGTTTATTTTCATTCTTATTCATTGTTACACATTCGTATGACACTGACATGCAGGTTTTCTTTCTGGCTTCCCGTGGCTGTCTGTGTGCACACTATTTTCAGCCCTGTGCAGCATTGCGTGCTGATGGTTATTGGTCTCCACTAAATGAAGCCTTGTTCCAAAAAAAAAAAAAAGAAAAGTAAAAAGCACAGTGAAATAATTCTCCTGTGTGTCAAGACAGTGTGTCTGGCCAGAGCTAATTCAATAACCTTAAATAGGTTTGATTGTAAAAATTAATTTGTGTGTTGTATTTTGTCTTGTCCTATTTCAAAGATATATAACCGTAGCATTAATTATATAATAAAACCACATGTGTTTGGTTTTTCTGCATTTAAGGGACTTCAAATGATATATCTCAGGGAGGCATTAACCTTAATCATAACCACAACATGACCAAACCTAACTCCAAAACAGAAAAAATACTAACTCCGAATTAAGAATTTACTATGTCAATGCCAGGACCAGCTTTATGTCCCTACAATAAGATAAGTGATGTCTCAGAATCTGTATGAAGATACTCATTGCATTCCTTAACCTTAATCAAATTCTAACTTCAATACAGAAAACAAGTCGTAGCTTTAAAATAAAGTGAGTTATGTAATAGAGAGCTGTGTTTTGTCCCCAGATGACACTACATAATCAGATTTATGTCCTCATAAAATAAGTAATCCTCATCCACACACACAGCAGGGGCTGAATCTTCACTTTCTACCACCAGTTTTCAAGCAGAGAAGTCTATAAAAAGTAATTTCCCTGAACAGACTCTAGTATCTCTGCAATGTACTGTGACCTGCTCAACACATGTAAACGCTGAGTAATTCAAGAATCATACGATTAAGTCATTATGATTCAACCTGCAACAAATGAATTGTTATTTTTGCTTTGTTTTCATTGTTACTACGTGACATAAGCTTGTCACGTGACTGTAGATCCTGTCTCTTTCTGTTGATGAGGGCAATTCTGTCGGCATTTCCCTTTAATTAACTCAACAATCTACAACATTCCTAATATTATTTAAGCTGCTTTAAATAGGACACAATGTGCAGGAACCAATGCATACCTTAATATACATCCTCTGTCCTTAAGCTATTTGTCAAGATAAGTGAAACATAAAAACAACAGGACATTGTGTCCCTGTGCAATCCCAGTACACAGCAGTGTGAAAGGCAGATGTACTTTTATTGAGCTGATTATCCTCGAGCACGCCGTCCCGCTGTGAGGGACACTTGTGCATTGGCTCCACTAAAGAGCGTCAGCACTGTAGCAGTACGCTGAATGATGTTTATGAGCTTCAGTGACTTTCTGTCCCCCCCTCTTCACTCAGCACAATCTGTATCATACAAACTGCATGCCATTTTGCCATTTCTTCACTCTTCTTTTTCTCTATCTCCAGCAATCAATGAATAAATAAATAAATAAATAAACAAACGCAGTAGCCTACTTCATACGTTCATTCTTTGTAGGACCAAACATTTTAAAAACAAAAAGACTATTTAGGGAATTCATCTTTTACTAGTGTGTTGCATGGTGTAAAAAAACAAAACAAAACAAAACACATAATACTATCAAGGTTTGACAAATATAAAAACCCTAGAAACAATCAACATACATTCACATAAACATACATGACACAAAAAAATTGCTTTACAAAGTGCTTAAAGCAGACATTTTATGCCACTTTCTAACAATTGTATTTTAAGTCTCATATGCAGAATGTGTAAGTTTCAGCTCTAAATACCACAGACTGAAGATTGTCTCAGTTTCCTGTTTGTCACCTCATCAACTCCTCAGAAACCCCTCGATGCTCAGTTGTGACCCACAGGTCGATCTTGAAGGGTGTTTCAGTGTCCTAACATGCCTAGAAGGATATGATTGAGGATCTACTTGAGCACTGCAGAAGCCTTTTCAAAATTTGGACGTGCAACTTTTGGATTTCACAAACTACGGTAAGGGCAGGACTTAAGTTACAGGTGCAGACAGACAGGGTAATGGTAATGACCATCACAGTCATATTACACTCATGATAACAGCCTGTACTCTGGATTCTATGAAGAGTTTTGAGCCATTTCCTCTGCAAAAATTCTTATACTTGCTCAGAAATTCTTCAGTGCCTCCATGACATCACCTAAACAATGAACTTTCAGATTTAATAGGCTCTTAATAGGATAATGTATCTCCAAAATCTTCAAATTGAAGAGGACCACAATGACACTGGACACCCATTTTTTTCTCCACACCTCCACCCCATGCAAATGTGTGTGATCTTTGCACAAGCACCTGAAACTTATGTCTTTGTCTATCATAAAATAGGCCTGTGGGCTGTAGAAATATCGCATAAAGACCATCCTCAGTCAAACCAACCTGAGCAGTCCTGACATTTAAAGATGATGTGCCAGGGAGTCTACATGATAGTGTCCATGGCACAGACAGGAAAGGGGTGTGGTCACCAGTAGCACCTTTGCATTTAAAGCAATAGGCCCTGAAACAGCCTATCTGGAACTCAAAGTTGTTGCTCCTGGACTCTGCTTCTCAACCCTTTAACTAAAGATGCAATAGGAAGAGCTGAACCTAAGACCTGGGGAAAGGAGCCAAGGAGGCATGATCTTATCTAGATGCTGATAAATATGATGCAAGGAACAACTGCCTCATCTGTCTGTTATTGTGTTACAATGTACCACTGTATTCACTGTATATGGTTGCTCATGTAATTCCCAATATGACAAGTTTGATCACTCACTTGATCATTTTCAATCACTAATACAACTTCAGACTGTGGAAAACTTTTATTTAACAACCACTACTAGACTATTTAGACTTCAAAATGTCACACAAGGTTGTTCTGATCCACATCCTAGAAGAAGGTCTGGATCAGAAACAGGGTCTGGATTGTTAGACTTCTTGCAGTTTTCTTGGAAATGAATGCAGTTATTGCTCTGGAAAAAAAAACACATACATGTTACATGACAATGTCTGCCAACATGATAATCCAAAAGATGACCCAGAACTGAGAGTATATTTTATTTTTTAAGTAATCTGTATTTGATGGATATTTCAACCACAGTTTTGAACATAATATCTTCAGATATTGTTTTTTACACTTGTTCGTTCATTTTTCACATCAGACTTGTTCACACCCAGTCTGATAACAGAGCTGACAGCACTGAAACCACATCCATTCCACATCGAGTAACCTCAAAACAGCTGATAATAGACACATAAATCCAAATCCAGGGAGTATTTTTCTGGGGTCAAGGAATTGATTTATAACACATACATGTTTCTTCAAGTGAAGTCACAGCATAGTAGAATTACTCACCTTGGTGGACATAATTTAAGGCAATAAGGGTCTGCAGTCTGATTTTCTAGATAGCTTAGTAATGGAATTAGCTAACATCAACAAAGACTGGCTCCCAGCACAAAACACACTCCAACACAAACTTCATGTAAGCACACAAGCATGAACCTTTAAATTTCTCCTCAATTCACCTCTTTTACAAAATAAACACAAGTCAGAAGGCATACAAATGCATTCATGATAAAAGACTTCACACATTCATGTAGAACTGCTCTGTAACGTGGTGTAATCACTGAGATACAAACTACTTCTTTATTAATAGAACACGCTTTGCAGGATGTAAGTAATTCTTTACAACACAAATGCACATTTATAAATGGATGTTTAATGAGACATCTGAGAAATGAGCCACATTATTAAAAAAAAGAAGAAGAAAACAATGTGGGAACCAGAGCTGAGGACCTCTGTGTATAATGGGGCAGGATGCTCTGGCTGAGTAGTCGTCACCTGCTGGCCTGGCACCAAGCTGGCCCAGAAGAAATTATCACGCAGCAGCTTGAATTAAATGGTCTCATGCAAACAAGATTGTTCCATTAACAGAGGGAAACAGGCATGTTTCACTGTGCTATGTCTGAAGTTTAAGGGTACAAAGCTGGATGCCAATTAGAAGCTTTGTAATGTTATTTAGGTGGAGTGTGGCGCTGCAGAGAGCCGCATTAAATTTGTCAAAAGTAATGGAAAGTATGTAATGGGTTTATTGTTTGGTAATTATTCTATGATATGCAGTGTGGATTCACATTACCTCAGTTTTATATATCCCCCCACGGAGAGAATGACTATAAATATGTCCATTCAAGTACCATAAACCACAATATAATGACTGAAAAAGGGAGAACTTTATGGTGAAAAATATTTGCAAAAAACAACAAAACATGGTGTTTTGGCATTCTGGTCAATGAAGCCAAAGATACAATGCAGAGCTTAGTTATTTGGAGCAAAGTCTAGTCATTTTAAAGTGAACGACCAATATTAAACAAAGTGGTTGATTAAAAAAATAGTTTTCAGATCTGTTACATGAGTTGAAGTAGAAATACCACTGTGTGGAATTAGTATAGATCTAGTTATAGTATATAAATTAAAAGTTGTACAGAAGTATCAAAAGTAAAGTACTCATTTGTTGCTTTTCCATTGAACATCTGCACCAAACTTTACCGACATTTGAAAAAACAGAAGTGCGTAATGTCGGTTTTTCCATTAACTCACAAATGCGATGACTTGTTTATTTATTATCGTGAGACGACACGAGAGGTCACTCCATAAACATGGCGACGAACGTAAATATCGTGTTGATTTACAGATATATTCATTATTATTATATACGTATTACCCCTCTATCCCGTACTAAATTAAAAAATGATTCAGTTTCCTGGTGTGTCCACACATACTGCTCCATGTTTCTTTTAAAACTCCTCTTCTTCGCTTGTTGTAACATCCGTCAACATCTGTTTTTTTAATTCACCTGACTGTAGTTGTGAAAAAAGGTCTTTCCATTGCAGTTTTGCATAATATACCATTTGCACTACGCCCTAAAAAACATCTCTTACCAGTGCAAAAACTTTCAATCGAAAAATGAGAGTTTTGGTGAAGTTGACATTTTTCCATTAGGTCAGTTTTTATGCGCAAGTTATATTTGCGCAATTTGAAGGTCAATGGAAAAGTGACTATTATGTAGAAAGACTAAAGGTATATTATATAATTATTATCAAGGGGCAAGACCTTGGCTCCAATCCTAAAGTGATAATACCATTAACGGCCACTAGGACTTCCAAATAGCCCTGGCCCCCTTAAGCCAATTTTCCACTGCAGGAGCTTTACCAGGAACACCTTGGATTTTGAAAAACCTAGGCACATTTCCACCAAAATTACATCAACCCTAAACTTTTCCCTGAAAAAAGTTTGTGGTAGGGGGTATGACATTTCAGATTCCACAAAATGTTTGGGCTGTGCGTTTATGGATACGTTTTTTAGTTATGGTTAATAGGTTCCACTAACATGACTGTAAAATGATTTTGTGAGTGAGAAAGTGTTTAGCATTAGCTCACCTCTGACCTTCCACCTCTTTTGTCAAAATATGGTCTTTTGTGGTTAACGTTGAAAGCCAAATTGCAAACTGCTGACTTCAAAGAAGGGAATTCAGAAACCAGTGGGTTTCATCATAGCTCCTATCCACCAATTATGTTTAGCTGATGGTTATTGTTTTAGAAATCCATGTAAAAACATTTTAATACTGCAGTTCATCAGAGTAAAGTCACTTGTAGTATATTATTTGTACATATAATACAGTATCTGAATAAATGAGCTAAAAGATTATTTCTTTCTTTTTTTTTTTTTTAAATTATACAATACAAATGGATGGACTTCTTAATGTGACATATCCAACCTGACTTCAGCAGAAAAATGACAGTATAGGTGGGTTTTTCAAGAGGATTAAAACAACCAGTCTTTATTTTAACTCATGCCTAAATACATGTAGGAAAAAAGTGCACTACCAGCCAAAAGATGTGGTTCAATACGTGGTTGGGGACAGATATGGTGGAACAATAAGTGATCATGTCCCCTTTCAAACTTTAGTTAAAGCCTGGATTTATAGCAAAAGCTTAAATGCAACAATTATAGAGTATTTTTTGATGTTATCAGTCTATTTGTAGTTTTGCTACCTCATGCATTTGTTTTGTTTTGGGAGTGTTAGGTAATCAACCTATTCTGTTGCCTCGGTATCAGGACATGTTGCCCCCATGTATGTGTCACTGCTAGACAAGAAACCCAAGCAGACCACCAAGCACTATAAACAAACACCCCCCATTCTCATATTGTAGGTCTTAGTATTTTTCTGCTTAATGTGAGCCGTGAGAACATCAGACAGCACATTCGCGTGAGATAACACCCAGACCAAAAGGAGCCAGTCCAGGTATACAGTATATAGTGCTCAAGCAAGCGGCAACATGTAGAAATCTGGAAGCGTGGGGTGACTGTAAAGGTCCTGAGTATGACATGACGCACCATGTTTGTCATTTTCCCTGTGACGATACCCAACCCTCATGCTTATGATTACATTTGTAGATTAGGCTCATCGATATCAATCACAGCCTTTCATGCATGCTGTGGCCTCTTCATAGCTAGTTTAGAATACCTGCTGTAAGCCTTAACATTAACCCAGAATGTATAGGGGCTCTAAAAACCTGAGCCAATGGAGAAAGATAATCTACATGATAAAACACCATTCTCATTTGTCCCAGTCACTTTCAGCAGTATCTCCACATGTGACTGGGTTTTTGTATCCGTGTCTGAAGAGTACGGTTTGCTTTTTGCCGCTCTGCCACAGAACCAGTGAATGGACTCATGTTGAAAATGGAGTCACTGAATCTCACAGCCGATGTCAAGAGTAAGATAGAAGGCTATTAAATCTCTCAAGGGAAAATAATGCAAGTAAAGAGTCTGCAGCACTGAGGGAGCTGATAGCATTTTTCCTGTGGATAGGAAAATGGAGCAGCCTCTGTCCTACACCGCTGGTGGGAACGTCTGTCAGCAAGCCACAGCCGGGTCACATTAACTACCAGTTTTCCCACAATCTGGCCTTTATTAGAAGGGCTAATAGCAACCTTAGAATCAGGTAGATCTGAACTGCCCCACAGAGAGAACACTGAACACTGCCTAATTCATACAGGACGGCCTAAAAATATCTCCCTGTGTATGACAAGATGCCAGGCAAAGCATTCAGTTGCTCAGCTATCACAAAGGATGTTGTTGATCTTCAGCGTGCGATGCAGAAAGTGGAATCTCCAGTTAATGTCAAGACAGGTTTATAAGAGGTTGCTGGTTTGATTTCCGTTTACTGAACTTAAAATCTAGGCATCGCTCCAGAGTTCGCTCTAACGCTGAGGTGATACAGAGCTGCAAGGTGAGCCAGAGCAAGGTTCTGAATCTCATTTGCACAGCAGTTTTAAGATGTAACGTGGCCACAGTCAAGTTTGGTTTGGAAAAGGATCTGTGACTCAACAAGAACACACACCAATCGTTTGCACTCATAACCCAGAGGAAAGCACCGTTCCCTGTTGCCTTGTACCACTTCCACCTTATTCATGTTGAGTCACAAAGGGAACAGGATAGGCAACAGGGAAGGATATTTCCGACTTTACAAATAACTCATTGTGGTTTTCTTGGAAGCAATGTTAGACCAAGATAAAATAAGCTCTACGCTGTATCACTTCCACACTTTCCTTCTATCTGGCAGAGAGTGTAAAGTGGTGAATGTTCACATTAACAACTTCATATTACCACATTAGTGCTCCAAGTAACTTAAACCTTCAGTGTGTACGATTAATGGTGCTCTAACCGCATAAAATAGATATAATATTCATATTTATGCTTTCATTCATGTAAAAATCACTTTAGAATGAGGCATCTAATATATTAAAAGAGGGAGCGGGTTGAATTCATCATGTTTCACCCCATATTCCTGCAGCACTGTGGTCAAAACACACCTCTTATTATCCATGTTATGGTAGGTGGAATCCAGTGCTATAGTGCATCACCAACACCTACTATGTGTGAGGGTGGGCTGTCTAAACTGGCCAAAAATGGTGTTTGATTAATGTTTTTTGTACTCCTAGAATATTTACATGTATGGGATTCTATTATTTGAATATTTATTTTTGTGCATATTGGCCACAAGACAGCAGGGCAATTCAATATGTCATAAATACTGGTATAGATATATTTATTTAAACTTGGCCTTTAATAGATCTATACCAACACTCAGGGCTGGATAATCTCACAAATTTACACTGTAATCAATCTTAATTTGACACATGATGTACTTTTCAGAGAGACCATTAGAAAAAATAACAGTAATGTCAAAAGTTTCTTATTTAGCCAACATCCATATTATATAATCTGTTTATTTGTTTAATTACGGTATTTTACAAACAGCGTTGCACAAACCTGTGGTAAAGAGCCTTATGTGATTGTAGCCTTACTGTCACCGGCACATGTTTCTCTATTTGGTTTCAGTCCACATTATTTTGCAGTATTTTTATAACTTGTTCTTTTGCCACTGTTAGAAAATGATGATTAATTACCATAAGTCTGTCAGCTACAGGTCCACCTTCTAAACTGCAACAAGCAGTGATTTACACAGATTATATGGGCTATCCAAGTGAAAACTCCAACTGTGCAAAAATGGTCTGTCACAGTCTAAGTAAGTAATGGTTACACTGCAGATTTACATTACATTATACTACATTATAAAAGAATATCTTAACATTACTTCAGGTGGATTAAATGCAGAATATGACTTTCCATGCATGGAATAAAACACATAAAGGATAATATCATCATATGGTAGAAATCTCTCAATTAAAACAATAATAAAAGAAGTATGCTTGTATTAGATGATGTTATGAAATCGCATGGAATCCTGGGAGTTGTTGTTTGTACCTCCATAGCTGGTGAAAATCTAAACATTGAACGTTATTTAAGGGGATATTGTGCTACTTATTGAACTTGAACTTTTGCTTTTGTAATCTATATTGCAAAGGTTGTTATTTTTAGATGTTTTAATCTGGAAATGTTAGATGCTATAGCTTTAACTTAGTATCTGAGTAACTGCACTAAAGGCGTACAATATCGCTTACAGATAAATATTTGTTATCACTATTTTTAGACTTTAGCTCGAAGGTGCTGCAATCATTTTGGGTGTTGACCATTGAACAGAGAGCATATTATTAAAAAATACAACTGACAAGAGGATTTTTTTTTACTGAACACATGTTGATACTCATTTTCTGTCTCTTCAGTCACACAGTTGATTGATCATGTTCAGGAAATACTACAGCAGTGGTATCATCTTGTATTTCTCACGGATCTCATTCATACCCTGCAGTCTTTCCACTCAAATCTAGTCACTGCGCAGAACTGTGTTATCCTTCATCTCAGAAGCCTTTACATGGTCTATAGCCCAACTCTGAGCCACCGGGGACTCTGAATACTCCGCATACAATAGTTCCGTTTTCAGCAGTGAGTAAACAGGGGATGTAGCTAATATTATCTGCACAAAGATAGTGTTTCCAGCAAGTGGAGCACAGACAGGCAGCTGTACATCCTGGGAAGACTGGAAGAAAGTCTCAGGGCAGGGCTGATGATGAGCACCGGCATGAGAAAGTGAGGATTGAGCTGCTTTTCCAAACACATGGGAACCAGCTTAAGTGTAAAAGGGAAAGACTGTCTGGTTCAGACTAAAGGTCAAGTCGTTTGAAGTACCCATGATGGATTGACTATCGTGGAAAGGCATTTCAGACGTTTGTATGAATCTACGTGTGAACAGAGTGCGTAGAGGAAGAAACACAGGATAAACAATACAGTAACAGTAGCAGGAGGAAATGAAGTCAAGTGAACAGGAAGTGGCCCAGCTTCCCGTTCAAGATGTGAATAAGTAGTGTTAATGACTCCAAGTGCAGGAGAGAGCGGCCCTTTACAGCTGTATATTTTTGGTATTTACGCAGAACAGAATTTGTCAGTAATGGTCTCAAAGATAACAATGGGATACTTTGTCATTTTATTGACATGCGTTCAGTTTCATAAAGGTAGCGTTGCTGCCACTTTTTATGTTCCCACCTACAAATCTGTTATGATCGCCACTTCTTCTCATATTGGATTTTTTTGGGGGGGTGATCTTTTATTTTCAGCCATAAAAGCCAGACTTTCCAGAGAACACAAATAAAATGTATGAGACACACTAAAGTGAATAACAGCAGGCCTCATATTTAGTTAAATAACCAATGCTTTCCATGAGGGTTAACTTAAAAACCTCTGGCACCCCACAATGTGATGGGGAAAGGGGAACAGAAAATGAATGCCAGACTTTTGCACCCAATTAAAGGTATAAAAAAAGAAATAAAATATAGTCTAAAATTATATGTGTTATCATGGTTTATAGAGCTGGACCAACAAAGTATGTCGGAGTGATTGACTTCAGCGAAGACAATAAACAACAGGACTGTACTAAGAACTATTTAAGCTGTTTAATTGACTTTTTTTCCCCCTCTTAATTCACTTAATTTAATGTATTTAATGTCTTCTTTTTTGTTAAATATTGCCCCTGACCTTGCTATTAGTCTGTGCTGGTGGGCTTAGTTAAAATTTATTGCATGCAAAGCCACAAGACGTCATGCATAGATGAGGGGATTTTTCACAGTGATGTGAGCATCAGTCACACTGAGCAGTGTCACCTCAAAGAGCTGGTGGTGGAGAAGAAGATGTGAAAAGTGCAAGCAGAGCAAAGAAAATGATGTGACTCAGCTCGCACACAGTTGGCACAATGGCAGCTTTATGACCGCTCACAGGTGGCCCTTTAAAGTTTACAAACATCCTCTATAAATCTGTTAAGTGATTCTATACTGACTCATCTTCACCAGCACAAGGCTCAGTGTGCACCTGTGTGCTTACACCAGCTTACACGCATGTAGCAGTTGCCAGGCGCTAAAAGGTGAACACAACATGCATACAGTCACACACACTGACGCATTTAATCTACTGTAAAACTTCAAAAAAAAAAAAAATCTTTGCACAACGTAGCAGAGGTGAAGAGCAGGCCAGCAGCCTCTACAGGGTTTCCTACTGGATTAGTGCTGGGCTTATTGCAAGTGAGCCGCGAGCTATTCTTGTGCAGGAAAAACAGACAGGCTATGTCAGTGAAAACAAAATGAGTGGTATTTCTCCAAACAGGCTGGTTATCATCCCAGATGTAACTTCGCTTCCCAGGACCTGAGCTGTTTACAAGCTCATGAATTTCTTAATGGAAAATATTCGCCCCTAACAAAGTCACCGCCAGTGTTGTTGGATGTGTTACAAAGAGCACGCCTCTCCTTTTCCACATAAAACTGTTGTCTCGAAATTGTGCAGCTTTCAGTTAAATGTCTGAATTATCATGTCTCCTCCCCGGCCAAGTGCAGTGTGGGAGGTACAGGGGAGAAAAAATGAAGGAGAACATCAAAATAACCTTGTGTTGTTTGTAAGGCAACAACATAAGACCTTTGGTTCCATGGATTAACTTTACACCTGCATCTCTGAGTGAAATACAGAACTCTTTTGATTGTTTTTCCAACAAAAAGGGGTTTTCAGCAATTGTATGATTTAATTATTTCCATTGGATCAAACATCTCTTGTGCAATGATAAAAGTTTTGTGGCATCAGATCACTGAAGTTCGAAACTCGCTTTTCTTTTATTCAGTCTATTCAACAGAGCTACAAACCACTAAAGAGAAGGCCAAACTGAAACAACTGTACCACTAATTTGCCTGGGCTACAAATCAAAGCTTATTAAATGCTATTTAAATTAAATACATTCACATTAGCCCCTACAAGGTTCTTTTTCACTGTGATACAATGCAGTGTTTCAAGAGAGGCAAACAAAAATAGACGGGAAGAATATTCTGTCATTCTGTTAATCTGTTTTGTTAGTCTCACATTATGTGACATAACTTAATAAAACTAAATTTGCTGTCGAACTCAAGTTTTTATTATATACTGAAGTATCTCTATTCACCCTAAACTGAGACTTTAGTGTCTGCTCTGTTAAGACTTACTTTATATTAAAAAGTAACATATGAAGACAAGTATGTATGGTATGCAGTATGATCTTTTGCAGCATTCTGAGCTTGTATATAGGAAAAGTGTCACCTCAAAACGTCCAAATGTTTCAATTTCCGGTCCTGTGAGCTTGGCCTTCTACACACTGAACCAATAAATGTCTGAACATCATAATATCTGGTGAATGACTATAAGCTATTTGTGGCCTGTCCCGACTTTGATGGAAAAATTAGTAGATTATTATATTATACCATAAAACAAAGGACCTCATAAAAGACATACATAAATAAAATGCAGAAAATCCTCTTCCTCCGAATCAAACAGAGCTCTGAGTGATGGTCCATCGCCCTGTCAGCTGTGTATGTAAACCATTACATATTGAAGCTGTAGGAACCCGACAGATCTCACTGGGGTCCAGTAAGGACATTTGCAGACACTGTGGTTTATGCATTCCCCACTGCGCACAAAGCCATTCTTCAATCCTGCTTTCCGTGCAAGCAAAGCTGGTTTATCTGTCATCCTAGACAAGAATGCAAACACACTACTCAGTAACAAATACCAGGAGAACACCAATGACATTTGGTGGAGTCAGTTGAAGTCTAATAATTTAACGCACTCTGTTCGGTCAGGGTTAAGATCATCAATTTCACAGTGAGATTAGAGCATCTCCTCAAACCCTTCTAGATGACTGGGATGTAAAGGCACAGTAGGGACACGCAGCTCCTCGTTCAGAAACCCCTAACCCTCTCAAATGTATGATTATGACTATTGGAGCGTGCTGAAGTTAGCGCTAACCCCGTGTGTCTGAGCTAGTGTATGTGTGCCAATTAATGTATCATAGCTCCAGCCCTTTCATAAGCGCTCCAACTGGGCAGCTGAAATTTAAAATGTCTCAGGGAAGTGAACATGGATTTGCCAAGAATGCTCACATGAAAGGTTACAAGGACCCCTCTTGTTTTCGTTATTCGTCCCACTCACTGTGAGTGTTCGATGTGGTTTATGCTGCAAAGTTATATGAACCCACAGGACCAAAGTGCTACAGAAAAGAAGTCATAAAAGAAGCACTCATTTACTTTCCCTTTGACTCGCACATATGCACCAGCCACGCAAGAAAATACCGTTAGTGAGACTTTCGTGTTCCCTTTCTTCTAAATCTAATGATTGTGGACAGTATGGAGTAAACTGGTTTCAAACTTTCCAAAACAGGTCCACCAAAAGGACTGAAAGATGTTGTGAACATACGCCAAAGCCACCGGACTCATGGTTTTAACTTCCTGATTAAGCACGCCTGTATGGTATGACTGTGAGTTGATAAATCTAAACTAAAGTATCATTATTCACTAATTATGACCTACAATATGCGCTTTATTTCTTTACCGTACCCTCACTCTAACCCTCAACAATTTAACATTTCTGCGTGTTGGTACGGTTAATGTGTAAATACACTTTTAGCCAGTCTAGTCACATGGTTCTGGCAATGTGAGTCTGCCAGACATACATATCAAAACAACTGTCAGATAAATTTCAGTAAAACTTGCAGCTGTTCACCACCAACTTTGATCAACAATGTGTGCAAATATAGTTTTGTTTAAAAAAAAAAAAAAAAGCATTTAGCTTAATTGCAAAGCATCTCTAAATAAAACACATTTTATCATCATCATGTCTAGCAAGACACGGAAAAAGTCGCACTCTAAAAATGTCATTTAAGAATACCTGTTTTAATAGAGATGAGTGATAAGAGGAAAAAATAACTGGCATCTCCTGAGTGTATTCTTTGTCTTTGTGTCACCTTTTACTGCATTTGCTTAATCTCCTATCGGTGCAGCGTGTCATTTGTAATATCCGCCCTCCTGCTTCCAGAGACAAAGAGGAGAGGCTGTGACCCGTCCTTGCCTTGTTTGCACTCGCAGCTTGATTTGGTTCTTGATGGATCGGTGGAAAATACATGCCAACTTCACCATCTTTGCCAGTTGTGCAGCAGTGCAGGAGGTTATATTTGGAAGTTGCAAAGCGCTTTTCTGTCAGTAAAGTTGACACTGAATGGAAGGAGAAAAACTCTCCACACTGCCCAAATATTTTACATTTTAGGCTTTTAGCTGACTTAGCTGCTACATGGTGATTTACAAGGACTGAATAAGCATTGTCTGACATTTTGACAACACACAACCATTGATGGACACAGAGGCTTGAAAGGATCAGGGCTGCACATTTTTCGAATAATAGTTTCTCAGGGGAGCAATGTACCTTCTTTGCATCTTTTTTGTATCTTTTTTGTTTTTTGTCTTCAGCAGCACTGTACCCACATGATAATTTACTGTCTGTAATGAACATATTTAATGACTATACACATTATATCATGAGTCCTTCAGTATAGATCATATATGTACTGGTAACTGCAGGTCTTATGATTTGAAGAAAAAAAACTGATTTTCACCTTAGTGAGCATGAATATACTGGTGATGCAATTGTTTCATGATTTACAGTTAAAGGAGTGATATTTTGCTTTTTTTTTTTTTTTGAATGCAATTATGCATTTTCAAACATTTCCCTGTGGTCTACATAAACTGTAAATGCTCTGCTTGGGTCTGAATTCTTCATTAATTCAACTCCACAGGTCCATCTTCAACCCTATGTCTGAGTAATGACACCAGAAAGGTCATTTTGAGTGCTGGCCCTTTAAATGCAAATGAGCCACTTCATGCCCCGCCCCCTCCAGGTTGTTGACCGTGCTGCTCTGTCCCATTCAACCAACAACTGAGCATTTAAGGTAATCAGCTTGAAGTTTGGACATATTTTCAGTATGGACTACAACTACTACTGCTGCTGACAAACAATTATGTCGTACTCGGAGAAATGTTCATCCGAAGTCTGGACCTTATATGTACAAATGTCATGATGTAACTAGCTATAGACATAACAAATTAAGCAGGAAATAAAACGGGTTGTAAAAATCTACTCAATTTTTGCCAAAATGGATATAAAGATAGCTTTGCAGCACCTGGATGGTTCAAATTCAAACTTTATGAACTATTAGGGTCCAAATACACAAATAAATGAACCAAAGACTAATGAAAGTGGGTTTAGCAAAATATGATCCCTTTAAAGACATTTGATGAATTCCAGTAGATATTCATGCACCACAAACACATTCAGGCTCCAGTAAAGAGACACAAAAGCAGACTTAGACTTGTGTGACTTATCTTAAATAGAAAATAAAGAATTAAGACCTGAACTGAACACATACATGCATAAAAATTTCAGAAACATGACAGATTTGGGTAAAGATATACATATATGTATTGATACTTATTGGATTATGAACAGTATATGAATAATAGCTGTTGCCAATACACAGTGTGTATTTTGAGGAAATACAAGGAGCCGATGTAATATTTCACACAGAATGTCAGCTTAATACATAATGAAAAATACATAATGAGAACAGACATGCACATTAGTCAAAGTGACACAGCAAGCACAGATGAATAGGTGGCCTTGAAGGAGATCAATTCATCATGTCTGCTGTGGAGACAAAAGAAAAAGACTTTATTTCAGTTAAATAAAGTCTTTCGCTGGAAGACTTTATTTAAGTTACATAAAACTTAAGCACAGGGTGTTGACCGAAACTAATAGTTACATCCTCTTTGTCTTGCTTCTGCATTAGATCTTTATCTAGAACTGCAAAAGAAAATTATGTAACTCTTAAGAAAATGAATGAACTGAATTAAAGCGGTTGGCTGGGTGGATGAAGGCTGAGCAGGAGGTGCTTTTTGTGAAAGAAATTCGTACAGGTCTATTTGTGTATGTACAGGATCATTTTGATATCAGTCCCCCAGGTAAATAAAGAGGATTTAATCATTTAAAACTGTTTTATATAACTGTGGCTACCTCTTCAAAGTGCTTCACATATGGGAAATTTACAAAGAAGGTAAATATATTTTGCCATCCATAAATAAGGAATCACTGTCTTGAGAAAAACTGTCTTTTTCCAGAGCTCCACACACCAATTTCATGCTGATAGAACATTACAGTCAACATGTATCTAGCAACATATCCGTCTGCTACTGTGCGTCATCTAATGAATATATAACTCTGACCCCAAAAGGTGTTTCTGCACTGCTGTCATTATCATCTGAGCATCTAATTGTCCTGCTACAGTTTTACATTCCTGGGGGCCCTGTGTAACCTGTAACATGACATGTAAGTGTTGTGGCTGGTCCTGGTCGGAGCTGAACGGTGATGGAGTGGACCGCCACCGAGGGCCAGCAGAGCTCCTGGATCTAGGCAGGCGTCCAGCCCCCAGCACGCACACCAGCCCATCTTCCTACCCCCGGGGCATTCTCACTGATGGCTTAGACTGGCTTTTCACTGTGCCATGATGCTTTCATTAAGCTAGTTTATTCCCCGTTTTCCACTGCTGGGCATCTATCCCATCTGCGTTCACTCACGATGATCAGCCAAGCTGTTGAGGCTCTGGAAGACATGGAGGCAGTATTTTAGTGAGGATGCACAGCACTTTTACTACAAATCCTATTGCTTTCTCCATTATCCATTGCAGTGGCTGTGTGGTTAGGGTGTCTGCCATGAAACTAGTGGGCTGTGGTTTGGTAAAAGACTTCTTGCCTTTTTTTTTTTTTTTTTTAATTTCCAGCTCAGGGCTGTGCAATATCAACCTAGATCATTGTGACAGTTTTGAGAATTGGCTTATGTTATCATTAAATGAATAATTGTCCTTTTGTAATTACCAAGCGGCATTACTATCAAATTCTTCTCTCATATACACAACAATTTATGTAACCAGACTTAATTGCACATTGGGAAAGTAAAACCCACACAGTCAGTCCAAGCAACTCAGATACATAAACAGAACAATGAAGAATAATTGGTTAAAGGCAAAAGTTAATAATAAACAAGTGGGTGAAGAGTCAATTGTTGTGGGTGCATAAATAACTGAAGCCAGTGTTGAAGCTCAATATTTACATGTCTTTAAGTCCAGCTCACTGTGGGACCCTGGTTTCTATTAATCTCTAGAGCCTGTCAGATTTTACAGTCTAATCACAACTAATGCTTGTTGCTTAACATGCTGTCATACTCAATTTTGTCAAATATTATTAGTAATAACTCTTAACCATTCACATTATGTGGAGCTCACTCCTCCGTCATTGTCTAAAATGATGATGTTGCAGTTTGAGATCAGGTCACTAGTGGACGCTGTACATTGTTTTGTACTCTGGTTTATATTTACCACTTACTACAGTATATTCACAACTAATGTTAACTGTAACATGCTGTATAGTCATCTTTATATTAACTATGTTGCACAGTGGTTTTCAACTTTGGGATCGTGACCCCACGTCAGGTCACCTGGAATTCAAATGGGGTCACCTGAAATTTCTAATAATTGATTTAAAAAAATGTCTAAAAATACATGGTGAGTTGAGAGATACAATGACAATACATAAAAGACATGAAACTGAAGCACTGTGGTACTGTTTATCTGTCAAATGTTCATTGTGGTGGGTTTCAGATGCTGCAGCTCTTTCAT
>JAPQRP010000030.1:24150614-24178476 GCA_037367295.1 Apogon hyalosoma
ACCAAGGAAAATCAAATTCTCACTTTGTGCAGTAATCTACACCTGGCTTTTCTGCCTCTGTCCATAATAATATACATCATATAGACTAAATCTCATCTAAAATGAATATTTATTTGCAACATAGCATAGGAAACAATTACATGATCAAAAACAAATTAATTTTAGCAAAAAAAATTTCTCCGTTTTGAATGTGTGGGGTTGCCAGAAATTCGTGATGTTAAAATAGGGTCATGAGACAGAAAAGGTTGAAAAACACTGATGTATCCTATATGGAGCTCTCTTCTTGTTCATTCTCTGAGATGATGAAGATTGTGATTTTTACATATACTTGATAATTACAGTATTTCATTGAATCTTTCCTACTTAAAAAAAATCAAACAAATTTAAACAAGTGGTGCAAGACAAAACAAACCCCACCCCTCGTACTTAGTGTAGCTTATTTTGGCATCGATCCAGCTGATGTCAACATGTCTATGTGGGTGATGTCAGCATATCAACTGCCTCTATATATGTGCCAGGTTTGAAGTAAATTAAAACAAAATTGATGTTTTTATAGACATTTGAAATTTCGGCCATTATAAGTAAATGGAGAAAAAAAGAACTTTGACCTACTTTTCCTAAAATGTTATCACATCTGTTCTTGGTCACTGGTAATCTATGAACCCAATGTGGTATGAATTCAACCAATAGTTTTGCTGCTAGAGTGTTAACAATCAAAGAAAAAAAACAAACAAACCAAACCAAAAACAATACCCCGGGCCTTGCCTCCCCTTTTTTTTTTTTTTTTTGGGGGGGGTGGCATCAAAGTGGGTGACATAGTGCAGTGACCTTTTCTGTGGGGCTGGAAATGCTGTTTATCGTGATAGTTGTATGGATTAGGTCACTCCAAAGCCCATATATGTGATTAATATAATTTTCATTGTCATCAGCCCACACGGAATCTGCATTTTTCATGTTTCTCAGATTTTTAGGTTTTCTATTGAATTTGACTGTAGACAACAACAACATTACCACTTGTGGTTTCTTGCTAGCATCTGACAGAATGTAATAATTAATACATATGATGCAGATTGCTGCTAATAGCAGTTTTATTGCTATAAATTATATGGCCTGTTTTTGACCATAAGGATGCACCAGGCATGGAAAATCTGGCTGCAGCCAGAGACAGAGGTTGTGTACACTGCTGCCCACAAAGCAACAACGCCATAAACATCCTGGCATCTGGCTTATGTTCCCATCATAAGCTATGCTCAAATTCAATTATCATGTCAACATTCTCTGAGCAGTGTTGAAGGGCTCTTGATGGAGTGCTACATACATAACCCTGATTAGGGATTACGCATAGATGTGATGAATACCGCAAGACCATTGAGAAACACTCCAGTGTCATAAATCAAAACCACAATGATCCTCCAGATTTCAAGTTCTTTTCAGTTCTGGTCATTAGAAAAAAGGCTGTATATAAAACACATTTAACAACATGGGAATTAGTGTGATGGTGAGAATTATGGGTTGTTGGTGTATGTGGGTATTTTTAAGACTTTATTTACTTTTTTTTTTTAATTGATTTCACTGCAGCGCACACACATACCAAGTCTAGCAGGCAACAACAGCTGCATAGAAACTTTACACAGCTTATATTAAGTTTGTTTTATTACATTGCATACGTACAATACATAACACATTTATACTGAGACATTTAAACACTCTGGGGTTCTCTTGTTAATGGGTTTCAACTCACAGCAGTAATCATCTGTTTTTTACCTGAGAATATACAGTGGCAAACAAAGAATCCCTGAAAAAAATGCCTGCACCTTTTATTGGTACAACTTTACAATGACACTCCCATAATTAGGACAAAATTAGGTTATTAAAAAGGTTGTAAACATTTTTGCATCAATAATAAACAACTATAATGAAAATAACAGTGTCTATCCATTGATTTGGATTCACTCTTTGGCAAGATCCATTTGTCTGCATTTTTTTTAATCTATTCTGTTAAATCTTAGATTTTGCATGTTATTTTATCTTGTCCCCTCATCAGTCAACATGATGTACCATTTACTAATAAGTTCCTAACATTCATAACTATTTTTATAATTTAAAATGTATGTAAAACATTAAAAAAATGACAAAGGTTGCTATGAGATCTGAGACCTAATATTAAAGGAAAATGTAGACTTCGTATTTGGTCACTAATACCCTTTTCTTCAAATATGTTATAACAACTTATTAATGGTATATAAAGTGTTTACAACCTCATAAATAACCTCATTACAAACTATGTGTAAACCCTTTGAGGTTAGTCTCATTGTAAAGTGGCACACTTTTATTTTTTAAGAGACATGTTTATTTCAAACAGGTTCCACACATGATCAAACATCTTGTAAGCATATTTCAGATGAATTATTTCAAAGTGCTATATCAGGATCAACTTTTCTCTCCTAGCTTCTCTCGTGTCTCCTTGCTTGATAACTCACTGTTCTCAATGAAATGAGTGAGTGGGCTACATTTTTGATGCAGTGCTATTGTTGGTCTGAGGGAGGCCTTACAGCATTTTACAAAGAACAGGACGCAGAGAGCTGCTGCAGTACTAATGCAAGATAGACGTGAACGATGGGGACGAGATGCTTGATGGGGAACTTTTATGAGGGCTACCACTGTGCAGCTCATATGAGATTAAATCAGGAATGGTATTAGCATGCAAATTGAAAAAAGGGGCAGTATTTCCTTTGGATTAACTGCCACTGCCTGCGACAATGTATTAGTGCTACACTATAGACCTTATCACACAGCCATGTGAAATACTGTAGCTGTACCAGTACATGCCTATGGGCATCCTGAGGAAGGTCTCCACTGGTTTAGTCATAGAAGTCATTAAAATGTGCTGTTGGTAACAATTTAAAATAGATGCAGGTACAAGCATCACTCTGACACAGCAGAATTCATCAGGATGGATTAATGTGTGAGGATGTGATGCACACACACAAAAACACTCACACACATCTCTTACTGAAATGCCAGTACTCAGTCAGTGATAGAACTACACTGGCTAAGATGCACACCAGCTGTGCTTGACCTTTGGTTTTGCTGCTTTTTAGTAACTTTCCCTCATTTGTTCCTTTCCTGTTTTATCTGTCAGCAAGTTGTTTCATACCTGGAAGTGTGATCCAGCATCTGAGCCAAGGTTCAGGTTTTTGTTATACTGTATTGTTAAATCTGACATCATGGTGCTTTAAAACACATCCAGGTCCAAACAGTCAGCGACACCAGAGCATGTGTGTTCTTCCTTTAGGAAAGCATTTAGGGTTCAGAAAGGGCTACATTTATTTATTCCACTCAAATACAGTGATTAATGAACTTTTCCTGATCAGTATTTTACCTGCAATAGATTGTGATTTTAATTGTCTTAAATACTGTAATGTCCTGGTCCGTTTACAGCAGTGCATCGCTTCTATTCGGGCTCTACTGTGTCTGTAACTTAAGCCTTGTTGACTTAAAACGGCACTTTGTTTACCTTTCCCTTAACCCTTCATCGGGCAAGTGACTATTTTTGGTCATTTCCGCAGACATCACAAGACAGTGACAGCAACAGTTCCAGTGAGGACAGTGAGTCAACAATCTCAGGTCCAATGGGGTCTACAGGGTCTGTAAGGTCCACCTGTGCATGAACAGTGAGTGGACCTGCTTTGTTAGGTACCATGAAGTAATGGTACTAATGTAAGGAAAGATGTTCAAAGGGATCATGCGGATGTGGACAGGGGTCTGGATCAGCACTGATGTTGCTCTAATGTTCTAAAAGTGATGTTCTGATGTTCTAAAATACACGTTCCTTTCACCTTATATGTGTTTTTCTTGTATTTGTTATTATTATTACTATATATATTTACTTATTGGATTTTTTTTTTTTTTGCCACTTATGAGTAAGGAAACTAATATGGTAACTTCACTGACCTTAATTTTCTATATAACAATAGAAAATTTTGAAAAAAATTCACAAAAGTAATAAAGTCTTGTTATGTCAATAACAAATTAAGGTTGAAATGTTGATTTTCAGAGTATTTCAATGAGTGCCCTATAAAGGGTTAACTACATGACACAGGTAAAGGACTGACCAACAGAGAGTGAGAATATGAGAAACCTCATAAAAGCCATAGTCTATATCAGGGGAATCCATAAATATCCAGTTTGGTAGATGCAGTGGCACAAACCTTGTGTTTTTCCTCATTTGTGTAACACTTGTAACTTTACTTATTAACATCATCTACTACCTCAGTTCTTCATCATGACATGCAAGTGATGGAATGACAGCTGGATGTGTTTTATGGGCACATTACTGCAGCATATTGAACACAGAGGAATGAACAGAAGTGGACCCAGAAACAGGACATGATGCCAAAGCTTAAAAATGAGATACAGTTGGTCTGGCTAGTTTTGCTTTGACACTGCAGTTTGGGTTGTGGACTAATGCATCCTGCCATTTTCATCTACATGTGCTGCGTCTCACTTTATAAACAGTTATCCTTAGTTCACCTCAGTTTCCTCCATCTTCCCTTACCTTCTATTATTTTTCTTATTGATACTTTGTGATTTCATGCTGCACATGAACTAGACTGTGATTTGGTTTGATCCGGGCCAAGTCCATCCCTTTAGGTCGAACCAAAGACCAGGTGTTTTGGTCCACAGATGCACCTGTAAAGCACAAAAGTCTGGTGAGAAAGTGCCTTAAACCAGCTTTCAAGTACCAAATGAGAACGGTACTACTAAATTCAATTATTAACACAAATATAGTGATTACTGAAATGGTCATCATCAGTGTTTTACCTGCAGTAGAATGTGGTTTTAAGTGTTGTAAATATCAATAAAGTGAATGAATCTTAGCCAACAATCATACAACAGTGCTTTATGACTTGATAGCATATACATTATAACTAGTAAATCCATGTTAAAGCAACACCACGGAACTTTTGCTCACAGGGTCCCCCTTAAGTCAAGAAACGGTATTGTCTGTAACAACTGTCATAAAATCTCTATCTTGGTGATACTCGTGTAAGGCGCATTTGTTGACAACCCATTGATGCCGGCAAACTTCCTGAGGCAAGACAGGAGACATAGTGAAAGAAATTTGCTAGAGTTTTCCTCAGTGAGACATGATTAAAATCACCCAATATAAAGTTCGGAACCTCTGGTGAAATAGTCTGCAATCTCTGTACAACATCAAATACAGTGTGGGAGGCAGAATCTGCATTTCCCTTTGCGAAGTGAAAGCAAAACTTCAGAGGTGTTACTAACCCCTGTTGTGAAGCTCACTTACCTTTTCCCTACCTCCTGAAACTTTGTAAACTTTAATTTGAGGGGGCAGGATGTTTGTTTGTTTTTTTTTAGTTTTGGGGGAGTTGCGCCCCCCTAGAACTGGCCCCAGAGGGAACTCCTGGGACAGGTAAAATGGGCACAATGACACCGACAAAAGTTCAGTGTCTGGTGTACAGATTTTTCTGACAATAACAGAGCTGCAGTATCGTTCATTAATACACAGACATACCCCGCCTCCCTGTGTTTTATCCATTACTTCAGTATTGCAGCTCACTTGGAAGGGGGTCCCGAAGCCATCAATGGAGTTGTGGTCCTGTTTGGTGAGCCATGTTTCAGTGAAAGCCATGACACAACAGTCTTTAAAATCCTTTTGGAAGCTCATCTCCTTTATTCCTTAAAAATGAACATAAAAGCTCAAAAGCCGGGTCATCGCGTGCACATGCGCCCATCGATTATGTGACATGTCAGTAACATATGCCATAACGCAGTAAATTTTGTAGTTCTTTTTGTGTAGGGGATTGTACCCGAACCCAGAAGTTGCATAGTGTCAGCGCAGGCAAGACAGACACTCTGGAGTGATGACAACAGTGAGTTGTTGTGCCACCAAAATGACCTTGAAAGTATAGTTTGAAGGCTGAAAAAGTCTGTTGTGTTGCTTTGAGTACAAACTCTCGAATAAAATTTCAAATGTAATTGGCAAAATACCATCAGCAATCACTTCAAATGTCATCAAATGCCAACGTACACAGGCAAACACAAAACTGCCTGACTTCGATGCTGTCAAAACAATAATTGGGAAAATGCATTCATATTGCAATGTTTTTACTCTGCCAACTGGTCATCAAACAGACACAGTTGTCATTTTAGGTCCTAACCCTTAGTTTGGGAAAGACAGATCAAAACAAATGTGTCCAACAGTACGAAAAAAATAACAACATTAAAATGTTTGTAGTGTACAAGATCAAGAATTCAAAACATATTCAGTTCAGTTTTTGAGTTGTATTATTTGAGCAGATTTAATATGTGGGGCTATGCAGTATACTTCTTAAAAAGCTTCATGATTTAGTGTGATCCCATGCCCTGTATAAATGTGATAAATAGCCATATACCTAAAATGCCTTCTGTTTTTCATGATGCAAACCTCAACTACACATAAAGCTAACTTGTTCCTTTTGGTGTGGGAACTTGTGGAATAGTCCTGTCACTTGTAATAAGAGATGAGCTCTTTGCATGGTTCTCATTGCTTCTCTGCTTCATGTTGGTGAAGAATTTGCGGTAGCGGATTCAGCGAACTGAAATCTGCAAACGAGTATGTGCTAGGATCCAGAGGTGTACATAGCTGTGGCGTTGTAGCGGTGACATAGGGCTGTCAGTCACCACGGTGTCAGTGGATGTCTGATGAACTGGTCAGCCATGTCCCTTTGAAGGAGTTCTTTTAAAGTAGTGTTTACCACCACTGCTGCTGAAAAAAGCTCAATCACTTGGGTTTTAGAGACATTTAAAATTGAGTAATTGAAAACACTTGTCTGTGTGAACGGATGTGGGCACCCCTCCAAAATGTATTCCTGAGATGCCTGGGCTGGAGACAGATCCAGATGGGTCTGAAATGAAACCAGATGGCTGAGTGAAGGAAACACAACCTAGGTACTACTGCATGCTGAATACAGACGGACCTGTGCTTACGCACAGCCACTGTGGTTTTGTTTAGTGTGTGCATGTATGTGTGTGCCTATGCAGCAGAGTGATGAGGACAGGTACACTATTTATTGCAAATCTATGAGAGAAGAATCCCTTTAAACAGCTGCTGACCAAACTCATGTACTGATCTAAAAAGTTTAACAACTTTTCATCCACTAATCCTATCAATACATGTAAATAATCCAGGTAAAGTGCAAGTTCTCAGTTTATCAACTGTCTTTATAGACATTCAGGGGCTCCGATGTGGACAAGGAAACACCAGCATCTTCTGTAGCAATGATTAACCAATAAAATATGTGTAGTTTGACATTCATTCATTCATTCATTCATTCATTCATTCATTCATTCATTCTAGTTTAATTCATTCATTCATTCATTTATTATCCCACCCCCCGAAGGGGAGGCAAAGGGTAGTGTTTTTGGTTTGTTTGTTTGTTTGTTTGTTTGTTTGTTTGACACTCTACCAGCAAAACTATTGGTTGAATTCATACCAAATTGGGTTTATAGATTGCCAGTGATCCAGAAAAGATGTGCTTATAATGGCCGAAATTTCAAATGTCTATAAAAGCATCAATTTTGTTTCAGTTTACTTCAAACGTTGCACATATATAGAGGCAATTGATATGCTGACATCTGCACATGCATAGACATGATGACATCAGCTGGATCGATGCCAAAATAAGCTAAAATATATGCGAGGGGCGGGGTTTGTTGTGCCTGTCACCACTTGGATTATTTATTTATTTATTTATTTATTAGGGAAAATACAGTGAAACATAGCAGACTTATACATGCTGATGCTCTGCACAAAGAGTATATAGTATTTAACTAATTCACAACTTCTCCTTTTCAACAAAAAATACATTTAGAGTATCAACAAGACTATATTATGAACATCTACATGGTCAATACATTAAATATGGGAAAATGAGTGATTTTCATTGAGAATTGCACACTTCAATGGATAATATTATAATAAATGGTGTTAAATCACTCGTAGGGAAAAAATCATTTGGAAGTCTCTACAAAAATTGTTTTAGTCTGTAAGAGTTATGGCACTACAGAACATGTGTCTCGTCAATCAAGCAGCTAAAAAATATGTCTTTTTAGAAAACAAGGCCTTTGAGGAAAAGTGAATTTGAAGCAGATCCTTTTTTCTACCAGGAATATTCAGTCACATACCACAAGGGAAGCAACTAGTGCAAAAAAAAAAACAAAAAAAAAAACAACTGCACCCTGCCTTTCTTTTTCATTTAAAGATCTGCTAAAAAAAATTTGGATCAGACATAAAACATTAACTGACATTAACATTAACTTTAAAAGGTTTCAATAAACTATGACCTAAACAAAGACAAATCTGTGAACATTGAGTAACATCCTGGCATCACTTTGTTTATCATTTGTTTATTGTTGTTCTTTTAACTCTCACTATTCCTTGTTTATATATGTATCACTGCTGCCAAATACATTAAAAATATATAAATAAAACAAAACTGTATGGTAACATTTGGCAGTTACACATGGTACTCAGCTAGTTTTCATTAAATAGCTTTGGCTGCAACACACGCTGCAAAGATTGGACTGATCCACAATCATAATGTCAAACTGAAGAGCCATGGCATTAAAGTTAACGTTCTGACACAAAGAATAAATCACTGCAAAATTGCAAATCTTAAAATGTGCTCTTCATATTTTACAGGGTTCTTCAAGTACACATTCCAGATGTCACTGGCAGGACAGAGACTTTTTGTGTAGCGATGTTTCCCTACATCTTCTCCTGATAATGCCAGAGTTGTAAAGGTGTCCATCTGTCTTTAATCTACAGAATGTTCGAATATATATAGAAATCAATTCCTTACTGCCGTTGAAAAAGGGAAAATACACACAAACGTTTTTATCCTCTAACTACTACACATTCTCCAAGTAAATATTGTATTGTTAGGCAATAAATATTAATAAATAAATAGATTAATTCAGGGAAATTACTGACGGATGAGTTATAATGGTCGTTCATTGTATTTCAGCAGCAGTTTTTCACAGAGTTCACAAGGGCTTAACTACAAAACAATAAACTGTTATTTACTATATATCCCATAAATAAAGACTTAGTCATTAGGAACCTATACATTTTGTTTGTTAAATTTCTGTTATGACAGTGTAATTGTTTTTATTCACTGAGCACCAATACTTTGAAAGGAAGTTTAAGGCTCTTTCAGTGACAAAGCACACTTAGTAACTCGAATGGCTGTGTCTTTATGGAAATAGTATGAGTTGGATGAATTAATGTGCTACAAATGTCTTCACCAACATGTCTCACGCATATGTGGACAATACTTATTGACACCATATTATTCCCAAAGCATTCCATTGAAATATTTTAGTCAGATTTAGCTGCTTGCAACAGAAAACGTGTGTACAGAACACAGTGTGCAGACAAAAGTGTGCTTCTTTCGTTGAATTCCCTCAGGAAAAGTAGATCCTTTCCGATGCCTTAACAACTGTAGAACAAGCTGAAGATGAGAGTTCCAGTGTTTTGCTCATGTGCACTTCAAGAGGACAGGTGCTTGCATGTGAACACACTAAACATCCCTGATGCTGCAACCACAGGATGAGCTAAAAGTCCTGCATGTTCCCCAGTGATGACAGAAAGTAAACAGTGGAAATCAAAATGCAGCAAGAAGAGAGTTCAACTTTACCGGTGCTCAGGCTGTTTAAACAAATCACACATTTGGACCATGTCTTTCAGTAAAACCACTGCCAGAGCAGTAGATAATCACCATGGCTCCTCTTGTGATTATTTTGCGTGTCTGACATGTTTTAACTTGGATGTAGGTATGAGCAGTTCACTGCAGTAGCTGCTCCAGTTTTCGGTTGACTTAAAGGTTCGATTCGATTCAATTCTATCCACTCATTCATCTTCTGAACCACTTTATCCTCAAGAGGGTCGCAGGGTTGCTGGAGCTATCAGCTGCCTGTGGGGGAAGGTGGGGTACACCCTGGACGGGTCACTAGTTCATCGCAGGGCTGATATTTAGACAAACAACCAATCACTCACACACTGAAAGGTCCACCCCCTCAGCTGGTGTTGAAATTGAACCCAGGAGCTTCTTACTGTGAGGCAACAGTGCTAACCACTGCACCACCATGTTACAATTCAGTTCAGTTCAATTCAGTTCACTTCAGTTCAATTCAATTCAATTCAGTTCAATTCAGTTCACTTCAGTTCAATTCAATTCAGTTCATTTCAATTCAGTTCAGTTCAATTAAATTCAGTTCAATTCAGTTCAGTTCACTTCAATTCAGTTCACTTCATTTCATTTCAGTTCAATTCACTTCAATTCAGTTCAGTTCAATTCCGTTCAATTCAGTTCATTTCAATTCAGTTCAATTCAGTTCAGTTCAGTTTAGTTCAGTTCAGTTCAATTTAATTCAGTTCAGTTCAATTCAGTTAATTCAGTTCAGTTCAATTCAGTTCAGTTCAATTCAATTCAGGTCAGTTCAGTTCAGTTCAATTCAGTTCAATTCATTTCACTTCATTTCATTTCAGTTCAATTCACTTCAATTCAGTTCAGTTCAATTCAATTCAGTTCAATTCAGTTCAGTTCAGTTTAGTTCAGTTCAGTTCAATTCAGTTAATTCAGTTCAGTTCAATTTAGTTCAGTTCAATTCAATTCAGGTCAGTTCAGTTCAATTCAATTCAATTCAGCTCAGTTTAGTTCAGTTCAATTTAATTCGGTTCAGTTCAATTCAATTCAGTTCAGTTCAGTTCAATTCTGTTCAATTCTGTTCAATTCATTCAATTTGTACGCAGCATGACTGTTTTACACAACCCAAGAAATCTAAGAAAATAAAGTTAAAAAAAGAAAATAATATAATATATAATAAAAACAACTACATACAATAAATAACATGTGAATGTATGAATAAGGCATGTAAAGTGAACAAAATGAAGACAGGATATGACAGAATGTAAACATGTGTTGTGCATTACAGGAAATTTTATATTTACAATTGTTGTTGCAAAGGAAAAAAAATTAAACAAAGAAGTTGCAACCTGTTTAATATGGCACTCGCCTCAGCGGTCCCTACAGCGGCTATGAAAAGCCCTTATGACAGAGCCAATGTGTAGTTTATCATAATTCTCTTTCAGTTCTCAACTACTGTAGAAGCATGGCTGCATCCATAGAGGAGACCCATCATTTCTGTAGATACAGACAGCTCATTCTAAGATTAACAGTATTCTTATTTTCCAGTGGTTGAATAGTGGACAACCCCTCCATGACGTCACCTGTTGGTTCTTGAACAGATGATCAACATGGCCATCACTATGTTGGTTTTATGGAAACATTGCATGGAGAAAGAGAGTAACTGCAACATGCTGAAAACACAGACCACGTCCATGGGGTCTGCGTGGGAACTTTAATGGGAGCCCTCATAAAAGTTCAGCATTGTTCATGTTTATCTCGGATTAGATTGTGTCCTTATTCCTGTAGATTCAGATTCTAACAGTATAATAATCCATGTTGGGGAGACTTTAATTACATGTAGTTGAACTATGTAGTTAAACTACATTTTGCTGTAATTTGCTGGTAGCTAAACTACCAGCAAACCACATCTATTCTGTATTTTATTCTTTTATTTTGGTTTCAATTATTCTTCTGTACAGCACTTTGGTCCACTGTGGTTGTTTTAAAGTGCTTTACAAATAAAGTTGGATTGGATACATTCATATTTTGTGCTGCATCAAGTATCAAGTACTTTTTGGGTAATTTTTTGTAGTTTAACTACTCAATTTGCAAACTACAATTCTGAGCAACAACATAAAATTAAGGGTTTTTATTTATTTATTTATTTATTTATTTATTTTGTAATATAAATTGCATTTCACCATTGAACACAAAACAGTCTCTGTTTCTTTCATCCTGAATAGCTTTGAAGGCATGATCATGTCATGACATCACAGCTAACACTGATATGTGTGGTCATCATGGACAACCCTCCCACCAGCGCCAACCCCGATAGTGATTTGTGCCGCAACCGTGGCCATATTTTGTTTCATATACACCACATGTATAGTCTAAATTTAACACTGAAAATAAAAAGTAACTGCTAAAACTACTTTTTCTAGCCATACTTTTACAAACTACATTTCTCTAGCAGTAGAAATGTAGTTTCTTTGAACTACTGCCAATCTGAACTACCTGCTAATTAGCAGGCTAGTAAACAGACCATAAAGTCTGATACAAATGAACGCTATCATCAGCTAATGGAGCTGAGTTATTATAATTAAGTAGAGGTGAACTTCATGACACAGTCCTCCGGTGGCTTTGTTAGTGTAACTCCTACGACACATCGACAGAGCTGCCTGTCAGAGAACAGGACCTCTGAATGTTGAAGTTGGCAGCTGAGTTACTGCTGCTGTTCAAACACTGTGTCCCAAATTATATACATTCAACTCCATATTGGAACGCTGGACACTTGTCACTGACAATGATCAACATCTTAACAGTTTAATGCAAGAAGATCATTAAATTAAGATCATTAAAAAATAAAAATGAAATAATACAACATAATACAAGTAGAAGTATAAGTTAGTGAATAATGCAGAAGATAATGAACAGAAAGTTTCAGTATTATGGTAGATATTCTAGTGGGTGGAAATGCATCGCTGTTTAACCATTATAAGGCTGCAAAGAAAAACACTGCAACACATCATTCCCTCTTCTGGCAAGTGTATGATTCCTGGTTTGAACTGTGACCTCACTAACTTGTGCACTGAGTGAATGAGTATGTTATGTATACAGTGCACTGTATGTATACTAATGGAAAAACTCAGTTTGATATACAGACAGACTCACATGCAAATCATAGCTGCTACTTTTTAATTTATGCATAACTTTTTGGCTTTGGGTAATCTAAATATGTTATATATAAATTCACCACTGTGGAGGAAATTAGTGATAGAGGCCAAAACCTTTAACCAGGACATCACTTCATCTATTTTAGCAGGAAGTTCAATAAGGATAGACTCCCTTTTGGAATCAGCCCCCAGTGGACATTAAAGTTACTGCAGATTTTGACACCTCTGCACTGGATTCACTTTTCAGGCCTGGAGGTTGACGCTTGGTAATTATACAATAATTCTTCTTGATTCCCCTTAATCCTACATGCACTAAACATTTCATATTCACGTCTACATTTGCTAAATACTGGAGTTCATTTGATATTTTATGTTGTATTCCAAAATTCTTTAATTCTCTCTCTCTTTTTCTAGTTAGAGTAAATAATAACTGTAAAGCTCACTGGATGACCAACTTTTTCCACCAATGAATAATGTTAAAGATCAGCAGCTGTAACACAATATTTTTCTTACAACAACATACACATTTACTTGTTATTGTCTATAATTTACATATGTGATGTAAGAAAGGCCTTTAAAGATACACTTTTCATTGGTCTTTTCTCACATTTCATCCATATTGTGCAATCATGCCTGTCTGCATGTATGTCTTGAGTCCTATTCCCTTCACAGCTTTGTGCTTTACGCAACAGACCTATTGTACATCTCAAACCATGTAACACCAATTCTTGAAAAACATTTGTAACGATTATCTCTATATGTAATGTTTTGGTCCTCATGTTTCATGCTGCAGAGCAGCAGTGTATTTTCATTCCAGCCTCCAGATGTATAGCCCTGCTCTGTTATTCGTATTGGATACACATTCAAGAATGGAGTTCCCCTGAGTTTTTGTGTTATGTTCAAGTCATGCAGACATCTGTTTGAGGAAGAACCCCATTCATTCAAATATCTCTAAGGAAGAATCTAATTTACTGTCTTAAAAAAACTAACAGACAGATTAAATGCTCCTTTAGTTATATGACAATAAAGTATTTTATTGGTAGAAATCCCAGTTTCCTAGAAGGACAGAGGGATATTAGAGCTTCATACATGGTTTTGTGTCATTAGTGTAAAAAACAAAAGCGATGTGAATATGTTTCTCATTACACTTGTTTTGTTGTGGATAATAGCAGTGGTTGGTTCTATGTCTAATGAAGAGATCCTGGTTTTGTCTGTCATGACTGTGCAGAGCTGCGACCCACAATCCTTCTGTTGATGGCTCCTCAGAAAAAAATGGATGTTCCTCTCAAATGAACATGACAAGTATCTGCCACTGGGAAACAAGATGCATTTTCCCTCCTTACCAAATATCACATGTCAGAAGACATCAATTATTATCAAAATAGAAAATGCGATTCTTATGTTAACAAAGCAAAATTAGCTCCATCATGTCATTACCTCAGGAACATCAGGTATCCTGTAAGTGGTACTTCAATGACTCATGTGCAATATCATAAGAGAAAAGTCCCTCTAGTGGACACATGCAGACTAACACTGTTCTTTATGTGATCTTAAAAGGATTTTAAGTGTAGACCTGACCACAATCATAATAATTGTGCTTGATAAAAGATCAACTTGCCATTTATCAGACTAATTTCAAATATCTTGCTCATAATGAATAAGCTTATAATCTTATAATTATAGAGGAAGTTTCTGTCAGGCAAACAGCAATAAGCCTGGGGTGAAATTCAACTTAGATGCAAAGTGACCTCTAATCAGAAAATCAGTTCATCCAACTCAATGGAAATGAATGCAAAACGCTCACGTAGCAGCAGACTGTTATACTGTATGTCCATCCTCTGTAGCTGATTTGTCCTTTCAGTGAACTCTTCCCTCTATTTCCAGCATGCCAGTGTTGTCTGTTATATTTCTGAAAACAAGGTGAATCACCTTTTTCTACCTGACAAAGGAATTCATTATCCTTTCCCCAAAGGACACGCAAGTGGTCTTCTCAAATGTGTTTGTGGCATGGCTACACTCCAAAAAGGAAGAGTCTGAAGTGATGTGCTAACAAGGACGAGACAGACTTTCAAACTCATGAATAAACTCTCAGTTCGCATCCACACTTTGAGCTGAGACACACCGAACCAAACCCCCTCCACCGCCTGGGTGAAAAACACAGGGAAACAATAAATGCAAGAGCAGCACCATATTCATGGAAAGCATGAATATCAGCTCAACATCTGACTCAAATCTTACATTGTTAGCAGTGTTGTTTTCCTTAGGATTTAGGGAGTGCTGACATAACCAATAAACTCTCTGACATACCGTCTTCTACACAGAAGAGAACCAAACACCACTCTAGAAAGCCCTTCACAATGAAATACAGTGTTAAAACACAAAATCACACAAGACTTATATCATTTTATTTGGGTATTACGAAACATGTCTCTTAAACAGAGTACAAAATGGACCGAGATAAACTAATATAGTGTCAACAAATCACAATAAAATGTGGATGTCAAAGCTAAAACTCAAGTGATGACCTTAACTGGTCTAAAACGTGTGCCACAAAGTGTTCATTTATTAGTACCAAAGAAATTAACATTACCGTGCTGCTCTTTTCTCTTATTTGAGCAGCACATTGATAACAACATAATGAAGATATGTCTCTATTTCATATGAACTGATTAGAAAAAATAATTTTTATTCACTTTTCATGACTAAAAACTGGGTGTCATTAATGGGGTCCAGTGAATTTCATTATTGTAGAATGTTGTTTGCAGGCAAATTATAATAATGCTAAATACTACACAGGAACAGCTTCAGTTCACTGGATCAGCATTGACTTTCTTCTCTGTCAATACAACAGACTTCATTAAAGCTTTGGTTTTTTTTTATATCTCTACATCTGTCTGTCTGTGTACGCATAAATGTATGTATATCTGCATCTGTATCTGAAAAACTACATTGTATTTCAGCTTGAAAATTATGCACACAGTAGGTCTGTTCCATGTCTTTGTCCTGAGAGAAGGTGATTAAAATGTTCAAGATAATTCTTTGCCACTTTTTAAGAAATTTTTATAATTTTATCAGAAATTAAGGTGGTTTTTGCTCGGAAAAAATGCTACTTGACAATATATATCAGAAGATGATGGATGATGGAAGGTGATCCGGAACTGAGAACATATTTTCATTTCTAAGTCTACCATACTTGATAGCTGTTCCTGACCTCAGTTTTGATCATAGCATCTTAGATTTGTTATTTATTCTCATTATTACTTCTTATGACAGATGATGATGATAGTATTCACACTAAAATCACATCCACTGTACCACAAGTAACTATAAACAACTGATGATAGAATCCTGAATCTAAATCCTGGGAGAAAGTTTTAGGGGCCGGGGAACTGATTTATCACAAGTTTATTTGAGAATATTCCCAAAATGGTGGAATTCAGCATAGTTGACATAATCTAAGACTGATCTGCAGTGTATGCCTAAGTAACTGGTTTTAATTAATGTCAGAAAATCAGTCAAATATCTATATTATAAAAGCCAAGTGGCCTCTGTGTGTGTGTGTACATCAAGGATCAAGGTTTAATTTATTTGTCGTGACATGTATATACAAGAAACAAAATCAGTACTCAGGATCCGCAATGTACATCATAAAAATTCCTATGAAATTAGTTCTATATTAAAATAACAACAGTAAAACCTAAAAATAAATAATGTATAAATAATGCAGTGCAGTGTAATGTGTTTGTGTCTCAGGATTTACACAAAATCCTGAAAGAGCTGACTGTTGCAGTTTGGTATACTTATGTATTTTTGGTCAAGGAACAGACTAGCAAAAAAGGCAGGTTGAAAGGACCAAATATTTTGGAAGATATTAGTCATTTTGGAATACAATAGCCGTACAATCATGTTGCTATACCCAGAATGCTTTGGCGGTGACTGCTGGACAAATGCGGTACAGCATGCACGAATACACAACAGCATAAAAAACTACCACATCTAGAACCCGTGGATCTCCATGGGTCAACGCACTAATTTGGGCATAATTTTTCTAAATAGAGGGTTAAATCACAAGAGTTATCATTGTTTAGATCATGTTTGTGCTGCCTGAAATCTTCAAAAGTCACATATATGGTGTGTAACTTGCTCCCTTCATAGAGCAGGATGTTGATAAAGATTGATAGTGACAGTAGATAAAAGCTCATTCATTAGGCTGTTACATTCATATTATCTTTTCATTACAAAGGCTACTGGTGCAGTTTGGCAGGGACCCATATTTGGATTCCCCAGCAGAGATAAGGTGCCAACAGCTTGACATCATGCCCAACTCCTGACAACACTCTGGAAGAAATTAGGGTTTAGCACAATGATTGGCAAAGACAGCCAGGACACAGCGCTCTCTGCTTTCCACAGGGAAAAGGAGTCTATGACAGAACATTAGTCAAATATCATACATCTTATTCCTTCACTGATCACTGATAAACATTTCCTTTTTCTTCAACCCTCTTATTAAGACAGTTCAGCCGACTCACTGTGTTGTTAATTGTTGAGTGTTGCACTGGGCAGAGTGGTGAGGCCTCCATGATAATAGTTTACACATCATCCTCCATATGTCGACACGTGCAGCTGCAAGTTGGTGGAATCTGAGCCAAAATTTCACAGTCTGAAGAAGAGAAGAATACAGAATTAGGTCAGCAGCAATCATCATCCACACTTTATGTCAACAGTGCAGGTAGTTTATCTCAGCGTTGAGTAGATTCCCTAAGTTAAAGCAACAATGTTGTCATCATTAAACATGATTCAGGAAAATGCCATAGTGATAATAAAGATGTCGTATTTGAATATTCTGGGTTGATCTTTGGACAGCGGGTTTTAGCTCTGTTAATTTGACTAGAATACAGATGAACTGTGTGGAGAGGGGCTTAAATTTGTTTATTTTGACTATTAGTGTTGTCAGCCTTCCAAGTGAATGACTGCAGCATTCACACTCTCCAGATTATTATTTGCAAATTAGTTTGAGAAGCTGCATCATTGAAACCTGGGGATCTGGGGAGAGGGCAGGGATGGAGTATAATATGTTATTGTCATAAGTGTGTGTCCTGTATTGTACATGTGACCATATGTGATTTTGTGTTATATTTATATATGAATTGTAGGTTTTATGTGATAGGACCCCCTTAAAAAATACAGATGGTGCATCTCAAGGGGCTATCTTTAATAAACTGAAATCGAAATTGAAACCTGTCGATATTGCTTTGGATTCTGTCTTTGGATTAGTTTAGTTTATTTTGTCCTCACATGTTTGATCCTGCATGAAGTTTCTCCTCATCAAATCCAGGAAAGAAAGAAAGAAAAAAAAAAAAGTGGCATTTAAGAGGGGTTCAAGAGTCTGTAACATCAGAGGCATTAAAGTACAGTAGGAAAAAAAAAAAGATTTTGCGTTGTTAAGGTTAATATAACATAACAAAAAATAATACCTTCAACTTTGATTGTGAGCTCTGATATTAACAATGTCTGTCTGTTAAACGATTTGATCAATTAGTAGTGGAAAAGACAAGGACCAGGGTCTGAAACGCTGCTCTGTGATTGGTCCAAACGCAGAACTCGTAATGTTCAGCGCTCCCATATAAACCCATGCAGACTTGACATCGGTGCTATCTGTCATGCAAGTCAAAAGGATAGTGAGGAGTCCAGTGTAGAGAAATTTCTGGCAACCCTACTTGTTCTAGCCTACATCAATCCTGTTTCGGCACAGGAGAAGCTTTTGGAGCGTTATTCTTATGAATTACACACAGAGCAGGAGACATCTCTTTACATTTAGTTCTATTATCTGTGTTGAAAGGACGATGCCTTTGAGGACCGGACTTTTTCTCCTGATGGTGCTGAACGCATCTGCATATGAACTGGATCAAAACGAGTCTTATTCGCCCAGGAGAGCACGCTTTTCTGCCAATAGCCCTTGTAAGTAACACGCTGCCTCCATCTGCATATTTCAGAGTGCACTGCCTGCTTGTTTTAAACACGATTCCTACAATTTAAAGCCTTACCTTGCTCGCTCACTCTGGAGGTTTTTTCTCATAATATGTTTTTTTGGCCTATGCAGCCTTTTCTGTCTAAACGAACGCCTTGATTCGCTGCGGGATTAACGCTTTGGTTTTGCCGGTGTCCTGCCGGCAACAGATGAGCATGGAGCTTGATGCTGACACCTGAGGTGCAGGCTGTGTCATGCTCATGGGCTCTTTCTCGTGGTTTTGCCTGCTGCATAGGTCCAACTATTCAGCATTTGAGTGGACTTAGTGGGTTTCAGTGCATTAAACATAAAGCACCTATCGCTTGAATGTGTACTCTGTCAGAGAAAGAAGTAGGCTATACACCATTGTACCTTTTTTTTTTTCTCAGCATGCTTTAGAGAGAGAGAAAAAAAAGGAAAAAATAATTGTCACAGGGGCTGTGCATTATGACAAACCAATCCAAACCTATTAGTTGACTGTCTTTATTCATCAGAAAAAAAAATCACAGTGCAAGGTCTGAGTCATTACCCAATGTAAGAACAAAAAAGAAATGCTTCTGCAAATCACCAATCTGCAGGGCTTCATTCACATGGTGACTTTTCCTTTTTAACACAAAGGTACGCCCCAGTGATAATAAGCAGAGGGTAACAGGGATGCTGATTCTGTTCTGCAGGAATTGCTTCATCATCATAAGATTTGCAGCTCACTCTGTATTTTAAGAGCAATGTTTCTTCCCTGATGGCAGGAGGACTTTATCTTATTGTGCAGGTCAACATGGGGCCCCAGATTCAGAGTCTGCCAAGTCGGCTTAGGCTCCTCTATGACATTTCTTAATGGTTATTACAAAGGATTTGAGTCAGGCTGTTTGCCATCTCAGTGGTTTCTTGGATGAAGAATAAGGAAAGCCAACTATCTGGATACACTGATTTACAGATTATGTTTTATAGCTCTGTCTTGGTGCAAAATTACAAGTCGCTTGCAAGGATTTAGAGCTCTGTCCCTTATGGCCAAGAAGATCAATGTTTGGCAAATAGACGGAAAGACTGCATGCCTTTGTAAAGTAGCTGTTTTGTAGTTATTATTTATTTATTTTTTAGGGATATTGCGTTGTGTGTGTAAAGTAGGGATCAGAGTTCTTAGTGGGTTAATCATCCTAATTACAATGCCAGCCAAGTGACAGCACTACATGTGTATTTCATTGTATAAATAATATATTATATGTAAGCACAGGATCATTTATGGCTAATCATTTGGACAGTATCATACTTAGTTAATAGTTTAGTATATCAAAGGGGTCTGGAGCCAGACTCCTCATATTCATCTTGACAAATACAGCTTGTATAAAATAATTGAAGACAGATACTGGTGGCACATTTGTGTGAGTGTGTGTGCCAGCCATACAAGTGCATGTTTATGTGTGTCTGCAGGCATGCCAACAATTTTCAGGAAACTCTTTGGTATTTCTGGTGCTGTTCATCCAAGCTCTGCTGAAAAGAACCAAACAGTGGAATATAGGTCCCTGCCAAGAGAAAAGTGCTCCAGTGCCAAATAGTGTCTGAGACTCTCAAAGTTGTAAGGTGTCCAATCTCCAGTCAAGTCACTATTTGCCCCCGAGTGACTGTATGTCTTTTGTGAATCAGCAGAGTATGAAAATCCTCTTTTGTTCACCTCATTTTTTAGCTGAAAACCTGGCAACTCTTGTGTAATGAGCTCAGTGAGTGTGCAGTGATTCCCAGTGAACCCACTGTTGGCTCCCCTGCTGATGGTTCATTCTCTGTGCCCACAGCAGATGTGGCACGCTGTCTCAACAGTGCCCTCCAAGTTGGCTGTGGAGCCTTCGCCTGCCTGGAAAACTCAACTTGTGACACAGATGGCATGCATGACATCTGCAAGTCCTTCCTATACAGTGCTGCTAAATTTGACACTCAGGTATCGTTGTACACTTCAGAAGCCTACTTGCTTATTCCTTTATTTGTATGTGCACATGAGCTGTGTAGGATTTAATGGGTGTAACTGTCAGGGCAAGAATGTGTGAAGTGCTGCTGTTGTTTTACAGGGTAAAGCATTTGTGAAGGAGAGCCTTAAGTGCATTGCCAATGGCATCACCTCGAAGGCATTCCCCACCATCCGCCGCTGCTCCACCTTCCAAAGAATGATATCTGAAGTCCAAGAGGAGTGTTACAGCAAGCTGGATATCTGCACTGTTGCACGATCTAATCCAGATGCTATTGGTGAAGTGGCACAGCTACCAAGTCACTTCCCCAATAGGTGAGTCTTTGTATTGTCCACCTTGCAGAAGAAGTTCAACAAGACTTTTAATGTAGCAGTAGAGAGCCGCACAGTTAGTCCAAAGGTGTTATGGACTGAATGTCATAACAGAGAACTCACCACAGATTAGACTGAAAAACAAGTTACACTGAACAATTCTAGACATGTTTGGACCATCCTGAAATGGAAACACAGTTCTGTTAGTGTTATAAATACACATAACTTGGCCTTTTGTCCCTAGATTATGTATAATAACAAATGACTAAATTTGTATTGATTCCTGTGTTTTGGTTTCCATACATTCTTTTATTCACTGAAAGAAAATCAAACAGGAATATCAAGTGTGTCTGTTTTGTTTCTATTGTTGTGGTAATACATGTAGGATTGCAGTTAGGGAGTGGATACAAAGGGGAAGGAGGGTGGAGCATGAGGCTCACTATTGACTGGACCAGAGATGGGAACACCCATATGGATGACATCAGACTATAGAGCAAATATGTATACAGATATGTAGAAATGAAACCACTAAAGGGTTTAATAAGAATGTGTTGATACAGTTACATGCTGTGCATTTTGATGCGTGAGATACTAAAAAATAATCTGCAATTCTTTGCTTTGCCTAGGTTTTATGGTAAGCTGCTACAGAGCCTGATGGACTGTGATGAGGACACGGTGGACCGCGTTAGGACCAGCATGGTGTCGCGGCTGGGCCCAGAAATGACTATGCTTATTCAGCTGCTGCAGAGCAAGCCCTGCCCATCCACTGCTGTGGCTGCAGCTGCCGCCATCCCAACTGGAGTGGAGGGCCGTGGGAGCTGGCGCTGGTCCATGGGTCCCCATATGTACAAGATCCAGCCTAATCTGCGGAACAGAGACTCTGCCAGTCATTTTGGCAAAAAACGCTCTGCCAGTGACAGCTCCTAACTTCCACTCAGATTCAGAAACTCCACACACTCCTCAGACACCATGAAAACGCAAGCTCCTCTATTCCCTAGGGGTGACAAATCCATTCCTCCACTAGGCTGGAAGTTACAGAAATATGCACCACTAGGGAATGCTCATAGAGTTATCAGAGTTTGATTGTTGTTATATTGTATATCCTACACTTAGAGTGAGAGATCCCCTCCATCGACTATTTTCAGACGTGTCCACTTACAGATAGTGTCGAACATGTGGCTGTTGCAGTTGTGCAACAAAGATGAATCCTTAAGTCGTCTTTCAGATAAGAAAAAAAGACAGCCATAATTGTTTATGCCTCCATACTTTAAAAGACATTTGTTCATTGATAGACATAAGTAGATTATTATTCGTTCATTGATAGGAAAGGAAATTAATGGTAGATGTATCTAATATTTCAGTGATGAGACCAGTCAAATTGTGAGCATGAGATGTGGAAATGAGTTTCATATCTATTTTCTGACACTAACATAATACTTAAATGTACTGTATACTAAGTTATCTTAGACAGCCATAGCTAGCCCTCTAAAAGAGAGTGCTCATAAGGAGTGAGGTCTGTAGAGGTTTCATGATAACCTTTGAGAGGTTATCTTAAACTGACCAAAAAACTTCAAACTGCCCTGAATGCTATTCATGAAATACCAAAATAGTGTATAGCTATAGCACTTATAATTGTTTGTTTTTTTCTGATGCTAGATGTAGCCATGGTCGTGTATTACAAATCATAATCCTGCACATAAGGATTGTTCAGGACATGGCCAAGTCTATCCATCAGAAAAAGTCCATTTTGCATATCTTGTATCCAGACACTTGTAATGCATAAGACTGTTGAGCTCTACAGTATATGTGGGACCATGTTTAGTTGAATCTGTATCCATGTTCTTAACTGAGTGTGAAGCAGTCGTGTATGTGCAGCAGCTGATTAGCACGTTCACCAATGAGACTGAAGGCAGCCATTGTCTTGGACTGATGATCGTCAATCTCTGAGGTGAATAACGTAACATACACGCTGGTTTCCAGTGTCTAGATGGAGAATGACTATTTTAAAAAAGCCTTGTTGGGATTATATTTATTTTCCTACTATATTATTTAATGTTTTTTTTTTTTTGTTATTTTAATGCATTATTGTAGTTTTAATCAGTTTACAGATAGACTTTTAAAAAGCAGTTCAGTCATGGCTCCTATTTGAACATGAGCTCTATGCCAAAAAACAAAAGAAAATGAAAAAAAAAAAAGAAAGAGCTGATACTCCGGTGACTGAATGGGACCCATGTCATGACTCTGTGCTGGCCATAGGGGAACAAGGTTGGTCATTCAAGTCAGGTGATCTACTTTATGGGTGTTACAAGGGACCACAACTAAACAAGATAGCTTCATTTTGACACACTTTCTGGTTATTGAAAAGAAGAGGCGCTGCAGCTGATAGAAGGGGTTTGTGCACAGTAGTGACGAATGGCAAGGCGTAATCACAGCAAAGCAAACACCAGCATTAAATTCATCCATAGGGAAGATTTTAAATGGTTCTGCACTACTTTGAGGTGCTTCTCCTTGCTTGGGTTGGCATTCACTTTTCTTAAGAAGGTTATAATTTTTTGCATTTATTTCCAGTTCTTATTCATTAGTTTTTAGGTAGGCACTATTTGCACCCATGTGTTAGTATAGCCAGTTTTGCAGAGGAACAGCTAATGTGGCTATTTTTACCCACATGTATATTTATTACAGACAGTTTAAGTAACCATGCTACTAAGGGGGTTCCTCTGTGATTTTAACCCATAAAGACCCAAATATACACCAGTGACTAAAAGCATCTCCTGATCTAAAATGTGTAATATCCATTGATCCATTAATCCTATCAATACATGTAAATAATTCAGGTAAAATGCAGTTTTTCTGCTTTTCATGGTCATCAGATATGACCCATTTGGACATTCAGAGGCTCCGTAGTGAACGTGGAAACACCGTCATCTTCTACAACATTGACTCACCAGTAAAACCCATGGAGTTGGATCAATGACAGTGGATGGACACACTTGGATTGTGTTCAGTTAATGATATATTTTACTGAAAAAGTCCGTTTTTCGTAAGCTTTCTGTGTTTTTGTTACAATGCAATCTCAGCATGATGATTAAAGTACATGATCAGTAAAATAAATACAGGAAAATACCAGATTTTCACTGAAAGAAATGCAAAATGGAGAGGATATTATTATGATAAATGATGATAAATTACTTAAGAAAGTTAAATCGAGAAATCAATTTGTGATCCGCCACAAAATTAGGACTGAATCTTTATGGGTTAACTCCAAACATGATCCAAACCTAATCAAATATGTTACCTAAACCTAGTAAAAACGTAAGAATCAACCTGCATTATACTATATATTTTGTGCATGCATGTGAGTTTAAATAGCCAAATAGCTGTTGTGATTATTTCCACCTGGGTACAAATAGACACACCATTATTGTTATTGTAGTTGTATTGTTTTTTGTGTTATACAGTAGAGAAAGAAACACACAAGAAAAGATTCAGTGCATTACAGGTGTTTATAGCGTCAGTGCTGGCCTTTTTATTTTGCCCCAAACTCTTTTCTTTTTAGAGCAACGTCTTCCAGATTCACATCAATCTGACATAGAAGGCATTGAAAAGACACTCCTACAAAGAGGGGGCCATCAATACAGTAACTCAAACTCTAGATCCCAGTGCCTATGTTTCAGATACGAGCAGATCAGTTGGAGTCAAGCCACTAGGATGTTAAAGAACGTTGGAGACAAAGACTTTGTACATTTTTATAGTGTCAGTTATACTCAGGCTTGAGTCTGCCTCTCTGTGCAGGTAGCTCATGTTGGTTACCAGCTGTCCAGTACACTTCACGCATTAAATATCTCATTCTCTTTAGCAACAATCTCTATTTTTATTTTTTGCAGATTAAATATGTAAGACTGTAATTCATAGCCTTCAAAGATCGAGACAATCATTCAGAGTCAGTACAGAGCCACAGTCGCTGAGATCGGTCCTCTTGCTGGTGTTTGTTTTTTTGTTTAATTAGAACTGGTTTGGACCCATTAGCTTCAGTCAGAAAAGAAAATAGAATAACTCAGTTTAGCTTCGGTTTCGGACTAAATAGTGAGTGTTTGTGCACATGAAAGGGAGAAATGCAATATAGAGATCAACTTGGAACAATGGCTGGGTTCAGTTCACTTTGAATGACAGAGAAAATGAAAACCTTCAAATGATAGAATAACAGATGTGTTTATTACTTGTTTTATTTTTGTTTAAGAGCATTTCAAAGTAGCTGAACCCATCCTGCTCAGAGAAAAAGTGAATTTATATATTGTCACAGAGAGGTGTATGACCAGAAGAAGATTGCTTTATTTTTCAGTGTCAATTTAATAGCTATGTTAAGAATTCCAAACTATGCAATAATCTCACATACAAAGGATCACAGCAACACAGAAATTGACCTTTATTTCATTCAGTGCCAGCTGATGCTGTGTGACTAAAGCAGCAGCATGTATGCTCTCATGTTGTATACTCAGTGTGAAGGCATTGCTCCTCTCACTTTCTGTTTCTGTGGTTTCTGTAAACTGTTTCTTTTCTGTTTTGTGAATATCATCATTTCTTGGTGCGAAAAGACAGCAGTTCTGAAGGAATCACTTGGGAAGTTAAAAGCTATAGTCACACCGCGGTGTATCCTAGCTTACTAGTTTATGTTAAATAAGCACTTTGCATCTAACCACTATAAAGGGCATTGAAACATTCAGCACATGTGCAATTGAAACATGTTTTATTTACCCAGTGAAAGGAAATCAGTTGGAATATTTTGCATCCTGAAGGGTCAGGGCTTCTTCATGTACTATTGATACATATATGTGTATCTTTGTTGTCCATGGGTAAATCCAAAACCCAACAGCTGCTGCTAAACTGTTACTTCCCTGTATGATGCTGTCTGGATGCCCCTCTGCTGTGGCCGCTCTGATTTTCAACACACAGTGAACTCAGCATCAGTCCACATTTTAACATCTTAATGTCTGTTCATGTTTTCATATTTATTTTCTATGAACATTCCTTGTGTCAAATATATTTGGCAAGGGCAAATTGACTGTTTCTTCACCAAGTCAAATGTAACGGTAATTTCAGAGAATGTACCTGTGTATGAATGTCTGTTTCGATGAAGACATGCCCAAGTTAAAACAACCATGAAGGCTATTAGGCAAAAAACAAAAGTGGGAAAACTGTAAGGGTTTTACTTTCTTTATGTTAGCGATTTTAATTCAAGTATAGGGTGCTTTAGGTGGTACTGGAGTATTGTTAAATTGACCCATGGTGAGTTTTGTGAAACTGTTTCTCCTGTTAATACTAAAGAGTCTGAAGACGCCCTCATTTCTGGCACTTACGGTACTCTTTCCTCTCAAGACTTGAAATAGATAAATGTTGTTGTGCTTAAACAAACTCAAAAAGCTTCAGTGACTAGTAAAGTTTATTTTGTATTCATATATAAGTGACAGTTATTTTACTATCAGAGTCAAAAGTTATTGAGGATTTAAGGAGATTACTGAAGTTCCTGATACAGATGCTATGTAACGCATGATTGACCCTTGTGAATCACTTGCACTTTAAGATATACCCATATACATATATACCCATACTGTGTATATGTCTGGGTTTTTCCTCTGTACTGAAAAGTCATGAAAGATACAAACGCATCAGTCATGTGTCTTTTGCTGAACAGAAATAAAATATTTATCATATCTGGCATATGGTATGAAATATTTTTTGTGCTCTTGTTTTGCTCATTAGGAATGATCAAAATCTACACCCTTTTAAATTCAGAGTTGTTTATTCAGCAGTTGGTTCTGTTATGCATTTACTACTCTGTCAATACTAATATCCCTCCAAACAGCTGCTCAAGACCAAAAACCACAAACACATAAAGAATTCACAGAATTCTGTATTGTTATTTATTGCACACATTGCATTTTTGGGTTATTTGAATGACTAAGTTTGTCAAATTGATATATGTTGCTTATGAAGTTGTATACTATCATTTCATTCATGTCCATAAGTTTATTGCAAACAAGTCTTTCTGCTCGTTTGCACCTGGTCTGTATCTGAATCTGGATTGTCGTATTTTATTCTTAAAAGGCACTTTTTGACATTTTTGTCCTTTTCTTGGACATGAAGGAAGCTATTGCTCTGAAAAACCTAACAGATCCTGCATGGTAGTAATATATCTGTCAGCATGATCAATTTCTTGCCGATCAGGAATTTGATACTGAACCGACGGCATATTTTCATTTCTAAATTGACGTTGAGAGGCATTTACACCAACTATGATAATAGTACTGACAGGACTGTCACATAAACCACATCCCTTCTACCACATACAAACATGAATCCAAATGCTAGGAGATTGTCATAAGCTTGAAGGAATTGATTTAGACCATATTCCAGTGGTTCCCAACCTTTTTTGGCTCATGACCCCATTTTGAAATCACAAATTTCTGGCGACCCGAGACATTCAAAAATTGAGACTTTTTTTTTCTAAAATGAATTTGTTTTTGATCATGCAATAGTTTACTATACTATGTTGCGTAATGTTAATTTTAGATGACATCTAGTCTATATGATGTATATTATTATGGATGGAGGCAGAAAAGCCAGGTGTAGATTACTGCACAAAAGGAGAATTGGATTTTCCTTGGTCAGGATATGTACAGTCAGTCCAGCTTGGATTTACAAGGCTGACAATTAATACTGA
>JAPQRP010000030.1:24179238-24190655 GCA_037367295.1 Apogon hyalosoma
ATAGTTATGACATTAATAATGCATGGGCTTATTGAAATAATAATAAAAATAATACAGCGATATTATTAGACAGTAGGCATTTGTTTTTATGATTCATTGAGGATACTGGAATTATTCACTATGATACATTATGTCTTATTTTGAGACATATTAGAATGTATTAATTATTCTACGATTAGTTCCAGCTCTCTATGACTTTCTGCATCAGATATACATAATATTTAAGTAATTTAATAACATCCCCTTTGGTTCCTGCATATCACTCTTTATGGGTAGATGCAAGTGAACAGTTTCTGAGTAATATGCGCTGCTAATTGTAGAGCGTAAAGTCATTGTACCCTATCATAACCTAGTATGTTGGAGTTTAATAATGAAGACTCCAAATTTGAGAAATCATACATCGGGGATACATTACCTATAATAGTGAGCTGTTTTTGACAATGTTAGCTTGTATACAATAAGTTGAATACTTACACCATGTCACAAGTTTCCAAAACCTACGATACTTGCACTACACATGACACTGTCGTATTATTATGTAATTATTTGATAAATATGAACCGTCAGATAGGATTGGTCTATGGAAACTAAGATAATTCTAGGTTCTTTATGAGAGCTTCAGGTCCCCAGGTTGTTATTGTGGTCCGTTGCATCTATGTCATATTGATCTCAGCTGTTATGAAGTTAGGACCTAACAGGTAGCACACTCCAACTACAGAGGTCAAACTGTCACATCAAGCCCAAATACCTTCATCTGAGAAATGGATACAATACGTCTTCTACCATGACTCCATCTTTCAGTTGTAGATCATATTAATTAAAGCTTTTTACCTGAAGTGTTTTTTAGACCAGCAGGTTGTGTGTGTACAGTGTATGTGTGCTGTTTCTACCCAGTGAATGGGTGCAAATACACGGTCATGGTTTACTACATACCCTGAGTGTTGTGTGGGTGTGACAAATCCAGCAGGACCCAAAGAAGGAAGATGAAGGACACTGAGAGCACCTCCTGATGAAAATGAACTTTGTTAAACTTGAGCTCAAATGAGCTGAAACTGCAAAGTGCCTGTTTGCTTGGAGAGCCTGAGGAAAAGAGGGGGCAGAAAGCAAGAGGCTCCATGGACGCTAATCTCAGTCAGAGGGAGATATAATTTCATGCCTATTTAGAGAAGAGTCCTGAAGGGCTTTCTCATCAGCCGCTCTCCAGTCTCATGGATAGGTGATGCAGCAGCTCTGCACACAGATGCTATCATCTCCGTCTTTAAAGAGACATTCACTCTTAACTCATCAATGAATTTAGCACATGCATGATGGACAGAACAAAACGGCTTGTCATATTTCCATACGGTCAGTTTAGCTCCCTGCCTCTCACTCGGTCTTTCTGCCCACTTACAGAGCTGCAGTGATGTACTGGGCAACTTTTAAAAGCAATTCAGACAGAATTACTGCTTTTAACGTGCTGAAACATCTTGTTGCCAGGAAACATTTGAACAGATTTTTGACCCTGCCTATTCACTTTGTTGCCTGTTGCTTGGACTGCTGCCGAGTGTATCACCACCCTGACAATCAGAACCAGAGTAATAATGAAAAATGATGAAATTAGAATATCATTATGCAGATGTAATTCATACCATCTGCTTGTGTTTTTAATTCGATGTTGCAGCTTTTTAGGGCTAGTAATGAAACAGCGCTCCATTTCAACCATCAGATACAACCTTCTGCTTTGAAATAACATCTTGAAATCCCACCACACATCCAGCTCTTTAAAATGCAGCTCCTTGCAAAGCCAACAGTCACCCACATAGGAGCATAAAAGCATCAGAATCATATTGAATCCCCTTATTTTGGAAGTGGTAATGGGATTTATGCGTGTTACCTCTCACCTTGGAGCACGAGAATGACACTGCAGTTGAAGATCATAAATGACAATAAGAGCTTTTGCATCTAAGCTGCAGATGAGAAACAAACCCCCTATTGTTTGTCATTGTTTTAACCTCTTGATCAAATTCTGAGGGAGGACAGCGATGCATCCATAGTGCATGCATAGTGTCAGCAATCTGATGGGACAAATGAACAATGCACTGTGGTTAGTGTGGTACGGCAATTGCCTCTCCCCTCTCCCAGTGTGTTTTATATTCATTATATCCTTCTCTTTCCCATGAAACTTGTGGCATATTCATCATCAGCAGTGTGACAAATTAGATGTGCAGTGAAATGGAGTATGACTGAGAGCAGTGGAAGATTAGATCCACTCCAATCTTACCAGCAATCACTATCCCTTCATTTCTGTGGGGAAATACCCAAGGATTGGAAAGGAAATTAGATCAAATTTTACTGAACAAAGCGATAGAGTGGCAGGGGAAAGAGATGAAACAGAAAATTTTCCATTTCTGCCAAAGCATCTTGTCATTTGTCTGGGAATCAAATGCAGCCCAGTTTATGGCTCTGAATATCCCGAAATACACTGATTGATTTACTGTGGGTGCACAGTTGAGCAGAAGATGTAGGTAGACTGATTAATATTAGGTGATGATCCATTTTACTACTATGTACTTTTTTGAGATTGTGCATAAGCATTATTTGCAAAAGAAAATGCACATTTTTTGTGCAGTATCATATCATATTCACCCATCTTATCACTAAAGATGAAATAATCTCTACTGAATGAACTCTAATGGATTCTAATGATCATAGCTCTGAAAAGGCGATTTTACAAGTGTCACTGTTCTACATTGTTGTTTTAATTTATCATTATGGCTCTTCTGTTGTTCTTCTATTACATTTTCTCAATCTTAACCTCTGTGTAATGTTCAGGATAACCTCATACTAACAAAACCGCAAACATTATATTGTGTGTGTATGCACTGGTTGCAAATAAGCAGTGTGTTTAAGTGTGTTTGTCCAGGCAAAGTCAATGAACAGAAACTGGTAATAAACAACTATAATATTATCTCACTTATTGATCAGAGTCTGGAGGAATTCACATCCTTATTTAAGCCTTTTGAATTAATACAGTGTTGCAGAGACATCTAGTGGATGGAAGAGGCTACACCTGTTAAATCTCAGACTACTTCAAACAGGCGATTTACTCCCATTCGCATAAGTACTTAAGTAAAAGTACTATATACAATAGGATGGTCCTTATTTTTCAACTTTTAAAAGTTCTTGCCCTCACCCCACCAATATGTTTGAATGGGTAATAAAAAATAGGGCAAAATGTTATCAGTATTAATCAATATTTAAAGGATGCTCAGGACCTTTGAAGTTTAACGCATACTGTGCATATTCGGGATTGAATACTTTTGATTTTGCATTCATATTGCCATAAAAAAATTGTTTATCTTGCCTTATTTGGTATCATTTTTTCCGCACACCTTACCTGTGTGACTGTACAGTTTTTTGTTTTTTTTTTCATTTGACATACTGTATTAACACATTACACTTAAAATCAAACAAAAAACATGAAATCCGAGTAGGAAAAATTACATTTTTTGTTTTACCATTTTTCACTAAAAACATGTTGAATGAACCATTTTCATAACTTAGAATGAACATATAAATAGAAAACTTTTAAACAATAGTGAAAAATTTTGTAAATAACAAAGTTCTATACTAATATTTAAATGAAAATGCAGGCAATACTTCAGGCGTTTTTTAGGAAAAATATATACAACTATTTCAAAACAATCTGGTGTCACAATATGATGAAACAAACATGCTCAATGAACCATTTTCACAACCTAGGAAACTATATAAAACTATTACAACTATATACAAACAATCAGCTGTCTTACAATCAGTCTGCCTTTGGCCCTCTGGTTTATGTCTGGACCAGAGGAAATGGACACAGGACCATGATCGGTTCTCCTGCTTTGAGGAACACAGGCCTTGTCCACACCACTGGGCTGACACAGCAGCTCCACCAGCTGCAGTGGACAGCACTGTCCCCTCAGCAAGAAGGTCCTGAGTTCGATTCCAACACCAGGGACCTTTCTGTGTGGAGTTTGCATGTTCTCCCCATGTTTGCGTGGGTTCTCTTCGAGTACTCCAGCCTCCTCCCACCATCCAAAGACATGTGTTAATTGGTTAATCTAAATTGCCCACGGGTGTGAATGTGAGAGTGATTGGTTGTTCGTCTCTATATGTTCAGGTCGTTACTGAAAATGAGAATCAGTCCTCAACTAACTTACCTGGTTAAATAAAGGTAAAATAAAAATAAATAAGATAAAACCATGAAGTCTTTGTGTGTCATGGGTTGTATCTGCCTGGTACTGCTGATCTCACAGTGTAAGATAAAGACATTTATGATGATAATGTCCAGACAGTGCAGAAGCAGTCTTGAGTGTGGAGTATTACTGGATCAGCTGGTCTGATCTGGACCTGTTCGTGCATACAAGCATGACAAGTGTTTTTGGTTTGTTTCTTTCTTTCTATGATGCATTATGCTGTTTACCACACTACCACAGTGCCTGTGTTATTGAAAATAATATTGCATTTTATGTTGTTCTGCGCTCTTAAATGGTACAGTTTCTGCAAAAATGAGTGATTTCAGAAATATTGAAAGGCCTTGAGCAACCTCTAGATATTGTAAAAATAATTAAAAATTTTGTACAGTGTTTTATTTGATATCCTAACACATTTAGGGGGTGAGAGTTGAACTTTTAATACTTGTCTGTTTTGATGTAATAACTTTTGAATTTACTCTGAGCTTTTATGAAGATCTACATGATCAGTAAATTTGATATAGGAAAATGCTCAATTTTCACAAAAAAATGCAAAGGATAAAACAATTAATAGTGACAAATTACAAGGTTAGATGTAGAGAATTATTTATTTGAATAATTGATTCAGATTGAGTTAAAGTGTGAAAAATCATGCAAAATATTTGGTCCATGTCCATCTTTTAATTTTCTATCTCATGTTTTTGGACTTTTTTGTTGCTACATTCAGGTCCACTTTATATAATGTTCGGTGGTTTCATTTACAGCAAGGCATCATATTTTGCAAGATTATCAAATGTTTGCAGTGTTGTGCTACTGTATGAGACTGTTAGATGTATGTGTAAAATAAATAAATACATAAATAAAACAATAATATTTCAGTTTATCCCAAACGCTCAAAATTTACACATTTGGATCTATGTGGTTTTCACTATAAAAGAAGGATATGAAAATGTTTAATCTGAAATCTACAAAACCTAGAGATGCAGTGGTGCAAAAAGCTAAATATTTGCGATGCAGTAGAAGTATGAAGTATAAATTTGCATGAAATGGAAACCTTTAAAGCAGTGCTAATGAACCTTTGTGAATTCTGTGTTAAAATGTTGTTACTTTTTATTTGTGTTACCTGAGAAATAACTGATAAATACTGCAGTTTTCTCTTCAGGTACATTATCTTGTCAGAGAAGCATCAAGTTTCACTACGGCACCTAATTCCACATGACACATTTATTATTTTTCCTCTGGTCTGTAAATGCAGTCTAAGTATAACATTTATATTATGAATGATATCGTTTATTCATGCCTTACATTCGCAGGAGTTAAACAGTTCAGTAATCACACTCATTCAGAAACTACTCTGTCCATAAACTAAATTAAGGCTTTGTGGGTGTGTATAACATTCTAAAGCTGGTTTGTATAAGTGATTATAGAGAAAATGGCATTGATGCATAAAATATAATGCCATGTCACAGTCATTTGAGATCCATTTTAAGATTACAGAAACCGCATACGTCACATTATCACTAGTTCATAGATCATTTGAGAGGTAATTATGGTGAAGGTCAGATATCACTGTACTCAGATACCACTACAGGTGTCACTACTGTAATGTGGGAGACACATGACGGCCATCGTGTCAGATGTACAGGTCTGTTTGCAAATACTTACAAACTGGTAATATGACAACAAGGACTTACATCATAAAGTAGAGGGTATTTGGAATTATTTGCAGCAGATAGAGTGAAGAAAATTTTAAATAATATCAGACAAGTGCATTTGAAAATGGCTGGGGATGGGTTTTAACCCATAAAGACCCAAACAGCCACTGGTGACCAAAACTAACTACTGATCTAAAATGTTTAATACCTGTTGGTCCACTAATCCTATCAATACATGTAAGTAATTGGTGTAAATGTAGTTTGTCATCACTTCATGGTCATCAGATATGACCCATTTGGATGTTCAGAGGCTCCATAGTTACCGTGGAAACACCATCATCTTCTACAACATTGATTCACCAATAAAACCCATGGAGTTGGATCAATGACGGTGGTTTATGTTCAGTTAATGACAGATTTTACTGAAAAAGTCACTTTTCCTTCAGTTTTCTCTGCATTTGATATAATAACCTTTGAATTTACTCTGAGTTTTAATGAACATTTACATGATCCGTGAATTAAATATAGAAAAGTACCTGATTTACCCCTAAAAAAAAAACCCTCAAATTAAAGAGGATAATATTACAGTAAACTGTGATAAATCACTTAAGAAAGGTTAAATATAGAAAAAATTTAATTTGTGAACTGCCATAATATTAGCACTGGGTCTTTATGGGTTAAAGGTGTTACTGCCTCATGAAAATGTTAACAGTGTCATATTGTCATTGAACTGGAAGTTTAGACTGTAACAATGCTGACACAATTGTTGTTGCAATGTTGTGCTGTGATATATGTTTTAGAATTTTTTTTTTTTTTTTTTTGTCACTGTCTGTTGAAGAAATGTGCAGTATACTTATGTGAACAACCAAAGAGGATATATAAATTTGGCCCCTGTCTGAAAAGGGTTTTACTTCTTTTTCAATAAATTTCGCTTTTGTTGAATGTATATCGTTCTTTTTTTTTTCTGTTATGACATGGTGTTTGGGCTCCATACCATGTATTTGGTGATGAACAAAATAAAATAAAATAAAATAAAATAAAATAAAATAAAATAAAATAGAATGAATGAATGAATGAATGAATGATATATGGACAAAAATATTTGGACACATCACACCTACAGTTCATAGGACTTCCTATTTATATTTAATGTAATTTGACTTATTACCATGATGAAAAAAAAGTTCTTGAGTGAGAGTTGAAGAAACCAAACAGTTAAGTGTATTTCACATACACCTTTATGGTCAGAATGTGGCAAATATTTCAGAAATGTGGAGGTGGATCATTGAAAACAATTATGATGATTGGACTGAGGCATTATATAAGGGGTTTAGATGATAAAGTAAAGAAAAAGAATCCTAAAGACAGAATAAAAGTGTGTATAGTAATGGTATTTATCACAGCTGGTCAATATTATCATAATAGCAATGAAACACCTGAATTCAATGTGTTTTGTACTTTTGTCCAAACAATATGTAATTACTTTAACAATCTTCATCATCTTGTAAAAGCACATCAGTACTGCAGTCACTATTACTTATTATTCTGCTTCATATATTTAATCACTATTCTCAACAATAATGACAAATGAACTCGCAATAAATTCATAAATGAGTGAAAAAAATCCCAGTCACATATATTTTCATGCAGAATAAAATATGGCTCTCATAAACCAGCCAGGCCTTTACTGGTTCTTTTTTTTTTTTTTTTAAAGTTGTAAAGTGTACTGACAAAAAACAAAAAAGAAACAAAAAAATCAATCACATGCTTATATTGAGACGTGCTTTTCATGCTAACTTCTTTTTTTACTTGATTTATTGGCACTTGTGGAGAAACTCAATTCCTAGGAGGTCAAAGGTCACCCATTTCTGCTGTCCTGATTGTAAAGTGTAAACCCTGGAGCGCTGATGGAGGAGAACCTGTATGTCCGCTATAACCACTAATCCCAGATAAACATACCATTAAGCATAATGTGAAGAATGTAAGGAAACGCTCCCATATCCCATGACAACAAATTGAGCCTACACTGAAACTGAAAAGTCCTGCACTTCCCTCAATGACACTTTCAATGTCACTGTACATTTTGATGAGTATCTTCAGTGGCGTATCGGCCATAAGGAAGTGAGGTTCAGTTACACTCGGTGCAACACAGCTCCGGATCCTCTTTCAGCTGCTATCACTCTTCTATTTTTCTGTATGATGAATTAGGGGTATTTTGTGGTAAACTTGTACTTAGCTCGCTTCTTATGTTACAGCGAGGCAACAAATGGTGGAATCAGTAGGAAAGACTTTGATTTGGACATACAGGAGTCACAGAAACGCATCGCTCGGAGCCTTCAGAGAACAACGCTGTGGTGATTAAGTCATTTAGCCATCAAACTGGACACCCTGAACTCCCCAAGGTGTCAAACAGTTCACAGTTAGCTCCTGAGTCCTGTTCCCTTTGCGTTTGAAGTTCAGGTTTCTTGGTTTGTCAGTGTAATGTGGGTTTGTTTCACAGAGCATCGCTATTATTCACCCAAGCATCAGGCTTTTAGATCCTGTTTAACAATTACAGCCTATTAAAACAAGCACTGCTTTTAAGAGGAAACTTCACTGAGATCAGACAAAGCCAGCAGTCAGTTCTGTGTCCACAGGTGGTGTAAAAGACATGGAACGCTCTGCAACATGCAAATCATTTAACAACGTTTTTCAGGCAGTCGCTGAAAAATAAAGAAAACCTAAATAAAATCATTATAGTAGGTGCAGACATAAATCAACATCCCATGAGGCACTCTATTATTCTAAAACAAACAAGTATATGAAGATAAAAGTAATGACTGATATCAAAAATTAAAATAATGGCCCTTTGACCAGAATTATTTTAATATTTTTTAATGTTTTAATGTTAAACTATTTATATACAGTAGTCATTATATTGTCATTATTTTTTATCTTTGTTTACTTGCTGGTTGATTCTATTCTATTCTATTTTGTTGTATTCTATTCTTTATGGTCAATGTAATCTAGTTTTATAAAGTTGAAATAAAATATTTTTACCTCTCCTTGTGAAATGATTGTGACAATGTGATTTAATCTTGATAAAGTGTAACTCAGTATGTAATAACTGTACCTGGTCAAAGGTGATCACTGATGTGTATAAACAGGAATAATAATAAAAAAAAGGAATGTGTCTAAAAACAAAATTATTCCAACTTTATGGGCAATAGTGCAGCTCTAACATATACAGCCACATAGAAAAGTCATCTTTCATCTTACATATGTATGATTAATTGTAGTCCATGCTTCGCATCACTATGCAGCTTTGACATTTATGCAACTATGTAAAGAATTCTAAGAACTCTAGGTTTTACTTAAATCACCATTACATTTAATCCTAATTTAAGTGTGTAAATTGTAAAAATTTAACTGCAGTTTATATTGACCTGGAACAGTTGGGTGGAAGCCAAGTTATACTTTAAACGAGAGGAATAAAACATTATCTTGGACCAGAGGTGTCAAACTCATTTTAGTTCAGGGGCCACATACCAGCTCTTTGTTTTTGGTGCAAAACAGTAAAATCACATTGTAAAAATGTTTACATTTTCAAACTACCCTTTCCCATAAAATGTGAATAACCTGAACAACCACGATCAATCTGCAATTTCTTAAGAAAAATAAGTGAATTTTAACAATATTATACCTTGGCTTATCAGTACAAATTACAGATCACAGTGAATCTACAACAGCACAAAACATTAGATAACAGGCAACTAGAACTGAAAAATATATTATTTGAGATACATTCTTCCGTGCAATTTTTGCACTTCATGATGCACCATTTGGTAGGCCGGTTTTGGCCCGCGGACCGTATGTTTGACACCCCTGTCATAGAAAGTGTGCAGCAAGACACTTCAGTGAAACCAAAAGTATTTAAAATTACAAACTACACTGTAAATGTCACATAATCAGTTGTTTTTTGTTTTTTTTTTAAACTAAACCATCATAACTAGTCAAATAAACAAACAAACAAACAAATAGATAACAGAGTACTGATCAGATGAATCCTGAATGAATGTTTTAATCTCCAATGAGACATACTGAGCCTTTCCTAAATGTCATTCCCCTGTCCTAAATCCAGAATGTGGGTCACTGGTTGAACCCTCAGACCATTAGGTGTCCTCCACAGATCTTGGTGCGTCCTGCCCTGGGTCAGCCCGTGTCTGTCCTTGTTCCTGTCTGTGCGGACGCGCGTCTCGGTCTCAGTCATGCATTGCAGGCTGGCGCCGCCGCCTCTCCACTTCCACAACATCAGGTGTAATGTTACTGTTTGTTGTGGCCTCAGAACACTAATAATGAGGCTGGAAAACAATGTTGATGGTAAAGCTGTTCAACATCACCTAGATCACTCAACCCCAGAGGACCTGTGTGCTGATTAAGTGGCTTTACTCGGTTGACACGGAAGCGTGGTTTGGGTTTACACACTGCATAAACTCAGCCTTTTTCACTTGTTTAATTAATCTCGTGCAAAGACTTTAAAGTGCATCAGAAAACCTCTGTGTTCCCAACATGGAAAACAGGTTGTTGCAGCAGATTCTCTTCCTCCCACCTGTGTAGTATAATGTGGAACTCAAAGGTAAAGATTTTCTAAACCATTTTCAATGTTTTAAGAACAGCATATTAAAAAAAAAAAAAAAAAAAAAGCACACAATAACAAGAACTGAAAGGCATCTTTTCTATTACGTGCATCAATCAGTGACTATAGCAGCAAATGAGGGATTCAACAAGTTTGCACTGATAAAGGTTATTTACAGTCTGTATATTGTAACAATCTACCACTCGTGTCTTACTGATTAACCAATTACACACTTTGACAGAAAGCAGGTTGGATGTAAAAAGGTGTTCCTGTAAGGTGAGAAGGAGGATGAGGAGCTGCACTTCTGTGTGCGCAAGCTGGGTGTTGGCCAATGTTTTCGAAGACGGGTGACAGATATCTTTACCCTGATCTTTAGCTGGACCCATGATTAAAATCTTCCCAGGCCCCCACACCACACCAGCCACTTAGAGGATCCGGCAGCAGCAGCTCCAGAGCAGTGCGTAAAACCGGATCAGAGCCAACAGGGCGGGAATGCATTCCAGTTCAACGACCTCCACACCTTTTTCTGTGAAGGATATTCTGAATTTAGAGCAGCACCAGCATGACTTTGAGAACGAGTTCTTGATGACGGATCAAGTCGTTCCGATGAATTATCACCATGATCAGGGGGCGTCCCAGACCAGAGACCTGTATGACCTCCAGCCCGGGCCGTGCGTCTCTGGGATGCAAGAGGAGCCGCACATCCACAAATCAGCAGCAGAGGAGGAGATCAGTGAGTTTGGTGAGAAGACATGGTATAATCACAAGTACTGTAGTTTATACATGTGTGACTTCCATCCACCTGACGCACTCAAGCATCCTGGCCATTATTTTTGTATTATATTATATTATATTATGGGGTATTTGGGCGCAGAGTTTATTGTGGCTATGCAAAATATATATATATGTGTGTGTGTGTGTATATAT
>JAPQRP010000030.1:24207492-24226045 GCA_037367295.1 Apogon hyalosoma
TCTACACCTGGCTTTACTGCCTCCATCCATAATAATATACATTATATAGACTAAATGTCATCTAAAATGAACATTTACTTGCAACATAGTTAAGCAAACTATTACATGATCAAAAACAAATTATTTTTAGCTCAAAAATGTCTCTGTTTTGAATGTCTGGGGTCACCAGAAATTTGTGATGTAAAAATAGGGTCATGAGCCAAAAAAGGCTGGAAACCACTGTATTAATGTGACCACCTTATCAACTATATAACTATCATTATGGGATGACGCACAGTGACATGAAAGTGCCAAGTTTTATAAGATGCACATTCTTTGAAACCAGTGTGAAATTGCTGTCAGATAAATACAGAAAGTCAGTGTGGATTTGGCTCTTTGAGGTGTAGTTTGTGTGTGTTTGCTATTTTTGTTAGGAACTATAGATGTGTAATACAAGAGGGGCTTAATGTGAGTTAAGATAAAACTGTTAATTCAGTAAAGAGTTGTGTGGAATGGCAAAAATTTAATCTTGGTTTTTTTTGTTTTTCAATGTTGTGGACAATTTACAATGTTAGCCAATTGTTTTATGATGACATCAACTGAAGAAAAAATTAATTCTTTAGTAAAACTATTTGCCATATGTGACAGGAGAAACATAAACGGGCCTGGCTAAGCAAAAGTGAACATCAGGGTCAATTTATTTTTTCCCTAAAACAATATTTTTGATTACTCAGCATGAAAGACACAAATCTTTAGTTTCTAAAATCATGTTAATTTAATTTGTACCTGAATTACAACTGGATATATAAGAAAATATATAAGAATACAGTGTAAATTAAGAACAGTAAAGATTGCAAATGAATGTATAACACATAAAATCAGAATGTAAATAGCAATGTTCAAAATATATAACTGTGTCTAATCTTATATTTCATAATAATCAAATACTATAATAATTTTGAATATTATTTATTATTTTTAAACAAACTGTAGAAAGATATGTATTAAATATAGTAATGAAACATTTGTCACCAAAGACTGATAATTTGATCAGTATCTTAATAAAATCTTTGATTATTATTCTGGTGCATCACACTGAACAAACACCTCACTGTTACTTTTTTTGGATTCCCACTCTGTTACTATGAATTAATGTCTTTTAAAACTAAAATAAAAATGATATCAGTTTGATTTTTGGATATAATGTACTCTCATAAATTAAGAAAAGTGTGGTATACTACTACTACTACATACTATTAAATATTTGGAAAAGCACTTTTTGGTATTTTTCCAAACCTTGAATAACTGTTGTATATTTTTCCTCACTCCGTTACTTTGTCATGATGATAAATTCATGCTTTTATTAAATATTTGGTTCTTATTCCTTAATGGCCTGTTAAAGTACTTGCTAGACCTACAATTTGAGCTATTATGGTTACTGCAAAATAAATGTTTAAAAACAGATATGGAATGATTAGTATTGCTGCACAGTGCTTTCTCACTCCATTACTCACTTGGCCAGGCCCAAAGACAAATACTTACACAAGAAGAAAACAGGTGTATTTTGCTTTTTTGTTGAGCGAGAAAAATCTCCATTTAGCAAGTAAGACATTTTTCACAGTTTTCAGAAACCAAACTTTGATTAAACAGTTTAATTCAATGTATTACCTGCTATAATTCAGTTAATTCTAATATATCACTGCTAAATAATTCTCAATGCAGGCAAATTTCCAATTGTTGCTGCGACTGAAAACTTTTCTTTACGAGTAAAAATTCAAGCCTCAGAATCACAGAAGCAGACATTATGACTTATCAGGTTAGTTGGATTATTATCCTGAATGACAGGATGTGTCATCTTCACTCCTGGTTCAGAGTTTGTGTTGTTTGATGACATTTTAGTGGTAGTATACTGCCCTCTAGTGGGGAAGTATGACTACTGCAGGAGCACAGTGCTAGATGGACAGGATGTAGAGATTGTAAGTATTCAGGAACTATACTAGACAATAAGCTGACATTTGAGAGTAATACTGATATGATCTACAAGAAAAGCCAGAGTGTCTCGTTTGTCTCCAAATTCCAGGTTGACTGAACCCTGATGACCATGTTACATTGTTCTTTAGTCGAGTCAGTGATTATTTTTTTCCTTTTTTGTTGGTTCCAATCACTTAAGGTAGAGTAGAAAAACCTACTCAGCATGGTTAATGTCTGCATTAAAATAACTGGCACTGCACAAAACACTTTACAGGACCTTCACAACAAACACTTGTATAAGAAAGCAGAATCCATCTTGCTAGATTGCTCTCATCCCCTCCTTCAGCAGTTTCAGTTTGTTCCATCTGGTTCACTTCTCAGACTTCCACTTGCTAAACATTACAAACATTCCTTAGTACCTTCAGCTACTGCCCTACTAAACTCCAGGAGAAAAAGACAGTTTACAGGTAGTGTCGTTTCTAAACTTCTTTGTTTTTTTGTTTTTTTTTTTATTGGTTTGAAATCCTGTGGTTTAATCTATACATTTTATCTGTATGTATTCCTGAGAAATTTATCACCATTTACATCTTTCAAAAAGTTTGCATTTTTATTTTTCTTTCTTACATTTTTTTACTTATTCATTCATTCTTTATTTTAATTCTTTTTTCTCTTTCTTTACTCAGATATTTACCTGAAAACCAATGACCATTGATATTTGCCTCTGTAAGAGGCACCCTCCATACAACCACAACATTATCGATTTGTCAAAAAAAAAGTAAAAATCAGTAAAAATCTGGTATTTTCCAATATTTCATTTTCTGATCATGTCAATGATCATGAAAGCTCAGAACAAATTCAAAATGCATTATATCAGAAAGAGAAAACTGACAAAAAAATGTATTTTTTCAGCATGATAAAAGATTAACTTCATGTATAATCAAGTGCCTTTAACCACTGTCATTTGTCAAACTAAATGGGTTTTTCAGTTACAGAGGATCATGTTTTCACGTTCTCCACAGAGCCTGTTAAACAAATGGCTTGTATCTGGTGACGATGAAAAGCTGAGAAACTGCATTTTACCTGATTTCAATGTATTGATTGGATTAGTTGTTCAAAACTTATTGAATGTGTTTGATCAGTAGATGTTTTTGGTAACTGGTTGTTTTAACTTAGTTGTCATTTCTTTATCAAGTAACATGAATGTATTCCTCCCAATATCCTTAGTTTTCATTTCTACCTCACTGCTACTTTCTTGACAACATAAACGCGTTCTTCTATAACTGTGTCATTCAGTTTTCCCCTCACAGGATGATCAGAAGTTGGATTTTATTTCTGTAAAATCCAAAAACCAACCAGCATCCAAACACGCAAACCAAATTATTCAGGACAAATATTGATTTTCTCACAGAACACACAGCTTTGTTCACTTGCATGTTTATTTCTGCTCCAGTGTTACAAACTGTATTATCAGCATTATCACAATCATTTTATATTTGCATGGTCTTACTTTCAAGCATTCTGGTTGTGGAGATGGCACTCATCACAAGTCATCCAAACTCCCATTTTAATCATTTGTGCGTATGTAGCGGATAAATATTTACACTGTGGAAATCTCCACACAGAATCTGACTCTTCTGTTTTGCTTAAAAAATAAGGATGTGTGAGAAAATGGACACAAAGGTAACACTACAATAACATATTAAAGGTAGTCTGACAGATATTGAGGAAAAAAAGACTCTGGGGTTTACTTGATTCAACACCAACATTATGATGCATTTAATTAAAGCCTGTTTTAATGGCTTCATTTCATTTCGTTCCCCATCAGTGACAGGAGTCTACTAACCAAACTAATGTACTAGCTTTTTAATAAAACTGTTTGTACAGTCAAAATCTTTGATTAAAGGGATAAAAATTAGGCAGCAAATGTATTTCCTAACATTTCCAAACATCCAGAAAGCAGAATTTGATTTCGTTTTTATATCGACATATTATTCCACATACATGTAACTCAAGTATTTAAGTCGTAAATGAAATGTGATGGAGGAGCAAGTGCTGTACTCTTTATCTATTGCTTGACTAAGAAAAAAAAATTGTTTAGATGCATCGAGGCTCCACACACAAGACTCAATAACTAAATGAGAGCTATTAACTGGTCTGGAAACAGGCACATAGCATTGTAATTACAGGATAAAAGCAAGATGCATAGAATACAGAGCATGTCTTTGGTATATTGGGGACAGTGGGGAAGGGGGAGGGGTGAGAGCAGACGAACTCTCTGAACTTTACCAGAGATACAAAAAAAAAAAAAAAAAAACGGCATAATTGAAAATAAATAAATCCGGCTTCTTGCAGGGATTACATCAATATCTGCAGGAATGCCTCAACAACCCAGTGGGAAATAGTCAAAAGGCTGGAAAGAGCAGTGCGCACACAGGAAACGTGTAAATACAACAGGACGAGTGAAAAAAAGAGAAACACCGCTGCCTGCTTAATGGCTGACGTGATCGCAGCAACAAAGAGCGCTGGATGGCGTCGGTCAGTCAGATGAAAGTACTTCAAATTAGGTTAGAATCTGAAGATTTCAGTCAAACGTACGTCCTTCAATGTAATTAATGGACAATGTGCTACCTTCAGGTTCACAGCATGTATGACACGCATTATCACAACAGGTGACATAGACTCTAGACGTCACACCAGTACTAGTGTGTGTGAAGGCTGAGACCATCCAAAGTCTCATTTGGTCTCCCTGCATAATGGAGTTCGTGACCAAATAGTGACCCCCAAAAATATGAGTTCATCTTTCTGAAAATGTCGAAACAAGCTGCCCTCTTTCTGCAACAAGTACAAAGTCAAACAATTATTGTGCGTGATTCAAAAGGTGTTGTAGTGCTGCAATATATCAAGGCAAAAAACAGGACTGTATGTCCTACACACCCTTAATGCTGAAAGTCTACACTCTCAGGAAGGAGATAAAACATGGTGCTACGTATTTAAATTGAAAAAAAGTCAAGAAATAATGAGTAGAAAAAGTAAAACACAATCCAGTTTAGATCTGACGAATAACGAACAGAGCTACTTCAAGATCGGATGTTGTAACAGAACATCGGTACACTTTTTAAAAAAACCTGGACTGGGGGTGGGGGTGTTAAAAAAAAAAGTGAAGCCACATTTAATATTCATGAGGCACGTGAAAAGTGCAACTTTTCTGATGGCTGTGGAGTGATAGGAATGTGTAGTAATAGTTATTTATAAATACACAGTGAAATAAAACAAGCAAACAGCATCCGCATTCATAAAATACAAGCCTTGGAAAGCTAACAAAATAAATACAAAGTTCCAATATTAAGAACTATAAACATTATCTGAGGCGACTCACTGTACTGGTCACCAGATGTACAAAAGGATTTGAAGTGCTGTTGGTTGGTTTGTTGGAAGAGGAAGAATATGACACTCCAGCTCTTCAACATCTATTTATCCTTCATGAATTGTCACTTTTGTTGCATAACTTTGCCACGTCATCCTACGCTGAAAACCCAACCAGGCTAAAGCGAACAACACGGAGAAGCATTCATGCACACCTCCACCACTGAGACTTCCTTGTGAGGTAATAACAGATGGTATTTCCTCGTGTTGGAGTCTTCTTTCTTTCGGTCTGTCAGTTCCAGTCAAGGCGTGGACTGCTCCATTATACTTCCTGTTACAATGGGCCAGGTCCTGCCTCTTGCTCAAGGTGCTGCTTTGTCAGGAAGTACTTAAAGAACTCATACACTGACCAGGCTATGGCGGTGGAGGGCATCTGGTATATAATGCGAGCTTGGACCCCTTTGAAGAAGGCTGGCAGGCCACCGAGACGGTACACTGTCCTGAAGGCGTTTGCCATCCCCGTCAAGTGGCCGCTAATGTTTACAGAGTTGAGCGCTACATTCTCTTGTGTGTTGAGCAGCGTCTTACAAACATCGAGAGGAGTGGTCACAGCTGCGGAAACAGCTCCTGCTGCCGCTCCTGACACTATGTGGGTGCCAGGATGGTAGTGTCTGTGGGGGTTTAACTGTTCCTGCATCAGCTCGTACGTGATGAAGTGGACAGCCTGAAAGGGGATGTTCATGGTCAGCTGTGTGCTGTAGCTGCGGTAAAAGGCCCCCACACCTTCCGTACGTGTTACTGTTCGAACGCAGTCCAAAAGACCCCGATAAGGAGAGTTGTACATCTGCATTCTTTGCTTCACCACTGAGTGTTGGCAAAAGGAAAATCAAAAAGAAGATACCGCATTAGCTTCATTTATTTCATATAAATGTATTAAAGTCACTCCAGATTGATCTCTAGTCTTTCAGTTTGGTTTCACAGCTGGATTTACAAATACAAGAGTTGTTTTAATTTTATTGTGAGTTCTATGCTTAGCTTTTCTGGTATTCAGAGGGATCTTGACCTCTAAAGCAGAAAAAGTCTAGATGAAAGTATGGGTGACATCCAATATAATTCCTTGCACACTGTGAACTATTAACATTGGGGGAAAACAAAACTGAATTCAAGTGCTGTTCCATTTTGTTTTAGTTCATTTTGCTTGGTTCATTGCAGATTTTATTTAATCTTCAAATTTTTAAAACTAATTTTACTTTTCTTTTTTCAGTTACTTTTGGCTTGTTAGGTTTTAGTTTTCTTTAACTATTCCATCCCTTACAAGAACATTCTTGACAGATTATAGTCAAAACTCAGACCTGTTGAGGTACAGGTTTTTCTTCCTTTCTTACCTTCAGCTGGATTCATAACTGCGTCATGGAGAACAGTGGCCACACTACCTGCCATTCCTGGTTAAAAAAAAAAGTCATAATGTGTGTGTATTCTGGTGAAACAAGACAAGACATGGCATTTTTATCCAGGCAACATTAGACATAGAATCCCATACCATTGGCTAAATGGCTGTTGCCTCCGCTCTGAATGACATCACTTAAAGAGCGTTTGACGCGTTCGTAGCAGGCAAAGTAGAGTGCATGTGCAGGTCCTGCTCCCAACATGGTGATGTTGAGTCCTCTAAATGGTCTGAAGATCCCTTCTGTCCGGATGATCCTTTTCAGTGCTTCATACACACTCTTGTACTGAGCGTTTGGGTCTGGCTGGAGGCTCTGCATCCTCGTCTTAAAAACAGACACATACTGTAAGCTAAGAACACTGAATATTATTAGCTTTGGTTGGAAGTGAGAGTGACCATAAGTGTCTTGAGGTGGACACCTGGTGTGGGCCACAATGTGATCTTTTGCTGTAACGTTTTCTGTAAAGCTGTCACATTTAGTGGCGTTATGAGCTCAAGGCAGAACTGAGGTCCTTCTCAGAGTGATGTGCGTCTCCAAAGGCTGGTGTGGGAGGCTATGGCAGCTCTTTGTTTTACTCCATCATGCCAAGTTATCTGGATAGCACAAAGCATGTTTTTATTTGAGAAGAGATCTGGGGCTGGTTCAGGAGATAGGCTGAGTCTATCTTCCTCAGTATGTTCCCTTGGGTTTCCTTCCTTTGGTTTAACAATAATATATCAATTACATTTCCGTTTGATACAGATTTGGGAACACAAAACTTGGTAACTAAGTTTACATTTTAAGTTTGTATAATTGCATTTGTGCTCTATGAATCACATTGTTCTGCTAAAGACAGAGGCAATGGCAAAAAAATTCAATATCAGCCAAGTTATGGTTGGCAAATTTGACAACTAAACCTCAATTCAGTTTGAGTTTAGTAAATACTGTGGTTATTTATTTATCCATTGTATGCATGCTGTGTTGGCACTGAACATCAGCAGTAGATCAGTATACAAACCTTAGGCCTTACTGAATCATCCAGTTTCGTGTATTTTTATTTAGACATGCCATAAAAAGTGGAAACGTATCAGATAGCTGGGTCTATGACGACTAAAATAACCTAAGACAGAGAGGGTTTTTTTTTTTGTTTGTTTGTTTTTTTAAATCAATCAAATTGATACACAGTGGACAAAAAAAAAAAAATTATAATTTCTAGGGACCAACTTCATACAAAAATCCAGATTCTTCTTTGAGTTTCAACTGATTTAACACATTTGTTTCTATTTTTTTTTGTGGTCTAGCTCAAGCAGTTCCTCTCTGTGGTGGTTTACTAATCAACTATAGAGAAGAGCAAACATTTACACACCCTTATTGGTGAGGCAGACTCTAAATGTGTACCACAGTGATAAGACCACCTCCTTACATTCGTACACACCACTCCCTGGGGTCCTGGATCCTAGTTGTGGCTGATACTGTATCTTAGAGAATGAGATTTAGCTGACAGTTCAAGAGGTCTATTGCCACAGTGTAAATTCTGTAAATCAAAATAAACAAACAAATCAAGATGCACTGAAATGAACATATTTAGCTAAGAATTTTTTTTCCTTATAGCTGTACCAGATGGCATAGGGGTGGTGTACAGTTATTACAATTACAACACAATGAAACATTAACTGCAGCATATTGTCTTATTTTTTTAAGATTTAGTGACATGTAAAAAACAAGTTGTGCCAACTTCAGACACTCATTCACTGGAAAGTCACCGTGGTGGAAGGTGCCTGTGAAGGCTTAAGAAATTTCAAAAGGAAGTGTTGACAGTGGGTTGTGTAAAGCAGACAACATAATGAATTTTTTATGCAGTATTTGCCACATGTAGATTTTCATTTCCAACAAGCCGAATGATCGAAACAAAACTACATTGTTCAAAACAACAGCTAAGTAGAAGACAGGATTGAAGGGGCAAAGTTCACAGCCATACTAAAAGTTTTCCATTTGTTTAGTCAGTTCTTGAAATGCCTGAAACTAGCTGATGATTTAATTTATTAAACAAATATCTTCACCAGCTTCAAAAAAATATATCCATGTCCGTCATAACTTCTAACTGATTGGAGAGCAAACTAGTTTTCTACACTGCCAAGCAACAGTGATGCAAGTTGGCTTCAGGGACCATTTTGCTGTGTATTTGTGAACTACAAATGTCCAATGAAATTCATAATCACTGACTTTATACTCTGTGACAGCAACAAATGCAGTCAGTTAAAATTTGAGCTGAAAATGTTTGCGTGAACATACACTATAATCTCAGTAATTTGAGCCTTAACTGTTAACACCAAAACCTTGGCTTGATTTAGTTTGAACAAAGTCAGGCTATGCTTTTTTGGTATTGCTGCGAACAGGGTCAAAACTTATAGAATAATGACCTTATAACTCATTTCATTATAATTTTTTTTTAAACACATTTAAAACACACACATCGTTTTCCAGAACAATGGCTATTAACTTTTCTAAACCTGACATGACCTATCACAACTTCTGCTGAGTGGACAAGTAACCTATGAATGAACGCAGAAGTACTCTGAGGGACTACACTGAGGAGTTGAACAACAAGATAAGGGATGATTTAAGATCTTTTTTTTCTTTATAAAGAGTACATGATTCTGCAAATTTTAAGGATTTGAGCCAGTTTAACATATTTTATAGCCAAACCAGGCGCTTGACCTTCACTTATCCTAGTTAAGAACAGGAAAAAGTTAATCAAGTTTTCCCACTGTGTGAAAAAAACGACCCTGAGACTCAAGCATGAATTATAAGATAAAGCAAAAGGACCTTCTGATTAAAACACTCACAACTTTATACTACCCATGATTTTTAGAGTGACTTTGATAAATTAAGGTTACCTTCCACTGGACACCGTGTCCAATGTTAGCAAAGTTCTTCAAGACATAAGCGAAGGACAGTAGAACGGTGTGTGTGGAGTTTTTTTTTGCTGGCACAGGACGTTTTTGATACGATGTAAATAATGGTATCTTGCGTAACTAGTCTGTTGAGTCTACTTGTAGGGAACGTGCTTGTAAATTAGCTAACACTGAAGCTAACTAAGGATGGGCAGCTTCAGCGTCCTCCAGCTAACGTGGCTAGCAAACGAGCTTTGTAGCTGGTAAGTGAATGAGCTAAAGAGGAACCGCAACTGAGCTGTTTGTGTCCGTGTGTGTGTGCGTTACCTTGACAGAGTCCACAGGGTACATCACCGTGTGCTCCAGTATGCCAGCCACGGCTCCTGCTGTCATGTGGGTCATCACTGAGACATGAGGTGGCAAGCTCTCGTAGTCACCGTCACTATTAAACGGCTCGTCGTCTTTGCTTTTGACCTGCGACATCTCAAGTGTTGCCACCACACGATCCGAGCTCAACTCCATGCGTGGTGAGCTCTCCCAGGTGGTCCTGTGTTGAAGATGAGTCTCAGAGAGCGGTCGGCGGCATGTAGAGTCACAACATCATCACTACTTGCTGGAGTTCCAGCGCCCGTTCGACGTCAACGGCTAGTTGAATATAAGCCAATCAGATTGCGGGTGCAAGCAAAAGGGGGCGGAATTTTAGTTTGCGACAGCCAATGAAAAGTTGTCCTGTGACACTTCGGGGTCCTGCAGTTACAGTTCAGTCCATGCCTGCTTCTGCTTCAACTGCGGACACTTTCTGAAAGGGTTTGACCAATGTGTAATCGCACTTTTCTGCCTGGATAGATAAATAGGTTTGGTCTCTTTATCAAGCAGCATCTGTTCATTGACACGATAGATATTGAGATGTAACCCTGAAGCCTCCCTAGTGGTTAGTGGAACAGAGCATCTAAAGTTGAGAGTGAAAAACATCAAATGAAGTGCAATGATGAATTTATTAGGAATAATTTTAAAAGAGGTTGAAGAGTTTGTTTGTTTCTTTTTTTACTTACAGAAGATGGTGAGAAACAATAATGTTTCAGCCTGTGTATTTTTTTTTTTTAATACTCTGCAGAATGACAATAAAGACATCTTGAATCTTACTTCTGACAGTGCTTACAGCAGGTTTCTCAGACATGGTTTAAACTTATTCTGAGACTAAAAGAAAAAATCAATGAAGATCTCAAGTGAAAAAAATGTGACATGGACTAGGCTTAATCCAAGTCCAGGAAATACCCTCTGTTAAAACTGAGACTTAGTATTACATTATAAAATACTGCAACCACTTTCATCCTGAAACTGAAAAAAATACCCCAGTGCTGTTCATTTTACATGATGTAAAATATTACATATAGCTTTATTTAATATGTGTTAAAGTGAGCTGGAATAAGTGCATAACATTTCCCTGAACTGTAAGTTAAAGTATGAATGTACATACTTTGTCATTCACATGATATAAGATGCACTTTATCTATCCCCTCAGGAAAATATTATCACCCCTTAAAATAAAACAAGCGATTCATTCAAATGATGGATGGATGGATGGATGGATGGATGGATGGATGGATGGATGGATGGATGGATGGATGGATGGATGGATGGATGATTTATTATTTGAGTAAACACTTGCTGTAATAAATGATAATACATACTAAGCCATAGTAGGAGTAAAGTATCCCATAAAGCATTGATGTTCATATGTTCCATGACTCATATTGTCATTCCTGTCATACTGTAAGTAGCATGTTTATAGAAACCATCATCTTAATTAATTAATTAAGCTGACTGGATAACTACACATTTTATTCATTACATCTCATATTGTAAATAATTTAATACGTGTGTGTGCATGTGTGCGTGTGTGTGTGTGTGTGTGTGCGTGTGTGTGTGTGCGTGTGTGCGTGTGTGTGTGTGTGTTTTGGCAGTGTTGTCCTGTCTCTTGTTACTGGCCAGAAGTTTAAATTACACTTTGAAATACAATTAAATGAGTTGGATGTTTGTGTTTAGGATATCATCTGATTCGCTTCTAATAAAGACCATAGTGACACAGAGATGACAAATTAAAGGAAAACTCAGTTTAAAAAAAAAAAAAAAAAAAAAAGGTGTTTTGAGATGTTGGTCCATCCAAACCGCTTAATGCACCTTGGCTCTTAGTCTACAAGTCTGTGAACTCCTCTTAATATCTTCCAAAAGGTGTTCCCTAATTTGTGTTTTCATAATGATGATGATGATGATGATGATGATGGTGATGATGGTGATGATGGTAGGGATCACCCACACCTTGATTTCATAGGTGTCTACGTGTGTTTAGATCTGGTGATTGCAAAGGCCAAAACATATGATACCTAGCATTTCATATTCATCAAACCATGTCTGAGGCCATTATCATTCAACCCTTAAAGACTGCAACCATCTGCAGCTAAAACATTCTGCTGTTCTAAAATAACATTTGTCACTAACTTTTTCAATATGCTTTAAAAAAGTCAGGTCAAATGGAGATTCTCAGCTTTTTATTTGGACAGTCATGCTCTAGATTCATCAGTGAAACCCATCTGAGCCAGTAATTCTTATTTTCATCAAACCTTTATTTAACCAGGTGGGTCCCATTGAGATGAGGGGGCTTCTTTTTCAATGGAGACCTGGCCAAGATGGCAGTGATACAGTCACATGATTACAGTTTACAACAATAAAAGCATTTGCAAACACAGAAAAAAAACCCACATACAATCAGTTGAAACATTTACAGACCAACAGCCTTGATTTCAGAGATTTAACCCTCTCTTTAGAATCAGTCAAAGGAATCAGTGCTTGTAGATGGAGACTGAAGATTGTTCCAGGCATCAGGAACTGAAAATCTAAAAGATTTATTTCTTAATTCAGTCCTTATCTTCGGAACAAAGTGTTTCAAAGTGTTCACTGTGTGGAAAATTTAACTTCCATGATTCCAGGTTAACAGTGAGCATAAATAAGATGGAACTCTTCCTAAAATATCTTTGTAAATTAAAACATCCCAGTGACTGATAATGATAACCAGTTGACTTTTCTGTAGAGAACACAGTGATGATAGAGAGGTGCACAGTTGGTCATGAATGTCAGACACTGTCCAACAGGTGAAGGGAATGGGCAGGTGCATTCAGAGAAAGTATGTCTCCACTTAACAGCTGTAATGCCTGTAACTCTCTGAAGAAAAACTGGATATAAAAAAAAAACAAAAAACTTAAAAATCACTTGTAATCAAATGGTGAGTCAGAGACCACAAGCATTCATCTGGTTCTTTTAAGGTTAATTTGTGATTGCTCATCACATTCTTGTCTAACAAATTAATTTATTTATGAGGACAGTGCACATTAGCATTATTATTTCTGTAAATGTAGCAGAACTAGACAGTCTAAGCCTCATTTGTACGCCCATAAAAGTCCTCCCATTAGAACAATAAAATGCATAAATCAGAAAAGGTTTGTATTTATAAGTGTTTATTTTTCTTTTGAGTACAATATTTTAACTATTTATTATATTATTTTATCATGAGAGACATGCTAATCATCTTGCCTAGAAATGAAATGAATGGGACTTATCTATTCACTCTCCTATGTCAGTTACCATTGAATGAAACACAAGCCCTTCACGCCAGGCCCTGTGCGGTGCCACGGTGGGTGTGTCAGTGAAGCAAAGCACTGGCATGTCAGTGACTCAGCATTAGATCAGTGTGTATCTTAAAGAGACATGTTTTAGTGGTATTCTTACGGTGTGTAGTCACATGTTCAATCTAGAAACTAGACTGACGGCTAAAACTGACTGAAAACACTGTACAGTCCCATCTGTGCTAGTGATGTGTAACATTAATTTACAGTGAAGGTTTTGAATACTACCCTGTACAGACCTGACAGGCTGAGCCTACCTGTTCCCCATGCAGAGAGCATTAAGTATTAACATGCCCCCCATACAGAGCTCATCACAGCACTGTCTCATCAGTGTACATTTGACTAAATGATGTGTTGAAAATATCATCTAAAACAAATTCTCAGCACTTACACTAAAAACAACCTGAGAATTTATATCATTGTGCAGTTTTATAACATAGCTCATGATCCTCACATTGTAGCCTCTACTGTCTCACAAGTGGTGCAGGTGAAACCAAGGATGTTTCTACACAAAACTGAGGTCTGTGAGCATGTGCAGTTTTATCCTACAGAAAGTGTCATGTTGGACTTAACCTGAAGTAGTACAAGTTCAAGTGTAAACTCTTAAGCCACTTGTTAAAGATTTACTTCAAGAAATCAACACAAGCTTACTCACCTCTTTGTGAAATACACAACCAGACACATACCATAAAACCTTTATTACTGAATTGTAACATCTTAACATTTATTTCGCATTCATCTGTGCAAACCATGTACATATAAATAGGCCGTGTGCTCTCACTTAAATTCACCTCACAGCAGTGATGTGACAGCTTCTGAAAATGAAGCCCAACATAAATAACCTTCACCATAATATATCCATATCCAACTAATTTTCTGGATAGCCAGAATTTCGACAAGAACTTCAGCAGGGCTTTAAGAGACATCAATACTGCAGAAAAGAAAAGAGCTCATGTTTTGGAGTGTTTCCCAACAGTGACAAGACATACAGTATATTGCACTAGTAGAACTATTAAAGGCTTCTTGTCTTGCAAATATAAATATGAGGCAGAACAATTTGGGAAAGACACGCACAGAAAAAGATCTTTCCTGTTGGATAGTACTGAACATTTTCCTTTAACCTGCTGGACAAAGTGCTCCTTCCACTCATTATAAATTGTATTGCATTTGAGGTTTTTGTAAAAATGGTGACTGTGATTTAACAACTATAAAAACAAAAGGACAAAGTTATGATCATGCATCTAAAAAGGCGAATAATAAGCCAAAACCCCACACATAAATACAGATCAAAGTAACTTGCTACTATGATGGATTTGAGGATTTGTAAGATAAGTACCATTATGTTTGTTTTGTAAAAACAAACTGAAGACACATAAAGGAAGCTGCCATGAGAATGTGACAAAAGAGCATGTGGCAGGCAAACATACAAAAAGACATTTTAACTTTCTTAAAGAAAATAACTTAAACACTCATATTCTAAAGGCTCAGTTAAGCCACAAACTGTTCCTCATTTGTCCAGATCTCAGTACCCATTCTCTGTTTAGTGGACTTTAAATCCAGCACGTAGTATGGACAGAGTTCAAAGCCCCATTGAAAAAGAGGATGAGCCAAATAAGAAAATGAGCGTGGCTTTGGAAAGTCAGGCATGCTGTCCAGACTTTACGCTCTACAAAGTTTAGAGGTTGATAGGGAGCGTGGGTGAGCCAAGGCCCTCTTCCAGCCACGGTACAGAGGAGGGGGTGCAGCGCTGCGCCGCTCGCCGATGGATGCGTCGCAGTCGCAGTAAGTACAGCATAATGGACAACAGCACAATGAAGAAACAAGCCAGGAATAAGTAGTGGTTGTTGACAAAAGAGAAACTGTGCCTCCAGTGGGAGTGTAATCCTTTCAGGCTTTCCTGTTGGATGTCCCTAAAGGGTAAAAAAAAAGGCACATAGTTTTGGCACAGGGATTATTTTCACGGATCATGTTTGACCTAAGGGAGCACAATATGATTCATTATTTAACATTTATCTCAGAGCTATTATCTTAAGATGCAAGTTTAAACCCGCACACACAGTCTTTGTCAAATAGGTTTTTTGCTGGTTTTAACAAGTTCAATTTAACACTTATTTAAGATTTGTTTAAGACAATTAAGAATCCAGTTTCATGCCATTGCTTTGGGGCCAGACTTTGGTGATGCTCACAAAGTGAATTTAGAACACTAAATGAGACAGGCAGGTACTTGCTAGTGAATGTTGTGCAATTCTGCAATATTTATACATAAAGGCCCTAACTTGAGTGCTACTTTTTTTCTTTTGCACAAGGTATAGTGGTCTTCAAGTAAATAGTTTTCCATAGGCTTCTACCAAGAAGAATAAATAAATGCACACATTTTGCAAAAGACTAATAAAATAATCATATTTACAACATTTTAAGATGAAAAACAAACACCTAATTGGACCACAGATTTTTTAAGGACCTGCAGAAACCCTTTCAAAGTCAGCTCTATGAACAAAAACTTTTTTTAAGCATGGAAATAATGATCTAACTTGTACTCAGCTTTTTATTACCCTCAATGTCAAATGTACATGAAAGTCTATGTAAGCCTTACTCTGCTCTCATGCTCAAAATAAGATGTGCATGTGTGTGTGTGTGTGTGTGTGTGTGTGTGTGTGTGTGTGTGTGTGTAATAAGTGTGTGCATATCAAATATACATTGCCTATCTGCTTCATCTTAAAAAGACATTCTTGAAATAAATGTAACCTTCACCAAACATCTCTTGGGCCTGATAACACAAGTCATGGGACAAGACAAATCAGTCTTACCTCAAAGGCAAAAACCGTGTTCTGTAGAGTATAGCTCCTAGAGTCCACTGGACCTCTTTATCATAGACCAACAAGGCAGTCTTAAGGTTTTTGTAATTAGTTGGAAATGAAAAGCCAGAGTGCAAGACTTCATACATCCATGCGGATTTAAAACACTGGTACCTGGAAAATAATGACATCAATGATTAAAATACTTTTCCAGTAAAACTAAAAGCCATGTTTGACAGACCTGTTAAACAAAAAGCTTGAGTTACGCAGAGTTCTGATAATCCTGTGAAGCTTACTTGAGTCTGTGTAAATCAGCATGTGAAGCATACAAGCCAGAGTCAAAGCGCTCCCTTAATGTCCTCCACTGGGTGGCACAATAACTCTGCAAAGGGAAAACTATAGCATGAGACAACTTCTTCCAGCATGTTATCCTAAATCAATATCAGTATTACACAAGCAAAAGTAAAAGGGATCATCTTGCCAAGGGTAAAAGTATTTACAGAATAGGAAAGAGTCTTTGACTAAGTGACACACCCTGATGTAAATGAATCAAGAACCTTGCAAAACAAAAGAAAGTAATTCTGGAAGTCCTTATCACAGACATACTTTAAAAGAGAACAGAGAGGATCCTTTAGTTACAAAAGAATAAAATAAGAGCCACCAGGTGATGACACATCCCCTCAAAATGTTAGCTTAGTTTCACTGAGTTTGCCCACTGACAGCACAGCAGTCGAGTAGTTTTTCCAGTCGAGTAGTTTTTCTAGCCGTCAGGCACATTCCATTGCATTAAGCTAATAAAAGCAGCTTTAATTTACAGTACACATGTTAAGAGTGAGGAATAATTTACCTTGGCAGCCTGTGAATATTTAGAAGCATTATAGTCTCCACCCATACGCAGCACATCCTCCGTACAGTAGTAGAACTCTGAGAACCCATAAAACTGGCTGTTGCTGTAGTCGATAGTAGGCTGATAGACACCACTGAGTGATGTTTGAGTCTCATTGGTTCGATTGAGGAAGGGCTGAAGGAGCTGTCGACACTGGTCAAAATCCCCTGTGCCTCGTAGATGCAGCTTCTGTGTAGATGGTCCAATTTCATCCTGCAGGTCTGTGGGTAGGCAAGGGTCCAGGAGGGGGGACTCCGCTGTCTCTCCCACATGTTGACCTAAGAACCTGGGTAGAATCAATGAAACCATGTAAGCAACACTGCGTATTCACAGACCTGGACAAGAAAATAAAACAACAAATCATGTTATTAGCTCCATTTATTGCACTCACTTGTTTCGAGTGGCAGTGTTTCTTATGAGACTCTCTTCATATCTTTGACGTGCTGCATTTCCTCCAAAACCCAAGAAAGTGGAGACATAAACACGATAAACATGCTCTGTGCGATGTGCATCACAGCCCAAGTTGAATTCAGCCAGTAAGTTCTTGGCAACTTCCTCCTAGAAAAAAGTAAAATAAATAAATAAATAAAATTAGCCTGGAATACATAATACTTTTGCATAATGGTAGCACTGACAAGCATTACTAGATGGCCAGAGAAAATGACTGAGGCATAAGGCCTATAACAGCATAGTAAAGTTATTTAAAGACTAAGTCTAAGATCTATGAACATGAGGAAATAGAAGCAGAAAGTGCCTAACAAGATGACAGTGAATTAATGAGGGCAAAAAAGCTGTGGGCACACAGTGGAGGTTGCACCTACACTACATCAGTAACTACACACCAAGAGAAATCCATTCTAAATGCATAACTTCTACTGGGTATGGCAGTTTTCATTCTTAATCCTGCTACAGAATCATGCAGCAGGCTTACAGTGATGAATGTGAGAGCAGATCATCTCCACGGGACAAAAATGGTGTATACAGGTTTAACCAGGGAATGATAGAAGTTTGGAGGAGGGAGAAGAACAAAGGGTGAGTGACAAAAAACAAAGACAGCACAAAAACAGAATTGGTTGTGGATAATAACCTGCTGTGGAGAAGCAAAGCTTACAGTTTTGGGCACTTCATATGCGATCTGTGTGGAGACACCGCCCATATCCAACACACCAGCAGTCCTTTTCCTCACCAGCGCCTCCTGCTGATCATTGCCTGGGACGTGCACCTCCACGACAGCCTCCCCATCTTAAAATATTTGACAAGACACATGTGAAAGGGAGAGGGGACTTTTTAAGAGATTAGTGTGAGTTTCCCAGGTAGATTAGACAAGTCCCTTTAATTACCCCGGCCCCCAAAGGGAAGGCAAAGGGTATTGTTTTTGGTTCTGTTTGTTCCTTTGTTGTTTTTTTTTTTTGGTAACACAAAACTAGCAAAACTATTGGTTGAATTTATACCAAATTGGGTTAATAGATTGCTAGAGACCCAGAATAGATGTCATTACATTTTGGGAAAAGTAGGTCAAAGTTCAAATTTTTTTATGAATTAATCACCCCCCACCACCCCC
>JAPQRP010000030.1:24252405-24276088 GCA_037367295.1 Apogon hyalosoma
TGTGTATGTATATGTATAATATACTGGGTCTGAAAAGCTGGGAAAGTGCCAAGTACCAAAATGTACCCAGTTTCACTGAAGCACCCATATGGAGACACAGTATTATAACCTCAATGAAAGCAGAATTTATCACAGTATTACATTAGTTTGATATGTATATTTCTATTTATGCATAAATATGCCTATGTGATGTATACAGTAGACTTACTGTAAACTTAAGCCCGCAATATGTGAAAAAAAATGAGATTTGGTCCAATTTTTTTTTTTTTTTTGCTTCAAAACAGTTCTAAATAATCCCAAAGACAGACAAAAGTACAGTCTCTGTGTTGGTGTAATATTAAGGATTTATGTAACAAACACACTGTGCACCTAGTCTAATCATTACTCCTTGTGCCTGCTCCAGGCATGTGGACACGACAGCTGTATTTTAAGTGGAGGTCTTTGACACCACAGAGGTTAAACCAGATAGTTTATTAAATGTATCCACTGATGCCAGATTGGACACAAGTGTTTCAGTTGTGTCATGTTATTCAGTCATGTGTGTAAGCAGAACAAAGCCATGTGAGAAATGTATGAGGTTCTAAATAAGAATGAATCCATTGACCTCATGGGTTATTCTGTCTATATGGCATAATGCAACACCCAAAGAGGAAGTACTATCTGAACTACAACCACATTTATGAAAACGTCTACCCCACATGATGAATTGCAACACAATCAATGTCAATAATAACCATGCTAGGGACTCTGTGTAACTACAGGTTATAAAAAGTCAAAGGAAGTGTGATGAAACAAAAATAGAAGTTCCACGTATGAATTATGAGAAAATAAATATGATGGATAAAAATCCCCTGTGACACACCTGTAGGTCCCACCTTAGTCTTTGGGAATAATTATAATTGGCAAATTTGCTATAAGTAACAATCATTTATCTGTTAAAAATAACAAAGTCAGCCTCAATGCAGGAAGGATTTATTGTTGCAGACTTAACTGATGATGACTATAAGTGCCCCTGTCTGTCCATGTGATCCCCTCAGTACTACTAACTCAAGGCTTTTGTTAGTTATTGTGAAAAAAAATAGCATTTTGAATGAATGAGATTACATGAAGTCTGTAATGAAACTTTCACAATACAAAAGTGAAGGTTTGTGTAGCTTTTTACTGACAAAATACCAACACTGTCGTGTAACTTTTCAAATGCTAATATAATTTCCATGGTTATTCACAACATTTTTCATTCTTAATTTCTCAAAGCCCCTAAAGTCTTTGCATTTTGTCCTATCGGCTGTAAAAATCTGGATTTTAATAAAAATTTTCCATAATATTTTATTATTTTTATCTGCATTTTATATTATTTACTAAATGCTACTGTCGATCGGGACCTGAGTATGGTGTTTTGTTTCTGTGGATTTTATCTGCTGAAATGACAAATAAATTTGAATCTGAATCTGAAGGACAGGGACATTAACTGTTCCATAAGTAATGTATGTCACTGAAATGTTTGACCATAAATCTACCTTTCTGAGTGGCAATTCTAAGTTCATGTTTTATTAAAGCCATTTTGTTGCCAGGGTTTTATAATAATTCTTATTTGACACCTTACATTGAATAGTGGATTTTGTGAGGTTATACCTTCATTTGGGGTTTACGCACGGCGTATATTATCCCACCATCAACAAATTATAATTAGTCTCAGGACTTTGAAGTCCATGACCTTTGAACATGTGTCACTGGATTAGAAGATCACACATGTAGATTTCTGTCCTCACACAGGACCCATAGATCTGTTAGGTTAATAGAAGGACACACTTAAAGTCATGAACCTGATTTCAGATCTTACTCACAGTCAAATATGATTTTTTTTTCCATATTCCATCCCCACAATTCATTCATTCTCCTTGTGCATAAAATCCTGGACTGAAGAAGACAGAAAAGGCAGATAAAGAGCTCACTTTTGTGTATTTGTTGTGATGCAAAGTCATAACAGAGTTGTGATCAACTCATCCTGACTAATGTTTGTCTTTTTGTTTCTGTCCAGGTCCTGTGCTGTTTCCACAGCTGCTCCGGCTGCTCACCCAGAATGTCAGGATTTGTCCCCTCAGTGACTGCGATGTGTCCTCCATGGCAGAGTCCCTCCTGAGCCTTTATCTAAACTTGGCAATAGGCTCCTCAGCCTTCCCTCCAGTCTGCTATGGAGGCCCCCTCCTCACCTCGTCTCCTCATCAGCCTGCACATGTCGTCCTGCCCCCACAGGTGCAGATGCAGCTGCACCCAGAGACCCTGGGGTGTCAGCAGCTGCACCAGGGGAGCAGCGTCCAGCATGTCATTCAGTAAGAACAAATACTTCACTGGGTTCCAGTAGAAAAGTGGGAGGAATAGAAGCCCACAGAACAGCATTTTCTCACTCTCTGTCATCCTGATTGTGTCCTGCAGGCATGTGACCAGAGTCATCTCTCCTGTGGTCGACAACATCAACCTATGGAGAGTGACCGACTACAACGCCTGTGGTCACATGCTGATGTCTGTCCTCTGCAGCTCTCTCTGGGCAATGATGCAGAGGGGGATGTTGAGGAAGAGGAGGGACACCTGCTGGCCCCTGGGGAGGGACAAGTCAGGGGAGAGGGATGGCGGCCCTCCCACGAAGAAACGCCGGAGGCACTGAGGAGACCCCCCAGCAGCTGGAACCAGGACTCAGACCAGGACATCCAGCAGCTCTGTGAGGACCCGAATATCCTCCCTTGCCTCATCACATCACTATTTCTCAGCTTGCAATTTTCTTAGACTGCAGGGCCCGTGCGTCTGGCTGGGCCTGCACCAGGGTTTACCTGGTTTTATTTACATTTTTAAATTTTATTGTTCTTCTTTTAATTGTGGCCCCTGGTAGTGTCTTGCACTGGGGTCACTTTATACATATGTAAATAGTTTATTAGGATGTTGAAACCGGGCCAGTGTTTTTGTGCATCTTCCATATTTACATATTTCTTGGGGCCTGATTGTGTCATTGTAGTTATTAGTGTAGTTATGTAGTTATTGTAGCATATTTATAATCATTATTTGTTGTGCATCCATGTGTCTCCCCTTGCTCCCCCCCTTCTCCCCCAATCTCGCTCCATCTCTCTTTTCTCTTCCTTTACCCTCTCTCTTCAACCCAACCTGGTCACAGCAGGTGACCATCCTCCAGGTTTCTGGGTCTGCTGGAGGTTTCTGCCTAAAAGGCAGTTTTTCTTTGTCACTGTCACACCAAGTGTTCGCTCCTGGAAGATTCTGTTGGGTTCTTTAAATCAGCTTTAGAGTCTGATTGATTGATTGAATTTGATTTTATATTTTAATTACTATTTCTCTCAAATATTTATTATTTATGTTTTTCTAAATTTATTTCATTGCTTAACCCATAAAGACCCAAACATCCACCTTTAATCAAAACCATCAACTGATCTAAACTATTTAACACCTATTGATCCACTAATCCTATCAATGCATGTAAATAATTGGTGTAAAATACAGTTTGTCATCTTTTCACAGTCATCAGATATGACCCATTTTGATGTTTTACGGCTCCATACTGAACGTGGAAACACCATCATCTTCTACAGCATTGATTCACCAGTAAAACCCATGGAGTTGGAACAATGACAGTGGATGGACACACTGGGTTTATGTTTAGTTAATGATAGATTTAGTTGAAAAAGTCACTTTTTCTTCAGTTTTCTGTTTCTGATATAATAACCCTCAACTTTACTCTGAGCTTTTATGAACATCTACATGATCAGTGAATTAAATATAGGAAAATACTGATTTTCACAAAAAGCTTAAAATACAGAGGATAATATCATAATAAATGGTGAGAAATCAGTTATGAAAGGTTAAATAGAGAGAAAAATTAATTTGGTAACTGTAACAAAAGTATCGCTGGGTCTTTATGGGACAAAAAATCATCACCAAAGTTTATGCTCAATAAAGCAGTTAAATGTACAGTATTTGTCATGTGGTGTCTTTTAAGTGTCACGTCATAATTTGAGGGTATTGAACAGGGTGACAGCTAAATTGGGCCACTTTTTGGTTAATTTCTTAGGAAAATTTTAAAAAGCAATGTTATTTCACTGAATTATGCTTTTGTACGAAATGAAGGTATTAGATATTTTTTGTGTAGAATTGATGAGATGAAATAAAATATACAGTAATTGTTCAGGTCCTATAGCTTTTGAAACATCAGCTGTCCCACATTTTTCAGATGAGCTGTCTTCAGGTAAAATGGGCCATGTGTTCAGCTAAAAGGAGACACTGAACTTGCAATGTTAAAACACAGATGACACATTATATTAACATATTATCATACTTCAGTAATGCATTATAACTTTACACTGAATAGTCCAGTAACACTGTGTGCGTGTGTGTGGATGTGAGGTGGTGGGGCTTCTCTACTGTTCTTAAATGTCCGTTTGCTTTCTGTGACAGAGTAGTTTAACAAGCAGCTTGGTGGGTTCATTGAGTGGTTTCAGAGTGTTAAGTTTGTAAATGCAGTAAGACAATTGGCTACAGCAATTTAATATTGAAACATGTAATTTTACTTCAGTACAATGAACTTATCAAACAGGTATATTCCTTGGGGTCAATTCGACCACATTCCGCTGCCTTCATCTATGGGATGTGGAAGGCAGCAGAAGGGTTGATTTATGTGTACACATATCACAAGTCAAAACAGCACAAAATTTAACTAAATTACTAAGGGCGCAAGTGATAAAATGAAGAGCCATTTGAGAGCTCTTCTAAGTGAACTGAGCCAAATGTACCGGATCACTCAGAGGAGCTGGAATTCCCAGCACTAAAATGATGCTTCATTCCTAAAGCTGAATCCACAATTCAACGACTTGTCACAGTGCATTTAAGGTGTTCTGGTGACACATAGTGGACCAAAGGCACACTGCAATATTTTATGCTGGTTTTTCCTTTCAATTTTATTGTCTTTATCTGAATGAAAACAGGATTGGAAATCAAGAGTACAGTATTTCCTTCACTTTAAGGTATTTCATATTCTTCTAATATCAATACACCCCACCTTAAAGCATCATGATTTTCATCACGAATTTTCCTTCAAATTTGTAAAATACGAGTGATAGCCTAAGTCTCTTATAACCCTCTGATGTCAGTATGTCACGCAACTCGCAGCACATTAGCAAAACATAGAAATAATAGTTACATCATATTGCTTTCTGATTATATGATGCTTAGGTTTTCTGTATTCCCAACACATGGTTAATGACGCTGAAATTTGCGCATACACACTATCAATGCTGCATCCCCTGTATACAAACCAAAAATAGTAAGCTTGATATGTGGGCCAGTAGCTCATGGATCGGGGCCAGTGGGTTGAACAGATTAATGTCAAGCCCTGTATACTATACTTTTATAGATAAATAGATGTTTTTTAGAAAGTGTAAGAATGGTGGAATGTAGGGATTACTGTATTCAATTTAGAGATGCGTGTCCTTCTATATATGTGTGTATATGAACAATGTGACTGTCTGGTATAGTTACAGAGGAAAATAAGTTTGTTTTTAGCTGGATGTACAACCTTGAAAATTCTGAGGTTGAGGACAAGTGCTCAATCATTAAAAAAAAACAGATATACAGTCAATTGAACCAACCAAAACATCAGTTATCCATTTTTTCAAAGACAGAAGTCATAAATCAAACCTCATATTGAACTTTAATGAATAAATGTATTTACTTCAGGTATAAAAAGTCCACTTGGGATATTCACTGCTCTTAATGTTTTTAGTCTTTAATATTAATTTGGGACACTTCTTGGACCAAGGCAGCCTTGTCCTTTGTCTTTGGTTCAGAGTCACTATCACAGTCCTCATTATCATCATCATCATCATCATTATCATCATCATCATCTCCGAGATCACCAAAATCGTCATCATCTTCATCACTGTCCAAATCATCCTTCTTCTGTCCTCTTTTTTTCTGTTGACATCCTTCTTCTTGGTGCTCTTTGTTCAGATGTGAATTTACTCTATAAAAAGGAAATGAAAGCCAAGTGTTATCAACTACTACTGCTTATTTTTACATTATTATAACTTACATGATATTTTCAAATTGACACCAAAAGTACTCACAGCTCAGTGCCAAATAGAGCAAATCTTAACATTTAAATCATGTCCAAAAGATGGCGCACTTGCAAACGTTTTTTGTTTTGTCTCAATTAGTAGTTCTACTGAATTAAAGACTTCCTCAAAAGAAATGTAATTTAACTCAACCTCCAGATTTGTGTTTTCCATAGAAATTCGACTACATCTGGCATTTTGAAGGTTCTGAAATAAAATCAGGAGGAAACATGAAATTGTGTGCAATAAATATAAGTACTTTTCCAGGAAGAGAAGATGGTAATTTTCTGTAAAAATCTAAAATAACTTTACTAATATAAAGGCACACATTCAACCAGTGCATACACTATTTAATATAAAATGACTCACGGAATAATAATTTCTTCTTTCTTGCCACACTTGCAGCAGATGTCTAACTGAAGAGAGCAGGGCTTACAAATGATGTGATATGCATCCTTTACAGTCTTCTGAGAACACTTGACACTGAAATGAGAAGTGATACAAACACATATAAACATACTGCATATATAAAGGTGGATTTTATAATCAAGTACAACACAAAATTGCTTATATTTATAAAATATCCAACAGCAAATAAAACTGGAAGAACCCACAAAACCATTTGTTTAAACTTGCAGTTTTGGGATGTTAACAATAGATAACAGATGCTGTTTAGTTGTCCTGTATTTGACTTGGCAAACAGGCTCAACAATTTGATAATCTGCCTTTACGTGGATAAGATGAGAAGATGATCATGTTATCTGTTCATCTTAATTCTACTGTGACAGATCATTTTATTTACCATATATGAAGACATTTTGCAGCACACAGCTATCTTGCTCATGGAAAAGCAGATTTACTCACCATTTTCGGGCCTGTGTTAGTGGTTTGTATTTGTTGTATTTGACTTTCCACTCAAGAACACCTTTACAGTGTTGGCAAAGCCCATCATGGATCTTCGCTTTCGCTTTCTATGCATAGCATCAAATAAGCAGAAATACAATGTAAGTGTTAACTTATAACATTGGCTGGGATGAACAGTAAACTCTTCGAGGAAATACATATATCTGAATCAAATGATAATCTAAACTTGTCCATTTCAAATCATACTCAGCAGTAAATGGAGGAATGTGTGTTGTGTTGATTTGAGCCGTTTTAAATGCCTTGATCCTTATTATCTTAAATCCAATATTAATGACTATGAGTTGGTTTCTTTACATTTGTAATTTATCTTACGTGTTTTTATGTATTCATTTATTCTGATATTTCTGTAGTTATGTATTCAATTTTTTTAAATCATCATTACTGAGTTGATTGTGGCTAAAGACAAACTTGAACGAAATGTTGTACAGACGAATGCACTACTTCCAGTAATACCCCACTAACACACTACCGATGTAGCAGTCACAGACAAAAAAAATAATCATCTCTAAACAAGGCCACATTATTCTAAACACAATGCAGTCTATTTTGTCATATTGGCTGAGCTGTCACTCCTTTAGCAGACTCGCCACAAATGCTACAAATCCGGCTACTTCAAGTCGGTATACACACCTTCACTTGCACAGGCGCTCCGTATTTGTCGTTTTTGAAGGCTGTAATATTTTGATGTTTCTGTCCTCGAGACCGAGAAACGTTACCTTTCTGAGAACTCATGTTTTCTTCTACTTAGCTGCACATGTTTGGATGATTTGAGCGTAGACAGTATTAACCCGGAAGTACTTGGACACGTTACAGGTCAAACACAAACTGTCTGTTTTCCTTATGGCGCTTTTTTTAAATAATTTTTTATGAAGGGATAAATGAAGAAAAATGGGGTTTTTTTTGGAGAAAACGCTGCAATTCTCAAAACTATTTAAATAAAATAGCAATCCGCTCGTACCTAACCGCCTCTAAGGATTTTTATTGGACAGTGTAAGTAAAACGTAACCGCTGATTGGTTTTTCTAAATGTCAATCAAACCATTAGGTCATTGCATGCAAAAAGAAAATACAAGGACCGCCTCAAATATCAAATCTTTCTTCTATTGGTGGAGACAGTTCATCAACTTCTTTGGTATTTGTTCATATAGCTGTCAATCACCGCCTCTCTACTTCTATTAGCCAAGATAACAAACTGATATGCTCAACGAAAGCGGTGATGTTTTGGAGGCGAGCGTCACTGCTGTGAAGTATTTGGCAAATCAGAACGGATGTGAAAGAGAGATTTCGTCTATTTGAGACATTTATTGAAATTACTCATGTTGCTGTTGACCTGTATAGACTCAAACGTCTTGAATGAGTCGACCTCGTTATCATTCAAGACCATATGTTGAGAAGACCAAGCGGAGGGAAAAGAAAACGAGTTTCGGAGGCTGTCTGGAGCGGAGGACGAGGCGTTTAGCTAGTAGTAACTCACAGCTGTAGTGCCTGGAAGGATATACACACACTGTAACTTACATCGTTTATGGTCAGGAGTACGAACCGAGGATAATCTGGCTGAGGATAACCTTGTCAATCTCCTGGCGTCGATAAGAAAACACGTTAGTTGGCTCGTGCGAAGATAACACCTGACCACAACAACACCGCAACATTGGACAAAACTGTCAGCTCAAAAATAGACAGTGAAACTAAAAGGAGTGGTCCAGCCGCCGTCCAGGTATTTCTCATCTTTTCTTACTAAAGTAACACATATACACTTTGACGCTTGGGTTTTCTGGTTAACTGGCACTTTACATTTGGCTCTGAAGCACTGCACTGACATTTAAAACCTCCACAAAAGAGCCTGGAATTGAACATATTGCTTCCCCCCACCACCATTTTACTCTAAATCGCTGTCGGGGCTCCATGACTGTAGATTATGGGATGCTTGAAGGCAAAAATGATAACTATAACCTTCATCATGTGCGCTGCTTGCTCCTGGGGCTTATTGTGTCACAGGTGCAGCCAGTTATTACAACTGTCAAATCATGCAGAATTAAACTGACTTATGTGCAATCAAGGTGTAATAGTTTGGTACAGTACACCTTTTTCTCGTGGCAAGAAAAATCTGTTATACAAAGGGAGGCTTTGACAAATCCTTGACACAGAAAACCAACCAGGTGAAAGGACTTTCAAGACATATCTCTGCATATGCCTCAAAATAGCTCTCTAAATAATTGTTAAAGAGTTGCAAATCTGGAAGAGCAGGGTCCCATAAAAAGTGGTACTTGCAGGCACAGTATTTCTGAGAAAAACTACCTATTGGCAAGATATGCCTTTGAATATGCCGACTTGTCTTGATGCTTAAGCTGCATGGGGTACATTAGGTGTAGATCCAGTGTAGAAAAAGTATCTTGACATACATGTAATGGCAAAATTAAAGAAATTATATAGTTGAAATCGCCTTGGAGCCATGACTGCTGACACAGCCCAAAGTTCCAATGCTATAGTTAATGTTCTGTAGAATATATTGTAGTATGGCTTCCAGGAATCTAGATAACCTTCTGGATGTTGCTGATAAGGACCCTGCAAAAGTGATAGAAATCAGTAAAGAGACTCAAGATTAGAAATGCAGCAGTGTAATGGGCAGGGTGTAACATTTTACTTATAGCACCTTTAGTAGAAATACAATTCACAGCACATTGTTAGAACTTCTCTCACTTGCTTTCTGTTCAGAAAAGCATGTGCTGGTATTTAGAGTCAAATTACAAAGCAGTCCCCAAAGAACATTTTAGAAATGACCTCAGGCATATAAAAGCCATTGCTCTGGAGTATTTCAACTAGCTTCGGTGAAACTAGAACAATCTGCTGACCATCTTCACTCCTGGCCTCTGCAAGTCAAAAGCACCTGGGATATCTAAAAAGGGGCTTTGGGTGGGGGGAGCCAGGTTCAAGTTGAAAGAAGGAGCCCTTTTAAGGTGGTAATATGTAAGCAGTTGTGAAGCCCTGAGGCAGGCAGAGAACAAAACCTCATCAGGGGCAGGACTGTATCTTTTCTTTCTTTTTTTTTTTTTTTTTTTTTAAAGTATTTTTAGTCATAAAATTTTGAGAGGTGAAATTGATGGGTTCCTTGTTTGTCGGTTACACAGTCACAAAAAAACCTCTTGTTTTTCCACGTAACAAAGACAAGTGCTTATATACTTAGCGATATCATCATTCCAGAGTGCTGTGGTGTTTCCTTGTGATCAGTTTGCAGTAGCAAGAGAGTGTTTGAGTTGGTTGAGGGCCCAGTTGTGTATCTGTCTTTCCTCGTATGCTCCATTATCAAAGACCCTTCCTACATTTAATCTGCTGATGACGCATGTTTCTATCTTTTGTTTGTTTCTGCTTGTCACAGTGTTTTTAGGATGAACCACCTATCTCTTAGCGAGCTATGCTGCCTGTTCTGCTGTCCACCGTGCCCCAGCAAGATTGCCTCTAAGCTGGCCTTCCTGCCTCCAGAGCCCACCTACAGCCTCATGTGTGATGAGAGTGGCAGCAGATGGACACTGCACCTCTCTGAGCGTGCTGACTGGCAGTACTCAGCTCGTGAGAAGGACGCCATTGAGTGTTTCATGACACGTACCTCAAGAGGGAACCGTATTGCCTGCATGTTTGTGCGCTGCTCGCCCAGCGCTCGCTACACACTGCTATTCTCTCATGGAAATGCAGTGGACCTGGGCCAGATGAGCAGCTTTTACATCGGTCTGGGATCTCGGATCAACTGCAATGTCTTCTCCTATGACTACTCGGGTTACGGGGCCAGTTCTGGGAAACCCTCGGAAAAAAACCTATACGCTGATGTAGATGCTGCCTGGCAGGCACTTCGGTCGCGGTAAGAACTAGTGATGATTGGATAGAGGAAAGAACCTGTAGATGTTGGCAAAGAACAGATAAAGATAATGGTGATTAAACGGTACCTAAACAGTTACTCAGCGTATGTTAATTAGTTTCAGAAATGTTTGTGTTATTTTCAGTGACATAATATCTAATGTATTATTGAAAAAGTCATGCCAGTTTCCACAAATGCTTTTTAAATTATATGCCATATTTTGTGTCTTGTGTTCTACATCACAACCCAGTGGTAAGAAGTGGGACCCCATAGGTGTAAAAAGGCAAAAATTAAATGGTTTAATAACTTTCTGTATCGTGGCAGTGGTTGACAATCCTTTACTCTGCCAGGTTTATTTAGTGTGACTCTTTCTCATAATTTCTCCTCTACACACTGTGAGCTACAAATTAAGCTGTCAGCTGTGTAAGCAGTGGGGAAAGAGTCATATGAAAAGCACCCCTCTGTTCGTGTCATTCTCATTGACGGCTTTGCATTGGAAGTGAGAGATTATACTGTGAATAAAAACAGCGGCTGCCTTTCTTAGCTTCATTACACTGTGACTATCTACTGCTATGTGGATGGTTTCAGTACTGAACGAAATTGGGACATCAGAAATAACAGACAATGTAATTTGACGCTTGATATTAAGGAGAGATGGGAGAAGTGTAAAGAAATAACAGGGTGGAGGGATGATCAGTTTGGACCTGATTGAGTCATGGGTGGAGATGATGAGGAATAGATGTTGAGTAGGAATGACATGATGTTCTGTTGTAGGCGCTAATAGAGAGCAAGGTTTCTGTGATTATGCAGCCTGCCATACAGTATGTGGGTGTGAGTGGGTGCTCCTCCTCATCCCTTTTTTTGCTCTGCAGGCTATGAATAGATGCCTAATCAGTTTATAGTTTTTATCAACCCACTGAACAGTATCAGCAGTTTTAAAGTTGATCAACCTTTCAATAAATAAAACTTTGGTCCTATAAGTTAGTCACTGGACTGGTTCTCTGTATCAGTGTGGAGGTCTGCTGCATAGGGATGTCACTTTTCTGTCTACGTAGTGATTATACTGTCTTTACAGTTTGCAAAATGTAGCTGGAGTTGAAACAAAATGATATTGAAAGAACAATATTTAAATGTATATCCATATCCTGAATGATCACTCAGTTGTCTTTGTAGCCATATCTTCCTCACCCACACCATCAATATAAGCAAACCACACAGATTCTTTGTCTCTATGCAGTACTGTATCCAACTCTTCCCCTCAGTCTGGCAATTGAGTCAAACACCCTACTTGCTTAGTTATTTATAGTTTTTATACGGCTGGATTCGTCCTTGGCCCATGCCCTATTCTTATACCAGGTTTGATGCAAATTGGTGCTGCAGTTTTTGCACTAACCTGTTGATGCACAGATAAGCCAACACAACATTAGAGGACTGTGGGGCCTTGGATGAGGTATGTGTCCTTGTGTTAGTGTACTACTTGCTTAAAGATGAACAAATGACTTAAAGGGCAACTGGGAAACATCAGTTCAGGCAAACCACAAGTTTGAAAGAGAACCAAAGCTGTGAGAGAAGAAGTGGGCTTGTAGTGTGGATCAGTTCTCTCGTGTCAGTGCTGATGTGGGAGTTTGTTCTCTGTGTAGGGAATTAAAAGTGCTCATACATAACACTGGTTGTTTCTTAGCTACTGGCTTTTTGCTGTGGATCATCTATCTGCATTGCTCTTACATTTTACACCACCTAACAGACCACTCACAAAACTGGGTGATGTTCTATGAATACAGTAAGTTTTTTTTGTTTTTTTTTTAAATAAGGAAGTTGGCAAGTTAAACAGGAAACTCTTGATCATAAAGGCTGTGCATACAGGAAATGGCTACTGCTGTGAAGAAGAACCTGCTTTTCTAGTGGATCAGTCACTGTCTGTATCCTTGTGTGTGGATATATTCTTATTCTTCATTTTAAAAGCTTTCTCTCTTGTCTTTTTGATTTAGTGTACTCCACTGCTGTGAATGCAACTTGAACAGTTTATATTACTCTGTGATGGGACAAAAGACAAAGCATTATAAATTCACTGTGGGGCCTTCTTCCCTTTTCTTTATTTACTCAGCCATGCACTGCTAAAAACAGCAAGAACTGCATGAATTGCAGCTTTGTTAGTTCTTTCTTTTTTTAACCACTTATTCTGCGTGTTTCAGTTTTGTTTTTTGTTTTTTTTCTTTATTCATGAAGGAATCTCCTCCTCCTACACAAACAGTTGTGACCAGTGCTGAAAATTAGCAGCAAAGCTTCATTTAATCTGTGCAGAGCAGAACAAACACTTTATCATTTTACAATTTGTGTGCGGGGCAGGATGGTGGTAGCTGATTTCCTTGACATAAATATAAAGCTTATGTCTGCTTCTTTTACTGTATGTAAGCTTAGTATTGTACTACAGAAAAGCTGGTTTTATTTCTGCATATTATAAGAACAGAAAATTTTTTTGCTGTGTATAATGTCAAAAATTTCACTGATATCTTATTTTTCTTACTTGCCTCCTTTTCCATTTTATTTAGTTGTGTATCGTAACTGTAATAGTTTATGCAAATGCTGCAAAGGTGTAGCTTCACTTTAGCTTCTAGTCTTAGGATAAGTTTGGGTAGGACAGGGTAGGATGATGTCTTTGCTATTCTTTCTCAGCAGCACCTTATTAGGGTTTATAAACACTATCAAACTTCATAATGCATAGATTCAATAGAGCCCACTGTTGAGCACCAGGTCATGAGACACAAGTTAAGGGTTGATTCTTTGTGAATCTTCTTGACAAAGTCTTTTTGCTTTGTAACAGGCAAAACACTATTAATTTTACACTCATTCATTAGTAATTAAGTCTTACATAGGACATATCACTTACCATTAAAATCCTTTAAAAAGCCAAGTTGTAAATCTAAACCTCAAACCTAAATGAAATGTATTTTCAGACAGTTCCATCCCTCATGTTCCATGGCACTGAAAATGGACTTGGAGTCACGGGTTAATGTAATCGTCCAACTTCCTTACTTCTCTTTTCTTCTTTAGTAGTTGCCAACATCACCTGTTGTTTGTTTATGTGACAAACAGTACATCATATATTATTAAACCACACAACTGAGAGACACACAGTACTTATGTTGCCACTCACCACATGTTTACATTAAAGCAACACATAAAGCTGCAACGTTGCCATAGTCTTACGACAAAAAGAATGAAATGAAATAAAGCATCAGGACACGTTAGTTGGTGGAATCAAAGTTCTTGTCACTGGCCCAAAATTACAGGTTGATTGGGATTTTTTTTTTAGTCTATTGTCTAATTTTTCTTTTTCAAAAGTACCTGGTATATTATACAAAGCTTGTTGTTAAAATACAGCTCCTGGTGTATGAGCATATTTTTTGCCTTTTTGAGTCACATGAATGTGTCTGTGCCTCTTGGTTTGAAAGCTGCGCCAAACGTTTAATTGACTTTGTACATGCAACCTTTCATGTTCAGCCTTTTGACCTGATGAAACATTTAAAAAAAAAAACGGAATTTCTCGCATCAAAAGGCCCATCTCCATGGCCACATATTAGTTGGTTACTTGTGTCTCTTGTGTACATCTCTCATGTTAGATCAGAAGAGAATAGCTGCCCTCCTCTCTGTGTCTCCACTTGTGTTATTGGGTCACTGCCTTTGTTATTTATGTCCGCGTCTGTTATGCTTTTCTTTGTCATCCCTTTTTATTTTCCCTCTTGATGATTTTTGTCCTTTCCCTGTCATTAAAATAGTCTTGAGTGGCGACCCACTTGTAGGTTGCTTTCACTCTACACGGAAAGCATGTGACAGGAGAGAACTGTCACTTTAACACACTAACCACTCACTCCTTGCGTGGGCTTTTGTTCAGCCACAGCAGATGAGGCACTCCCTTTACCTGAGCAGGGAGTGGGTCAGGTGATTCAGTTGTTGTATGAGTCAGCACGATTACGCACACACTGCCGGAGCAGACTGAGTATGAGGAGAATGGCTAAGGTGGACCATTTACTGTGGCACTTAAGCTATATTAAACACGAATTGATAACATTTTGTTGACTTAACAATGACTAAGAGAACCGAACAGCTGACAGAAACCATCAGCCCGATCAGCCCACATCCTTTTCGACCTGGGCTCTGTCTGTGTACTTCACTACAGAAAGAACTATATCATTTTGTTTCCCTCTGAGCTGGAGGCGGGCCAACAGTCAATCCTGCCAGTCTAATATTGAATCGTAGCCTAGCAACCGATTTCCAATGAGCTGAGGCCTTCCCACAATATAGCTAATAAAAACAAACAGGAAAAACTCACTTCCTGATCAAATATATTGATCGAAATCAGAATGTCATTATTCTTCATCTTAGGCATCCAGTAGTGAGGAGAAAGTATACCAAACGTGGACAGAGTAGATAAGCCTACCATATATGTGTATGTGTTTACTTTCCTTGAAATGTCAGAGGTGGTTGCGCTGATGGGGTAGTAGACAATGGCCTCTGTGTCTGTTAATTCCGTCGGGTGGAGTGTGATCTCTCACCTGACTGTAAACATCGGCACAGCAACCAAGCTTAGTAATAGTACTTGCTGTATATACACTTACTGTATTGTCCTCAAATTTTGATGTTCTTTAAAATTAATGTCACAGGTTTTTGTTCTGAGTGTAGATCTTGGCATCAGATATTAACAACAAATATAAATACTCTTTTGTCTGAATGGGTAAGAAATGAGTAAAAAGCTGCTAAGCATTATAGATCATTGAAGGCTTTCACAAAGGATCCCCCTGCTGTAACTGCAGATGGTACACTAATCTGTTAAAATGCCTGTACATATGTTCAGGATATCCTAAAATATCTATTAGTCATAGTGATTGCTATGGGACAAGAATATTTTTGGTCCTCAGGGACCAAGAGGTGGGCAGCCAAGAGGGAGTGAGAGACAAAACAGGGGAACGCGGGAGGATGTGATGCATAATAGATTGGATTTGTGTCAAGAGGCTAAATTGATGAAGGTCTGGGGGAGGGGTGTAACCATGGAGCACGGCTGGCTACGGCATGGTGGCTCTATTCAAGCTGAAAAGCAATGGAGGAAATTGTAGACCAGCAGTAGCTGCTTGTCTTGGGTGGTCGTTCTGAGACCTTCATGGTAGCATTTTATCATGACTGCAGCTGCAGATGTGAGCCGCCCTCTTCGCTTTTGCTCGGCCTTCCCTGAATGCATGACCAAGGCCACTGTGAGTTTGTGTTCATGCCAAGGAAGCAGAGTAGAATCATGGTCAGAGTGACCTTGCCAGACAGTTCAAAAGCTCAAGTCTTGCATTATTTATTTTGTTTGTATGGAGGGTTTAGTGGCACAATGTTGCAGTGGATAGCACTGTCACCTCACAGCAAGTTGCATGCTCTCTCCTTGTCTTTGTGGGTTTTGTCCAGGTACTCAGTCTTTCTCCCGCCGTACAAAGACATGCACCTTAGGTTCGCTTAGTTGGTTAAGTAGGATAGTGTGAATGTGAAAAGTGGCTGCTTGTTTGACCCTCTTGAGGATTAAGCATGCCAGAAAATGAATAAATGAAGGAATAGAGGGTTTTTCATAGGTCTATCTGGGTTATCTTTCCAGAGTTATATGGAAATCTGTGCAGAGTTTTTCTGCGTCTTTAACTTAGGTGTTACTCAGTCACTGCTGATAACTATGAAAAGGTTTAAGCAAAGTTTCCCAAGTTACATTTATAGAGTGCCTTTCAACACTGGCCTTCCTGATGACATTCTTTTTTCAGCTGACAGGTTTTGCATTATTGTGACATCAATGTGGTGTGTGTGTATTTGTCTTATGACTGGCTGGGCTTTAGTGGCATGATATGATGTAGAATATTGACTTGATAGATTTAATTACAGAATAATAACAGATAAGATTGATAAAGGAAAGATAAAAAAAAAAGATAAAGATGATCATAAAAACAGAGCAGGGTACAAACAGACCTGAACAGATCTGTAACAGGCTTTACTATATTCATCAACAGGAAGCAGTTATAGGATCCAAAACAACCTCTGTAAATGTGGATTGTTGTTGGGAGCTTTTTCTTTAAAGATGACTATTTGAAACTCCTACTGCTGTTAACACTGTTAAACAGCTGCCAGCAGTCTGCAGTAGTGCTTTCTCATGCCGTGCCAGTATTTTCACCCCTATTTATACTTGGTAAAGGCCAGCTGACACACCAGTGGTAAACAGTTCTTATTTTCCTGTAGATGGCTGTCTGCAATCCAGACTGTCCAGTATGTGTGCTGTACATCTCATCTGAGGAGGATGCACCCCCACTGTGCTGCATTTCATAATCATAATATTACTGCGGTTGGTCTCTTCTGAAGGACAGTTATGTTTGTGTGTAGCGTGACTGTCTAGTTCTAATAATCCATTACAGTCCAGTAGATTTGTGTCGGTGTATTTTCAGTCTTCAGTGGCAAAAGTTGTAATGCTCAACCTGTAATATTTTGTCAGGATGGTTGTGGCTCTTTGCTTTGTGTTATCCAGCAGTGCAGTGGTAGATACAGTGATGCAGTGTTCTCAGACTCAGTTTCAGGTCGTCAGCTGACTGCTTGCAACAAGAGTGGGTCACATTCTCCATAATCAGCTCTGGAATGTCTTCCCTTCCCTTTTTTCCTCTCCTCTCCCTCACACTAAACCCAGTATCGCTTTTGTCGTCTCTTTTGCTTTTTTTTTTTCGTTTTTTTGCTCTCATTTTCCTCCTCTCTGTGTCATGGGACTGTAGTGGAGGTCTTCTGTTCCTCTGCTTTGAAAAGCAGCAGAAAACCAGATTCAGTTATTGTTGCAGCATGGCTGAACAAGAGACTCAGAATATTATTGAAACTGTAAAATATGTGTAGGTGCTTCAGCTTGCACATCGTGATTTTCAGATGTACAAGAACATGCTAGTGTGGTACAGAACCCAGGATGAAATCACAACATATTTTTAAAATGAAAATGGAAAAAAAATTACCACTCTCACTAAAACATATATGAATCGTAGTTTCTTTTAACTATTTCTTTGGCATATTATTCAGTTCTACTTAGCTGTACCACATCCATGTGCCTGTGTGTGCTGGTTGTAGGAGGCCATATAATCACCGGCTCACTCTGGCATGACGTTTCATCCGATAATAGAGTATGAGTAAGTCTCAGTTAGCACACAGGTGTGTGTTTGCTTATGAAGCAGCATGTGGGGGAAATGAGAGAACAAGAGGCGACTAATTGGCACTGTGAGTGTACTTACTAGGCCTATGTGATGGAGCTGCTATTTTCTTTTTCCATAAAAGCACCTACATAGTTGCCACAGAAGTTAGTAGATTCTGAAATACTGTAGTCACTGTCTTCATTTTTACCTGCCGAGCTGCTTCTCATAAATACAAAAGCAGGTCTGGAGGCCTGCCTGTGTCACAGTTTTACTACCTCAAGGATCTGGCTGCTAGTTGTGAAAATGTCCTGTTCATAACCTACACAAGTGTGATATTCAGATATTCTGTGTCTTCCTGGCAGGTATGGCATTCGACCAGAGAATGTGATTGTGTATGGACAGAGTATTGGCACTGTGCCCTCCGTGGACCTCGCTTCTCGCTACGAGAGTGCTGCAGTCATCCTCCACTCCCCACTCACGTCTGGCATGCGAGTGGCCTTCCCTGACACTAAGAAGACCTACTGCTTTGACGCCTTCCCAAAGTGAGTGGACTGAACAGACAGATGGCGTGTGTGAAAGCCAGGCTATATGTATCACTGTATACATCAGTAATAGGCCCACAGCATCCATGCTAAATATATATACATTTTAAAACACTGTGTAAATGAACTTTTCTGAAGCTGGCAAACATGGATTTATCAATTTAGTTGTATTAGAACAATTCATTTAGTGTTTTCTCCTCTTAATGAGTCACTGCTTTAAAACATGATGCTCAGCAGCTCCCTCTGGTGGTCATCTGGCAAAATATCTCTGCCTCATCTCTTTCCTGTTAAAGTTTCAACATTGATTTTATTTTAATAATGAATTATATCAATAACCAAACCTCTTTCTTTTTCTGTTTTTTTTTTTTTTTTTTTTCATTCCTGACTGTTCCTTTATTGTCTCATCCTATAGCATCGACAAGATTTCCAAAGTCACATCACCAGTTCTGGTTATCCACGGTACAGAGGATGAGGTCATTGACTTCTCCCACGGCTTGGCACTGTACGAACGCTGCCAGCGTCCTGTGGAACCACTCTGGGTGGAAGGTGCTGGACACAATGATGTGGAGCTCTACGGACAGTACCTGGAGAGACTTAAACAGTTTGTTGCACATGAGCTAGTCAACTTGTAAAGGAGCTAAAGAAGACAGGGGATGAAGAGGAGGAAGCAGTGGTTTTACAAGTTTGAAATGTGGAATTTTTTTTTCTCATCAAGTGATGCAGGTAGATTTTCTTTTGTCAGTGTAGTACTGAATTTATGGTGGCAGACTTTTATATCAAAGACCTCTCCCTCTTGAAACCCAGTTCACTCCAAACAAGGGCGCACATGTACCATCCATTCCATATGCTGCAGCTGTGAACTTAAAAATTCACATCATGTAGAACCCATAATGTTGTTTTGCTGTTGTTTTTCTGTATTTTAAAACTTGCACAGTGTGGGTGAAAGTGGAGCTAGACACCAACTACATAATCAAAAATAACCATAAATAGCTGATGAGAGAGTATGAGTGTGAACATCACATTTTGCTGCCTTTGAGAAGAACCTGGTCCACATCTGTCGCCGAGGTCTTGAACCTGGTCTTATGAGAAACGGCCTTGCTATAAACTATACCACAGCAGTGTGGACTAGACTTTCTCCAATCCAACTGAACTCCATCTGACATTGTGGTCAGGTTTGGTCCTATACACTGCGGTCATCATGATTTTTTTTTTTTTTTTAATTATGGTTTATACATTTTTTGGATTAAACATATTGTTGCACGCATCAGCTGTTGTTGAGAAAGTGTACGAGATGAATTGATGTTATTTAGCTGTTCCTGTGCCAAATGTTTGATATAATACAGTTGAGGTCATGGTTTTGCATACGACTTGGCTTCAAACTCAGGTTTTCAGTATTCTAAACATTTCTTTTCAGTGTGTATTTCTTCCATTTATTCATTTAACCCAACTACTATTTTGGTGATGGAGAGAATTTTCCATTTGTGCTTTCATTTATCTTATATTCCTCTTGATTTATTTTTTTCCCCCATGATGATACTGGAAGTTGGGTCTGAAGGGAGAGTGTAAAGTACAGCTGCAGGTAGACTCTCATTTTAGTCCAGGTGAGACAATCTGATAGAATCATGACTTCAGAAAGATTTCTGGTTGTTTATAGACACAAACCTTGTAAACACTTTGACCTTGATGATGAACACAAGCTAAAATTTAAAATTATTTATCTTATTCTGAAATTTCATATCTTTAAAATAACGTAGTTTGATTAAATGAACTAATGTTGAAAATATACAAATATATGGAAATGGAAATGTATTCAGAAAAACTGAGTTTGACATCAGTGTTTGACAAACATCTAACCTCAACTGTATGCTGAAGATACTTGGATATACTAAGAAGTGTACTTTGTATAAATAGCAAATAGAAAATATCTCAAAATGGTACAAATTCATGTTACAATCCACCAGAATATGACGCAAGAAGGGGCTCAGTCTGCAGCTCATGTAGCCAGTTAAGAGGCTGAGGCTGTAATGTACTGTTGACCAACTAAGTGTGAGTGCATTTTTCTCACACTGTGACTTTGAAAATGTTTACCTTTTTAAGTATTGTTGCTATTCGATCAGTATCTCTAGTCTGTAGGTGATGAGATTTTCAGAAAATGGAATGCTGGACAGATTAATGGATAAATGATGATGGGTTTGAAAGTATTTGCCTTGATACCATAATTACAAGCCCGGGTTAGATGGTGTTTTTTTCTGACTTGGGGCTTTAAAGATATGAAGTTAAAGGTAGTGTTTAGTTATCACATTAACTTTCTTACATACCCATATGAGAGATTTCTAGATACAAGCTTTTATATGAAAAAAGTAAACTACTGTGACAGCAGCTAATGGTCTACGCTCTGATCAAGACTTATACCACTAATGCCAATCAGGACTGAATGGTGCACATGTATATTTTCAGTTCAGTTAGGGGTTGAAATGAAACATGTATTTTAAATTATTATGAGGAACCTACTATTATTAATAAGTAAGCAGTTACAGCTACTTCAGTTTCCTTGAGATTAAAATGAGTAGCAGCCAACCCTGGTGCAGGCTCAGCATGTGTACAGGGACACTGGTTTGAATACAACAGTGGCACAGCATTAAAGGCCTCTGTCAACAAGTTAGTGTTTTGTTTTTGTCTTAACTTTATCTAACTGTCTGCATGGAATATCTGGATCCATTGTTGTCTGTTGAGTTGCCCTTTAATGCTGAGAGAAGAAAAGCATTAGCCAGCGACAGACATTGTACTGATCACTCCATTGGCTCCGACAAGGCCCTGAAAAGCAAATGTTAAAATGCTACTGCATGCCATGAATGGCTAGTTTGTTTTTCCTTTTAGGCCTGTATAACAATCTTAATCTCAGATGTCTATGAATAATTTTCTTACATATAAAAATATTATTTAACTTGCATATATATATATATAGGTATGATTATTACCTAATTATACTTGAGCCTGTATTTGTAAAAGGGGTCAAATAATATTGTTAAATGACAATTATCCATGAAACCAATGGGTGCTACTGTAAACCTTCAGGTCTGATTCCTTACAGGTTGAGAGGAAGCAACAATAGCTGGATGTTTGTCAGATGGGCTGCGATCCATCAGAATTAATAAATGTATCGTCTGTCACGTAATGGTCTGTTGCTACGTCACTTCTTTCTGTCTTAAAAAAAGGTTATGTTTTCAGATTTTTATTCTGTAAATAATATTTGTACTGGACATGTCACTTTTGGTTTTCCATCACAAATTCCTATCATCTCTCAGCTGTTCTTACTTTTTGAACTGTTGATATGACGACTAGTAGACCAAGGTAGGCCACTATTTTGGCTTCACAGATGACCTTTACACAGGTCACTTTAACTAATGTCATCTCTGATTTGATTAGAGTTTTGTAAAGCATATTTCAATACAGAAGGAACTTGTACGTTATAACAATATGAATTATAGTACTTTAACATGGATAGAGAAAATAAAATATGATAGCAATCAAACTTGTGCCTTGTCTTAATTTTCCTCCTCTGATATGGCAAGAGATGGATATTCATGTTCATTAGCACTTGTTTTTTGTGACAAAAAAGAGCCATCTACAAGAAGTAACTTGTTCTTATTGAATGCCAGAAAGATCATCTCCTCAAGAAAAACTAAGTGCTCTTGTTATTTCTGTAAAGCTTGGATCTGGCAGAACTGCATCATAGTACCTGCTATTTATGGTCAACAGCACACTTTGAACTTGCTGAGTAACATGATGACCAAGAGAGGTTTAACCATCAATTTCACAAGGATTACTGTTTGGGGGTAAACAATCTCATGTCGTGTAGACATATCCAAATCTGTAAAAACTATTTTATGTCTTGTTTTCTAATACAGTCAATTAACTGGAGGTTTACTTAGCTTAGGCATTTGAGACAAGACTCTGCAGGGGATGTAGCCATACAATTAATAAATATCCAACTCAAAATTCCTGTTACCTCTGTAGGTCAGATGGAGGCCATTCTGTGCCATGGTTTTTACTGATGAGGCTCACCCTATCATATTTTAATCCAGTCCATGTGAAGAGATCTCATATAAAAGCAGGGTCAAAATTACACTGTAATGACCTTTAAGTCCTAAACAACAAACTCATCAAGCGCAGATGTGTTTGCTTGGCTGCTTGTCCTTTTCAAAAAGGAAATTGTCCACATCAAGATAAAAAATGTGTTGATCCTTTTGTCCTCTTCTTGGATGGAGGTTGTAAACAGTGTTTTCTCATTCACACCAGCAGGCAGCAGTGTGGCTCATGGTTAAGCCCCGCCCTTCTGCCCATGCTGCCGAAATGCTTTTAGTGACTCATTCACTGTTTCCGCGAAAACTGATATCGCTTTAATTAAATCACGAGAAGAATATCTAATCCACTTTCAGACACTGTCGGTTGGGAATAAAATAGGACTAATTACAAACACATGGCTATGTTATATACGTTAGGAAGATAATAGATAAGCTGTGCTGTAGTCACCAAGTTATTGAAGTAAAAAAAAAAAAAAAATGCAAAAGCAAAATGATTGTGAGCCTTGTGATGGGTGAACAAAGTGTGATTAGAGTTAAAGTTAGAGCTCTTTTCTCTTTAGAGCAGAACCTATGAGATAATATTACAAACAGCGGCATTGTAGTTCTTATCTATCCAAGATGTAACTCGTGCTTTTTCCTACGGCCGTGAACTCACCATCCACTCCTCTGCTCCAAGCCGCGCCCGCTTTCCTCACAGTGGGACTGGGGGCTGAGCCACGGACGGACGACAGCCCATCAGCGGAAAAAAACACCATGTGAAGAAAAAAGTATATATAGAGGAACACGGATAGTAAACTTTGACGGTGAGGGCTTCAGTCGTCTCACCACTAGACTACACTGTTTTAAAGGCTCGGCGGGAAGCGAATGGACAGAGCCGGAGCAGAGCTGGACAGTCTCACCAACGGTACGACCTCACTGCTACCGTCCGTGTGTGTGTGTGTGTGTGTGTGTGTGTGTGTGTGTGTGTGTGTGTGTGTGTGTGTGTGTGTGTGTGTGTGTGT
>JAPQRP010000030.1:24276188-24293014 GCA_037367295.1 Apogon hyalosoma
TGTGTGTGTGTGTGTGTGTGTGTGTGTGTGTGTGTGTGTGTGTGTGTGTGTGTGTGTGTGTGTGTGTGTGTGTCAGCCGCTGGGGGTGATAACGATTTACTGGGTCAACTTAGACCTATGTCTTTATTTCTTTTATTAATGTCTCCCTTAAAGGACTGAAAAAGTTACCACATGTGTCGCTTTGTCCTAGCTAGCCTTTCTGTCGTTAAAGTCCCATACATTGTTAACTGAAATTAGCTTAAATGTAGTTAGCTGCAGTTTAAGCTAATATTTCTAACTTAGAGACTACCCTGTGCAATATGTTGTCCCCATTGTTCCACTTTTCTTCTGGTATTACCGGTTAATATCTAAATTCTTACTCTTCACCTCACAAAATGTGTGTTATGGAAGTTTTGTGTAGCCAAACAAGTCCATAAATTCTCCCATATTTAGCTAGTTATGTGCCTTGTCTTATGATAATATTGTTTTCCATATACTAGCTTTACTTGTGTTTATTCAGTACTTAAGTTACCTATGGTTCTCTTTAACCATCAAAGACCTATAACTATTCTTATAAATTATTTTCCCCCTGCATTTATCACCATTTACCATGATATTGTCCTCTATGTTTTGCATTTTTTTGTGAATATTAGGTATTTTCCTATATGTGTAGTCTAGATATTCACCAAAGCTCAGATTAAAATGAGGTTTTCATATCAAAACAGAGGGGGAAAAAAAATTTCAACAAACATTATTAATTGGACTCAAAAACAAGCATCTATAACCACAGTCTTTGTCAAACTATATGGGTTTTATTGGTGATTAAATGTTGCAGAATAGTTTCTAAACATCCAAATGGGTCAAATCTGATGCTGCTAAAGAGCACAGAAACTGCGTTCTGCATAAATTATTTAAATGTCTTGGTCTAATTGATGGTCCAAAAATTATTGAACATTTCAGATCAACAGATGCTTTTGGTTACTGGCATCTCTTAAGGTCTTTGAGAGTTAAATCAAGTTTGTTGTACAACACGTGGATTTCTGTTTGCTACACTGCCAATGTCAATTTCCAAGCCGAATGATGATTGTGTAGATGAGGAATGTGTGATGGTGTGTCCCACTTTGACTCTAGTGTTCTCCCACATCTGTTTGATATTCAGTAGCTCTGAAATTGGGAAAGTATGACAGAGAGGGGAATAGTCAGGCCCTGGTTGTTTGAAAATGCATGTTCAGGAGGTGTAATGTGGCCTTGTGATCACTGTAATTTCCAGATGTTAAATAGCCCCAGGTGACTAAGCCCACAGCTTTTTGTGCTTACAGGTCAGTTAGTAGCAGAGAGGCACAGGAGACCCTTTTATGGTGAAGAATGTGAATAAAAACCAAGCTGGAGATGGGGTTATAAACACTGATGCCTGAGGGATCATTCCACCACTGAGTATGATAATTCAGGTCATAGATGTCTGGACATTCAAAAGAAAATGTAATCCCCACTCAGTTTTGATGAAATTCCAGTTAGTTATTTACTAAGTCCTTTTGTTATTAAGACAATTATGAAAATTCTAAATCGGAGACACCGTAGAAGGACTATTCAACTGGAAATGCTTAGGTTATATTGAAGCCTACATAAATAGTCCTTGTCAGGCAGTCCTTTGCTTTGTTTATGAGTTGAAGAGGTTTGTTGTGCTCTAGGCTGAAATGATGACTAATTGGCTCAACAAGACAATGGATAATTGTGCTTATCTGTGTGTTGGTACGGGAATGTATTTGTCTATGTATGGACATACTGTCAGCTGTCAGTTTATTACCTACACCTACCTAGAACCAATGTGGAATAACACAAATCTGCTTTAAAATGTACTTTTCATGATGGTTGAACCACTGGGTTTTTACTGGTAATATAATTGAATGAAAAAGTTGCTGGGGTTTTGTTTATATAAAGAGACAGAATCATGTGGTCATGCCTTTACTGAGTTAGACAGTATTTTAGTTTGAGAGAAGTGCTGTTGGAGCCCTTTTTTCTGCAGTGTCATTTCCCTTAAGCCCTGTGTGAGCAGGTGTGTGCCTCCATGACCTTTGTGTGTGTCCATGACTTCAGTTTACTTACTTTGGGGGCTTTCTCCATTTGTGTGAAATAAAAGAAGTGCTAGCTACAGCTGCAGCATTCTCATACCCCTATGATGGTAATTGGTGCCACCTGTTTTGGCTGTGTTAACATACTTTCAAGAATGTTGCTGTCTGTTATTCACAACTTTTTATGTTTCACTGGACAAGAACAGTTTATGTCATTCTGTCCAAGCAAAAATAGCCTGAGGATAAGTCAACCGGTTCAAAGGAAATAGATTATCTGTTTAATGACTCCCTGGATTGTTACCTGGAGGTCTATGAGTAAACTACTTTAAGGCTTTTGTTTTTGTGTTCCCCCAGAATCAGCTTTTTTTCCTGCTTTACCTCCTGCAGTTTTTGCTTTCATTTTATGTGTTCTTTTAGTGTCTTCTTCCTCCCTTTTAACCTCCTCTGTCTGAGCGTTTCTTCCTTCAGTCCCTTTTTCTGGCTGTCAGCTGCCTTTATAAGAAAAACACAAAGCTTTTAACTGCGTATATTGTGTGAAGAATTGAAAACTTGAAAAGAGTTGGTTTCACAGAAAGTGTGAAACTGTAAATCTATAGATCATTTTAAATCTGTCTATACATTTGCTGAGAAGCAGCAGCATTGTCAGAATTTGTCCAACTTCCTGAGGATGACAATAGAAGTCTTTTGGGCCTTTGTCAATGATGAATATTTATCTCACCTCCTCTCATCCTTTACATCTTTTTCCATTTTTTCCTCTCAGGTAGCAGACACATATACCATGCCGACGAGTGATGGCCCAACCCGATACCCAGTCTTTGTGGCTCCGCCCAATGGCAACCACCAGAGGTCTCCAGGTTATGTACCTGGGCGAGTGGCTCCAGTCCGCTCACCTCCCCCAGCGAAAGCTCCACCACCCCCTCCAATAAAACCTCACGGCCCACCACCACAGCGGCAAACAGCGTTTAACTTGTCAGAGGGGACCCAGCAGAGGAGCCGCGCTCAGAGCCTCCAGCAAAGAAAGAACACTCTGATTTGTTGTGGAGTGTCATTGGGGACGTTCCTCCTGTCCCTCATTCTCATCTTTAGTCTCTCAAAGCGCAATGTGTTAGACGGTCAGTGTTAAAAACCACTTCTCATATTGCACTTTCTCCACGTTTTTATAAATGCTTACTACCACCATGCTGCACTTGTGTATTTTGACACCCCATATGTGTATTTATATATAACCCTGTGTAATGTGGAATACTTAACCGTATTTGATTTGTAATCAACTGGATCTCTTTGCAGAAAATTGTCCAGACCATGATTCATCCCTAAGCAGCTGGAACCCAGGCCATCAACCAGATAAAGCTGTTGTTGTCAGGAAGGGACACTTATTTAGACTGGAAGCTTCTGCTACCTTTCGTTCCCTAACAATCCAGTCAGGAGGTAAGAACAGCACAAGTCACTATTTATGTGGGTTTGTGGTTATATTCATATTTATAGTTATGTTTGTTTTTGTACTTTTACTGAAAGTGACACCATCTTGGTGTGGAGTACCCCTCCATCAGTTGATCAAACATTAGTCAGTGAGTCTAACAGATAAAATACATAAACTGAAAGTCAGCAGGAAGCAGAGACACTCAGTAACAGACACACATCATCGTTTAGATGGTGTGTTCATAATTTAGTATATATGTTAGGCTTGAAAATTCAATGTGGGTTTATTTTTAAGGAGTAAAAGCCATCCCCAAGAAATGAAAATGCAAACTATGTAGGAAATGATTGTTTATTATCTGTCAACATCAGACATGTCTTACTATCAAAAATACATAACAGACCTAATGTTGGCTACAACTCTTGGCTGCTCACACTTACATTAGATACCCTAGATAATTTTGTGCTATTAGTTACCTGATATTGAATCTTTTCAAAGGTGCTAATAGGTGCTGCATTTGTGTGTGTCAGTTATTACTGTAGCTTTAAGTTTCTGTGTAATATAGTGCAGTAGTCTCAACAACAATTCAAATGTTGTTGCTCAGCCCCAGACCTCAAACCTTTTTACTATATAAATAATTTTATTACAACAAATCATCTTCAATAAGTCAACTAACCACTTGAATTAAAACCAAGGTGACTATTAAAATGGGCTGTGAGCTTCCCTGCTTTTGTTAATGCATATATTTAGCAAAACCTCATATTCATCTCTTTTCACCTCTCACAGGCCGGGTCGTTTTTGCAGACAATGCCGATGGCTCCAAAAACATAACTGTAAGAACGGGGCACATCCTTATAGAAGATGGTGGTGCTCTTCACATTGGTGCTCCCAAATGTCGCTACCGATCACGTGTATCTATCGTTCTTGTCGGTCGCTCTGACAACAAGGCAGTCCCTGAAGTTCCTGGCCTGGGCCGTAAGTTCATTGGCGTCATGGGTGGTGGAACACTTGAGCTACATGGTACTGAGAGAGTTTCTTGGACTCTGCTGACCCGAAGCATACCAGCCACCGGCCTACCCACAGGGGGTCATGTTTTTGAGAAGAACTTTAGCCGAGGTATCAACTTGCGTGTGGTGGACCAAGACACAGCTGATGTCCTTGTTTCTGAACGCTATGACACACATGACTCCCGTAATGACAGTCGGCGCCTCACCCAGCTGCTTAGGTCCCTGCCAGCAGGACGCATTGTAACACTGGCTGTTGGAGACTCTGCTGCAAAAAGTCTACTGGATGAAACCAAGAAGGCCATTGAGGAGAAGCTTGGCAGCAGCTACGTCTATGATCTCAAGTACAGGTAAATTTTCCCAATGCATTAATAAAAGCAGTGACAGCTGGTTGTCTTAACTTGGTTTATACCCAGATTTCTGTTCTGGTGAGTGGTGATCCAAAAGTGGGATATGGATTTGTTTTGAATGTGCCCCAAAGAGTGCTGTAAAAAATCTGTTTTTAATGATTAGATATCCTATGTTGGACTTTTATTTTGTGCATGAAAGAAGTACACCAAGCAGCATCATTTAGAACAGAAACAACTTCCACAAATGTGTATTGTGCATTGTGTTGACTTTTCTTTTATGTGCTCTCTTTTTGTAACTGGGTTTTAACTCAGTGACCATGGGAAAGTGGCAGTCCTAATGTGACGTAATGTCTTTGCATACTAATTTGATTTTGTCTTCTTTGTTTTAACCGTTGTCACGTGTGTGTGTGTGTGTGAGTAGTCAGATATAGTGAAACTATGAGAAAAAGTGGGTTTGATACAGATTGTGCCAGGTCTTTGTGAGTTTTGTTATGGTTCTCCATGGTGTGGTGTCTGTTGTAAGTCACTGTGAGTGATTTGTTGATTTTTGGTCTCCTGGGACAGATAAAGATGGTTTATGTGTTTTTTGTTCCGTTGCCTAAGTAAGTCCACCCACTTTGAAGTGTCAGTAGGACATTTCTTTGAATCAGGCCTACGTATTCCTCTTCCTCTTTCCCCTGTATTTTTTGCTGAATTGTACTCTGCCAGGAAAGGAAGCGCGTACCGGATAATGGGGTTATGGTCTGAAAGTTTCCAGGATATGTTCAAAATGTGGTAGTTTAGAAGATTTTATATCCACCAGTTTTACTGCCTGAAAGGACAAACACTGGAAATTAGACACATGGTTTAATCCACATGAGTCCATTTAGGCTCATAAACTGAATGGTGGTTGAAGATGATTATTTTTTCCGCTTCTGTCACTCAGTAATGTGTATGCACATTTCTGTCTTTGAATGGAAACTGTTGGTATAGTGTTTCACTGTGAGTTATTTGTAGCTTATTTAGGTCCTGGGTTGGTTGAAAAGCCGACTGCTATACCAGATTCTCCTGTGTCACATTTCACCTCTGGGGGCTGGTGCCAAGGTAGTACAGAGGTCTTCATACAAATCCACAGCTTGCTGGTTTAAATGGACCAGAAGATGAAACTTTGCATATGTTTAAAATTATTTGTCAGTGTGTATCCAGTATTTTAATGCCATGCATACTCTACTGATCCGTTTTATTTAAGAGGGGATTTTTTAACTCGGCTCTCTGTGGATTTGCATATGGTGTAAGGAAATTCATAGTGCATATTTATGAGAGAGACATGCAATATAATGTCTCATTAAAGTCACACTGTGTTAAGATGAGTGATTTTTGGCTGAAAGAGTTAGGTGGTGATGGCCTATGTCCTATAACACTGGTCTACAAGTAAAAGGCTTCCAGGATAAAAGTAGTGAAATTAAAAAAAAAAAAAAATGCTGGTTGGCTGAAGTTTCCAAGATATAGTCTTGGGTGAAATGTGAAATCCAAGAATTAACAAGAATATGGGTTTTACTCAAAAGGAGTATTTGTCTCAGAACTACCAGATCTACTTCAAAACACTGTCTGCTCATTAGAATACATTCACTTTACAGGTTCTATCTAGTGGAAGATTTATAAATCTATTGTATAAATGTACACAAACCAATATATATGTGTAATAGCACTTTATCATTAACCTTGAAAACATCAGCAAACCAGCACTTTTGTCATTTGTTTTTCTATTAGTCTTATTAAAATCCTTAACATTTAGCACATTTATCTCTGAAGCAGGTATTGTCTAAAAAAAAAAAAAAAAAAAAAATTGTAGACCAGTGTAATGATGACGTGTAGATGAGTTTATGAAGTGTAGCGGAGAAATAACAGTGACATTTAGCTGGAATTTACTAGGAAACCTATTATGGAGTTATTTTCCGATATTTTTATTATTCTGTGTTGATGTAGCAACACCATGCATACCATGGGCACCTGAGGGCATGTTTATGAATCTCTTTAACCATCTGTGATCCCTAATTCAAGTCAGGTTTTTAAGTAAACATTAGCAAACTAAGCCAGATACCTTTCATTTTCTATCATCAGTCGGTTCAACTGTGCTTCCTGGCTGCTGCCTTGTGTCTGCTGACCCTTTTGTCTTTAATCATGGACTCTCAGGAGAGCACTCATGCCCAGATAAACACACATTCACGTCAGCTTCAGTAAATTTGCTATTTCCGGTCAAACAATGAGGTTGTTAAATGGCTAATGAATAAAAAGAGAGAGCACGTCATTATTTGCACTTGTTATTTCCTTTATGTCCTTCTCACATAGGCTGTATACTAATAGCCAGTTTGGACAGAAAGAGACTTGTTGATTTTCCTGAACTGAAAAACCCACTGAAAACCACACACAAGGGGCTGTAATGACAGCACAGTGTAGCTCTCCAGATGGATCCTGTTTGTGTTTTTGTGAGACGCATACACACACTGTTTTTTAACTGAATTACCCACAAGATTGTTTTCCAAGAAAAACTATTTGCCGCTTTATTGGTTGTAAAGTGTTTATATGTGACATATAACTGTTGGTCCGGTCCAGTACCTGGTTAAATTATACTTAAGATGTGGAAAAGGGTGAGGGTGAATTGAGGAATTACTTCTGACATTATTTACCATGTGTGGGACTGGATGAGCAGTGGTTTAGTGCGAATAATAGGCTTTTGCTGAGTTTACTTTCCACTTGTCAAAATCTGTGATGCTAACCTGTGGCTTGTGTTACCACATTTCAAACTTGAATTGTTGACCTTGAAAATTATATTGTAATAATTTAAAGAACCATTTTTAGTGGTTGGCCAGTATGGGGTTTTCAGAGTCATTTGCTGATCATTAAATAACAGAATATTTGGTGGTCAGTATGTAACAGATCCGATAAAGTTTATTACATTTACAAATACATACAATTAATGCATTTAAAAAAGAGACAAAGTTTCATCATCTGCTTTGCCTCTGTGTGAGTAGATCTACTCTGCTCTTGGCTGGTAGAGTAGTTGCTGTATATTATATTATATATAAAAAAAAAAAGAAATTTGCAAGCCTGGTTAACATTATTCCAGAGCATACTGCCAAGGCTGCCTGCACTGAAGCTGAGTGTCCCAGCCGCAAGAAATATTTGCCAGTCACTGTGGAGTAACAAACTAACCCCAAAAATAAAAAAAAATGGCCATATTAATCAGTCTACCACCAGCCATGGTACTATTTAGAGTTATGAGCTTATGTTTTTACTGTGATACAAAGTGAATAGTAACATAGAGCAAGAAGGTCACGATTGGTAGAGACACATTGTTCTTTAGCATTTAAAGGTCGTGGTATGGTGTAGAAGTATTTCTTCAAAATGTGATTACATCATAGCGGATTTCAAGCTTGTTTACACTTAATCTTGTGTAGGGGGGCAAAATGCCAGAATGTCTATATGAGCAAAGAATGACATTTGAAATGTCCAGTGCAGCTTGTTTTAGATCACACACCATCACACTCACACCCAGTCCCTTTTGTCTATCCACACCCTTAAGATCCTCTGCTGAAACAATTTAAACCTCTGCTTGTTATTCTCTCACTGTAATCTCATTTAGTAATTTTCTTAACATCCCTGCTTTGTAAGATTGTTGGGCAGTGGAATTAAATGGGGGGGTGGGGGTGGAATTTGATTAAAGTTTTGGTTACAGCGGTATGCTCTGATGCTCTGAGCCATATGAACTCACTCCCTGAAATCCTCCATTTTCATCTGAAATTCTTTAACACAGTCTTTCTTGCCTTTTATTATTGCACAGTGTTTTCTCTCTCACCTTGTGCTTGTCTGCTGTAGCCTGACTAGTAACTAGTTGAATCTTTACTAGGTGAATCCTCATATGTGATAATTTAATCCAGAGTGTGTATCCTGAATCACTATCCCTTCTGTAAAACGTTACATAAAACTCATTATTGCCTTCACCGTCAGCCTCAGTTTTCAAGTATAACTATAGGTGGTTCTAGTCTCTGCAACATCCTATCACTTTTAGATCAGCTCGTTGGATTGGGTTGTCTTTGAATGCACAGAGTTATAATTTTGTAATAAATCTACATCAAATGATTGCACAGCGTGAACCAGAGCATCTCACTCATTCACATGTTCATGAACACATAGACTATAAAATCATGATGCGAGTCACATAAAAGATGAAACTAGTGATGTAATAATGACGCAGTAATAAGTCTTGACAGAAAGTTTGTGAGACTTATTGCTGCTTGGCATCATTTCATTCTGATGTTGATTATGATGCGCTTCATTGCCATTTCTATCATCCAAATGAAATTTATGCCACAATTGCGTTATTTTCTATTTAATTTTTGTCATGTCTGAAAATGACGCCCTCTCCTCTGTGTTCATCTCCCACTCGCCTCTTCATCTCCCTTGACTCTGCAGACAGGCGTGGGCTTTGGTCTCCGTGGTGGGCGGTGGTAACACGTCATGCACTGAGGATGTTAGGGAACATGAAAACCACGACACAGGAGGCAGAGCTCTGGCAACGCGCAACTTCACCACCGTCAACGGAGTGGGCTTTTCGGTCACTGCCTACAGTGAATGGAAGAGTGGTAAGAAACAGTGGTCTCCAGTCTGTGATGCTGGTTTTCAGTTAATTACAGAAACCCTTTTCCAGTATCAAGGGAGCTGTTAAGGTGAAATAAGCTGTTTTGCTGTCTTTAAAGGAGTGAAAGGTTTTGACAGGGTGAGAAATGAGATTAACCATATGCAGTACACCAGTACTTAACAGATCAATCATTCTCTGGTCGACTGTTTTCATATCCACGCTGTTATGACAAATACCAGGTCTTACAGCAGATGGACGGGTGTGTGGGAGCCTGGGTGAGGCACTAGTACGCTCTCTTAAATATTTTCTTTATTTACTCCTGCTATACTTACCCACACCTTGTCAAATGTACTTTATTCAATTTGTCTGTGAAACAGTAGGGCACTATACATGTTTGTTGATCTAAATATACTTACACTGCAAAACAGTTTAGGTTGCTTTTTTTTTTTTTTTTTTTTAAAACAACTTTATCATTTTTCCATATCAACAACATTAACATCATTAAAGCATTTCTTGCAAAAGTTGTGAACTTACCCCCCACCCCATCCAGGTGGCATCCCCACAAACACATCCACATAAACACTCACGTATCAAACAGGCAAACTGGACACCAAAAGAAGAAAACAAATGTACATAAATACAAAAAACAGACAGACAAAAAAAGACTCAAACCAATCTGTGTTGATCATTATTTTCCTAACACCAACATTCTGGACCTCTGCCATAAGAAAAAAGTCCCAAGGTTGCTGTTTTTTTTTTTTTTTTTTTTTTTATTTATTTTTTTTTAATTATACAGTGGTAAGCAATGACTTATTAGTGACAAACATTAAGGCTAGTAATGTTTCCAGATGAAAGCTGAATTTTAATTTGTACACCAAGCAGGGCATTATCTCATTCCCACCCTATCTGTGCCACCACAGATAAGATGGGAACGAAACAGACCAGAACACATCAAAACTTGTTTAATAATAAATGTCCATAAGATTCACACAAAAACAGGGACCCTGACACCATCTTTCACAGCAGTGAACATCAAGCTTCAGTTTACTGTAGCCTTTTTCATCCTTTGTGTAGTCCTATTAAATATCCTTTTCTATATTAAATGTCGGCGACATGGTGGTGCAGTGGATTGCACTCGTGCCTCACAGCAAGAAGGTCCTGGGTTCGATTCCAACACCAGTTGGTGGGGCCTTTCTGTGTGGAGTTAGCATGTTTTCCCCGTGTCTGCGTGGGTTCTCTCCGGGTACTCTGGCTTCCTCCCACCATCCAAAGACATGCGTTGATAGGTTGTTCGGTTAATCTAAATTGCCCATAGGTGTGACTGTGAGTGTGTTTGTTTGTCTCTATATGTCGGCCCTGCGATGTACTGGCGTCATGTCCAGGGTGTACCCCGCCTTCGCCCTTAAGTGGCTGGGATAGGCTCCAGCGACCCCCGTGACCCTAGTGTGGATAAAGCGGGTTCAGAAAATGGATGGATGGATGGATGGATGGATATTAAATGTCTTCATATAAAGGCAGTGTAAACCACTTATATTTATCTCTATACTCAGATTATTATTAAAACTGAAATTTTACTTTGTCTTCTGTTTGTAAGTCGGACGTTCTGTTTTAATAGTGATAATAAGTAGTTTATAGATATTTTGGCAGCTGTTATGACACATGCAGACCATGATTTTAGAGGTTAGGTACTAAAATTACTAACAAGCATTTAATTCATGTCATGTTATGCTGTGGACCAGATGTTTATATCTCTAATGTTTGTTTTTAAAAAAAGTTCTTTGGTCTCTCAGGTTTCGCCATTTCAGGCTTCCAGGTAGATGCCACTGACCAGGTGGTGTTGAACCTGCAGGATGAAGTGAGGAAGACCTGGCAGCCCGGGGATCAGATTGTAGTTGCAAGTACCGACTATTCCATGCACCAGGCGGAGGAGTTTACTTTGCTACCCTGTCGTTACTGCACCAGCAGGCAGGTCCGGATACAAGGTGAGCGAGAGTGGGTAGTGGGTGTGTTTCAAGAGGATAATATAAGTGTCCTGGGCTGGATGCCAAAAATAGCCCATTTGTCTTTTCCTTCATTCTCCTATAGTGAGAATGTTTTGGAATGTGATCCGAGGCTTGTACCAGTGGTAGCAGGTGAACTTATAACAAGGTTTCTGTGCATCCTTAAAAAGCCTAAAATCCATACGTTGTGATGGGATATGAATTAAGTGGGAAATAGCATATTAAAAACATGGTATTAAAGCATCTCTTAAATTTAACTTGTTGAAATGTGCATAAAGGCTGCATAACCAGTGAAGATCCAGGCCGGTCTTGTGGTTCCAGTAGATGAAGACAAATGGATTGTCATCAGTTTGCGCTGTAATCTATAAATGTGATTAGCAGATTCTGACCTGTTAATCTTGAGGTCTATAGAGATCCCATTTTGGGAAAATTAGTGCAGCAGTCTGAAAAGAGATTGCCAACTATGTTTTGATTGTAACCTCATCTGATAATGACCAGTGGTTGCATAGATTTGGCTGTTCACCAACGTGTTGCTTTCATTTTTGCCTTTTCTCTATTTGTGATGTTCCCTGATCTCATTTGGCTGTTGTTAACAATTGCCAACTCCCTTCCTGGAGAGAAGGGCGTATTGGAGTATTTGTGTGCCTGTTTTTGTGTACTGAACAGCTACATCCCGAGCTCAAGGGTACTCTCTGCATCACTGATAATCACATTCTTTTGTGATACTTGTGTATGTTGTTTTTATGTATGATGTGATTGGTTTGTTTATTGGTCGAGTAATGCTTAATAATGTTTGTGCCTATAAACGTATTTTGTGGTTTGTGGTTAAGAAGTGAAGGCACTTTTTTTGAGAAATAAAATACCTTAGTTTAGTTTAAATGTCACTATATATTTGTGTCAAAGTATTATAAAAGCTGGTGTTACAGTGGAAATGTCAGAGAAGAAGAAGGTCAAGCCAAATTCTGTTCCGTTTTAATTTCCTGTCATGTTATTCAGTAAAATAAATGTTTTCCTCTGTGTTCCTTTTGACTCATGTCTGTGAGATTAAATGAAGTGACTGACATTTGTATTTATACAAAATGGTGACAGTTAATGATCATTACCAGACTTGTCTTTAAAAATTTCATCTTGTCGTAGCAAATTTATTTATTTTATTTTATTCATTTTGCACACAACAAATCAAACATTAGGACAAGCAAAGAAACAGATAGTGCAAGTGAGATCAGAAAACCCCGTGGGGCTTATAAAATGAATCTCACCTCATCAAAACATTAGCAAAAACAAAGACAATAAAAATAAAACAATACTAATTATTAAGATCCTGTCTGTCTGTGCTTCTTAGGAAAGCCACTGTATAACCACACGGGAGAGATCATCGATGGAATTGACATGCGTGCTGAGGTGGCCCTGCTCTCCAGGAACATTCTCATTGTTGGAGAAATGGAAAACTCCTGCTACGGAGACAACATGTGCCAGTTCTACAACCATGACACCTACGGAGGCCACATCAAGGTGTGGTTTGTCTTTGTGCTTGTGTAACTTTCCACCACAGACCCTTGTTTAAATGGTTGTCTGCATGTTTTAGCATCTAAATGTTTTTAGTAATGCAAGGGACAGTTTCCATAATGCAGATATACAGTGTGCATATTTTCTATATTAATAAATGTTGAGCGAAAGAATGCCTCAGGTTCAGTTTATGTGTAGCTCCTTCTAGATATCCTGCTTTCACCCACATCAAGAATTCATTTATATGACTGTCACAGTTGCAAAAGACTTTCGTTAAATCTGAACACACATAGGTAATGAGTTCACTGTTTTGTTAATGATGGTACAGTTTCTTTCACATTGGTGGCAAGTGCACAATAACATTCCTGATGCTCTATGTAACTGACCCCCCCCTGTGCTCAACAAAATGAACAATTTGTCTCTTTCCACTGTGACTCTTTCAACCTTCTGCCTCTAACACAAACAAATTCACTTGTATTACATATTCTGCCATTGAAATCCAGCCACGTTGACCTTAAAAACAGGGTCATCAGAGGTCACTAAACCACCTTTTATTACTGTGCACTACCAGCAGTCTATTTTTTTGACACTGCTCCAATGTTTTTAAAGATTTAAGTGTAAGTGTTGGATGTTGGAGTCTTTCCATTGTGTCACTGAATGTATATGTGGCAGTGAGCATGTATGGATGCATTAATGCAAGTGGGCCTTGATGTTTTGAAGGAACGTACTATGGAAATAATGCTATTAAAGCTTGTTTAGCTGTATATTCAACTGCATTTATATGTTTGTGTGACACAGAGAGAAAGAGAGAAAAGACGAGAAGAGGGAGTTGGTTGGTTTCTACTGTGTGTGTGTGTGTGTGTGTGTGTGTGTAATGGGTAAGTTGCACTTAGCTGGAGGGATTGGCCAATACCTCCTTAACGGGAACCAGACTGTGCGGATTATGCCATTCCCACAAAAAGACCTCCTACTGAGCATTGTACAGTATATTTGTACTGGATTATTTGTTTATTATCTAGCATTCTTATTTTCATTTAATTTGTTACTTACTCTTTTTATGATTTTAATGTGTCCCTATGCACATCGAGCATTGAATGTGCACTTTATTACTGTCTCTTGTTCATCAAAAGGCCAGATTAACTCATTGTATATTGACATACATGATGTTGTTTTATTCCAGTCCTTCATTTTTACATTGATTTGACAGCATCATGTTATGTAATCTCTGCCCTCTCAACTTTGATACATTTAAACTATTCGGAGTGTTATGTTGTCGGAGTTTGCTGTACAAATCTCTTTATAATGTTGTTTTTTATGTCTTAGTGTCTTTGCTTGTGTCTTATTGTATCCTGCTGTTGTGCCTTCTGCTTTGTCTGTCAAAGCACTTTGTAAACTCAGTTTTTAAAGGTACTATATAAATAAAGTTATTATTTTTATTATTATTATTATTGTAGCATGGTGCTAAGTAAACTGTTCATATCCCAGTAGGATCTTCAACACTCATACTATAGAGCAAAGTCTTTAATTGAAGGCTTGGTAGACAGTTAGCCTCCTTTTGTAGCCTACTCTTTTTTCCCTTTCACAAGACCTGCATACAATAGCCCTTTATTGATGCTTTATCAGTTTTAAAATGTGGCCTTTTTTCCCCCGACAGATCTTTGGTAACTTCTCTTCGGTACATCTGTCACACGTGGAACTAAAAAACATGGGCCAGCAGGCAGAGAAAGGCCGCTATCCTCTAAACTTCCACATGTGCAGTGACATTGACCAGAAGGGAGGCTACTGGGAGCCCACCTATGTAGACGGACTCTCCATACACCACTCCTTCTCTCGCTGCCTCACCATCCACGCCACCAACGGTTTACTGGTTGGTAAAGTGTGTGTGTGTGTGTGTGTTACAGAAGAAAAATTAGAAACCACTGCTGTAGACAGATGTTTTGTATGTTGGAAGGATGAGCAGGACATATCTCACTAATGACTCTTAGCTGATACTGGCGGTTGAATGCTCTCCAGTTACACCCTTCTTCACGGCATTACTCGTATGACTCATTTTTACCTTTGATTTTCTTTCTGTTCTTTCTTATACTTCTCATAATAGTAGTCTCTCTGTTTTAGAATGACTGGGATGTAACAGTTTACAATTAGTCAACCATCAGTAGTGATTTGCTTTGAGTAGATGGACATAAATTCTTGTGTGTGCATAAGGGGGTTATACACTGCTGGTGTAAAACAGTGGTTTTTTAAGTACTTTTGTCCTTGAGGCTATAATGTTGAAAACATCCTTTGTAACAACACTGAGGAAATGGAGTTTATTAACTTTTAGATAACATTGTTCAAATCTGCTGTTTTCCCGTTTCTTTCCTGGCTTCACCCTCTTGTTTAATGTACTCTGACAGCTCTCCTGATACCACAGTTTTCTACAAAGCATCAGATGGATTTAATGAAAGTAGATAATTCTTTTAGAAATCTGTTTTAAAGGAGGCAGATGCATTTTTTTTCCTCCCTGTGGGTAATGGATTAAAGATGGACTTAAGAATGTTATATTAGCCCTCTTCACTAGATATTCCTGCATATTTCTGTTGAAGTTGAAACTTTGCTCTGATAGAAAAGAAATATGACATAACAGATGTTTTCTGTCAGAAATGCTTCTATGAAATTCTTCATGTGGGTCATTCCCATTTTTGTAACATGTGGTCTCCTCTCTCTGACCAGGTGAAGAACACTGTAGGTTATGACACCCTGGGTCACTGTTTCTTTCTCGAGGATGGAATTGAGCAGCGTAACACTTTCTACCACAACCTTGGACTACTGACTCGACCTGGGACTTTGCTGCCCACTGACCGCAATGAGACCCTCTGCACCAGCATTAAGGACAAAGTGTACAAGGGATACACGCCGTCTCCCAGCACGGAGTGCAAGTAAGAGATTAGGGTAATGGCAGAGCAGATAAAGGACAGCATAAGTCACTGTCAAAGACAAAGACTGTGAATCACTGCAGTCCATGACTCATCAGCCACTTCAAGTGGAGAACAAAAGATAAGGGCTCCCTATTCCAGTGTTACCTAACCCATATCACCATTCTTAACTTAGGTTTATGAAATTAATGATTTTGCTGTTGTCCTCTGAGATTATGATTCAAGAACATCAGTACACAACACTAAAGCTTTGTAGATGTAGAAGGATTCCAACGTATCCTTTTGCCATAACAACTTTGCAAACTGAACTTAAAGTCTTAATGAAGTCTAATCATGTACACATGTAGATCAATCTTCATTTACAGAATTAAGAAACAATTTATTGATATAACTTGATATGAAATCTATCTATTGTTAGCGTCCAGCTACAGCTGTGAATAAGAGACCCCGAGAGGCTTGTTAAGCATAAGCTTCAGGATAATTGTAATGACAGATAATAGTAGCAACACTGCAAAGGTTGTTAGCAAACCATGTGATTAACAAACAAGCCAACATCTAAAGTCAGCAGTTACTTAACTGTGATTCTTCAGATTTTATAAAACAAAGTTTTATGAGCTACTAGTCCATACAGTCATGACCAGCCTGCAACACAACATTTTTGAGAAGCACAAAGGAATACCGCCCCAGATGTAAAGTACAGTAGTGTGCTGTTGTGGACTGTACTGGGAGAAAAACAGTGTTTTGACAACATACATTGCATACATTTCAGCCTTGATATGATTGCCAATGCCAGTTTTAGGTGTTTTGCTTCAACTTTTCCTTTAGGACATTTTCTACACTTTTACAACATTTTCTACCTCTCAGATAATTATTTACAGCACCTTTTAAATGGCATGTTCTCCCTGTGTCTGCGTGGGTTCTCTCCAGGTACTCTGGCTTCCTCCCACCATCCAAAGACATGCACTGAT
>JAPQRP010000030.1:24298327-24323794 GCA_037367295.1 Apogon hyalosoma
GAAAATTAACCAGTGAAAATCAGACATTGCTTTTGAATTGTGGTCCAACAGAATTATTTTAAAAAACAAACTCATGATAATTTAATTAATAATTTAATTTTCATGGAATTTTTATTTATTATTACTTTTGTCAAATTCAAGTTATTTCTGTGACCATTGTAGGTTTTTCTTTCATTAACAGAGGGGTACCTACAATTTTGACCACGTGTGTATGTGTGTCCCCATCTTATTTTGCAGTGAGGGCAGCTACCCTAAGGATGAGGGCTCCAGCCAGGAGGTGACACAGTCTCTGTTTGTGGGTGAAAGCCGAAATAGAGGAACCAATGGGGGACAGAATAAATACTGGGGCCTTGGAGGGGTTGATGGAAAGATGAGGACTCTGCCCAGAAACAGGTGAGAGCAAGCAAACACAAGGAGGAATCAGTTGATGCAGGAAGGAAGATTTATGGGAGAATTTGGAAGAAAATCAAATTCCATGCATTTTCTCAGGAATTTTAGGCAACAGTGTGGTGGCATGAAAATATGTTTGGAAAACAAACATGAAGAGGGGCCAGTAAAGCAACAAGGTAGTTAGAGGCATGGATACATGAGGCTAGAACAGCTGATTTAAGCAGTAGGAGGACTCGTGAAAGGAAGCTGCCTGACCACAGTGATATTTTAGGCAGCCAGTAAAAAAGTGGTGTTAACACTTGATGGTTTTGTAGAAAGGCATTACTCATTGCAGCATCTGGATTACTCAAGCATAAGTTCTTTGGTATTGGTATTTTTACACATGCAATGGCACTATTCCTGCTAATTTCTGTGTTATTGCATCTACTTTCTGTCAGCATTCCACCCAAAAGTCTTTTCTAATTTAAACCGTGATCAAAACCGGTTGAGATCATGTAACAGATCAGTTTCCTCTGTCTTTATATTTAACTTTACATTGTATATTACTGTCTGGCCCACGGTGTTACTTGTGGTTCTCTCTCACTGCTTCCAGATGGAGAAGCAGCAAGTGGAAATTGCCTGATAAGCATCCACTACCTGCTCAGCTCCAAACAGCAGACACACAGTTAGTGACAAGCTGGTGAACATACTGTAGCATTTAGCAGCTGAAGAGTCAGATATTTCCCCCAGGAGTAAATGGGGGCTTGAAACAATGTTAATAGAGGGATGTTATAAATTGGTTTTAGACTTTCCAGGTGTCCAGAAACGCAACTCCAAATGAATGCCATGCGGAAATGACCAGCTGCTTAGAAACAAGTTTGCAATATCAGCTTAAAAGGTGATGCTATATCACTGTGTTGCTTGTTTCCTTGGGCCCCAAGTGGAATAAAAATCACCAACTGCAGCTTTAAACAGCCTGTGATATTTGCCATTTGTCAGTCTCACACTACTTGTGCCTCACTGTTTATGCTGTGAACCCGAGTCTCATTACACGCCAGTCTGTGATGCCATGTCGGACTGAATGTATAGTCCTAATTAGAGTGGAGTTTGGAGCTTTATGTCCCCTCAGGGCCTCCTTACAGTATCTGGTTCTCTGTATCTCTTTACAGAGATTGTTTCATAGAGCTAGTGCAGCATAAACAAGTAACAAGCCTTTTTTTAGTTTCAAGAACTTACACTGAAACTAGTTTGTGCCCACGGTCACCACTGTGTACAACCCTTTACAAGCATTTTACAAGCTTTGTGACCGCACTGTGACTTCTGGCTCATGTTGGTTAGTCTGCCGTCATCGTGGTTTCTGCCAGAGCAGCTGTTGCACCAGGCTATTCCATCCTTTAATTAAATCACAAACTTTTCTCTGCCATTTGCACATTGTCGTCGACTGTTTTACTCCATTGCACATTTTTCCTTTTCTGTTTCCTCCACTGCAGGACTTTCCCAATCCGTGGTTTTCAGATATATGATGGTCCTGTGCGGCTCACGCAGAGTACGTTCCGTGGCTTTGTCCCCACACCAGAGCGTTACACCAGCGCTGTGGGATTCAGCCTGAAAAACACCTGGCAACTCACCCCACGCAACAACCTGTCCCAGCTCGCCTTCCACAATACTGTAAGGACATGCACACCGGTGTCACAGTTTGTATGTAGTAAATCTTTACACACTTGTGCAATATTACCATTCTATGAGGACATTTTTGCCAACAATGTCCCAATTCAGAAAAAAACATTATTTCTGCAGACATTTTCACCATCAGTGGTGGTGAAAACAACAAATTATAGTTTTATTGGCTGGACCCCTAATGATGGAAATTATACACAGTGAATTTAATATGTAATATGCCCATAATAATCCTCTTTTTACATTCCTTCTTTTCTTTTGTAGCTTCTTACTTTGTTGTTCCTTGAACGGTAACAGTTTTTTTCTCAGTCTTCACCCATTCTCTTTTTTCTTTGTGCGTATCCACCCCCATGTTTTGCTGGTTTTGACTGGTTCCCTGCTGGCAGCTTGATCGTGTTTGTTTTTTACCCCTACACCCACACTGTCATATTAACGAGAAAATGGCTCAAACTGAGTTACTGAGTTGGCACTCATCTGAAATAGTGTTATGGCAGGAAGAGGGGGAGACCCCATGCAGAGTCAGGCTGGTAGTAAAACAACTGTAAACCACTGATGCCCTCTAGTGATTAGACTGAGGAGTGTGGTGGATTTACACTTGTCACCCCATTTATGTTCAGATTATCTAATCAGTACGGCTTCGCCTCATTGTATATCCCACAGTAGTTGCTGGCAGACAGACAGGACCCAAATCTCATTTCCTAAACAACTATACTATATCCAAACAGTCTTTCCCTTGGGGTTGACCAGTCATTGCTCTGTTGGTTTCTTGTATTAGGTTTGCAGAATTTTTATGATTAATGTATGTATATGTGTTTTTTATAAGATATTAAATCATGTGAATTAATTGAGGTTGTGCAACTTTTGCTCCAGTGCATCTGGATGTAGACACCACTTACAGGCCATGAGTAATACTCAATCAACACCAGAATATTTATTTACCAGTACTTATTCATACTCCCTCCAGTTTAAGTGAAAAGAGACGATTGCAATATTGGTGAAATATTACTGAACTGAATTGTACTTTATTTGATTTGACAGTCAGTATATGGGCAATTTTGTATTAACATTTTTTGAAAGGTTTACTCTGCAGTTTTTATTGCAGTTGCATATAATAATCAGTATTAATATAACAGCTAAAGAAACATTAGTCGACCAGTAATTGAGACTGTTAAGCATTGGAGTCACACCAGGAATCATTTTTAAAGAGGGTCATAGTGTTAGACTTTGGTTTACAGGGACCTTTAATGTCTCAGAACCCTTTATGTCTCAGAAGGAGAATTATTATTATTATTATTATTGATCTCAACATTTCTTGACAAGTAAAAAAAAAAGGTAGTGATGTTTCAAGTTGAGAGGGTACACTTAGTTTTGTATGGTGTCCATCCTCAGGTGGGTCTACAGGCATTCTTTGGTCGCCCAGGGCAGTGGTTTGAAGAAAATGACCTGGATGGAGACAAGAACTCCATCTTTCATGATGTTGACGGTTCAGTCACAGGCTACACAGACACATATGTGGGGAGAGCTGACAACTACCTGATCCAGCATCCCGGCTGCGTCAGCAGGCCTCAGTGGAATGGAGTGATTTGCAGCGGCCGCTACTCTCAGGTACAATAAAAGAAACTGTCTATTACGGTCAACACTTCACTCTTCTGTTTTTTCAGTCAAAATGCCCCCTGACCACTGTGCACTCTGCTACATCCTGCTCTCCTTTAGGTGTACATCCAGACTCAGGGAGCCCCCAGCCTTACTCTATCCATCAACAGAGATGAATATCCAAACAGTCCTCTGGTGCTGAGGGGGATTAACAGCCAGGGGGCACTGTCACAACAATACCAACCCATCCTGATGATGAGCAAGAGCTACACGCTGCACTGGAGTGGACCTGCACCCAGAGAGGTTGTCCTATCCCTTATCAACTTTGACAAGTGAGTAACTGGAGCCAGCAATGTGTAAGCAGAGGCCTTACTGAAATACCACACACGTTTAGTAGAAAAATGGGATTTTATTTGTAGTCCAGTGAGGAAAAAGTCATTGTGCAGGTGATACATATTGAACTGATGCTAATCTTTGTATTGCTTTGCACCTAAATCATACTAGACTAATGTGGATATGAAATATGTGATAAAAGAAGGTCTCAAACACTGCAAACCAAGATAAAATAGGTATGTTTAAGTTGACAGTCGGTTCTCTGTTTCTCTTCCTTTCACCCAGAGATGACTGGGTTCTTGTTGGACTCTGTTACCCATCAGACACAGCATTTCAGATCATGGCAGACATCAATGACAGACAAAGTAACACCTTCGATGACCTTACAGACTATGGCACTGTATCGTCACTCACAGAGTTGGAAAAAAGACAGACAGAAAGAAAATACTTCTTTGACAAGACTGTTGGGTGAGTGAGCAAAACCCTTTCGCACGCTCACTGCTTTAACTTAAATCGGAGCTGAGTTTATCTTGGCTTTTAATCCTGGTATGCATTTTCCTACAAAGGTCAGCCTTATCAGACTGATGGATAAGCTTTCAGCAAAGTATTCATTCTATTTTTAATCCTTAATCTATTTTGTTTGTCTGAGGCTCCATATTTTCTCTAAGTTTATTTAAACCCTGGGCTTTATTGTTTTGTTTTGTTTTATTTTTTTGCATGAAATAGCTTGTTGTGGCTCTACCTCCAAGCCCGACACAGCAGAGACGGCCACAGCTATTGTTCAGTAAAAGGTTGCGAGAGAGTCAAAGTTATCGCCACCACATCCTCCAAACAGATGTGCAACTGTACAGAAAAGGCCTACCCCAAGTACTCCCGGACCCCCTCTGTGGTGGTGCCCATGCCGGCCTTAAATGCTGACCCCTGCAAAAACTGTGGCGCTAAACAGGTTTGTGGCACCACATTAAACATCTGCTCGAGATCTACCATTACTCTAGACATTTTTTTTTGACGTGGGCACTTCTGTCTCAGGCTGTGTTTTCCAGTGAGCCATGGACATCCTACCTCCAGACACAGATCAAGTCTCTGACCATCCAAGAGCAGCAGCGAGGAGACAACAGCTCCTTTATCACTGTAAGCACACCAGACCTAAAACAAATCTAAAGACATTATGCTTTTCTTTGGCCAGGATCATTTTTACCTGTCAATGTTGTTTCATGTTCTGCGTCAGGTGAATGAGGTGACCATGCCCTTCTCTCAGCCTGGCTATTTCATAGTCTCTGTGGATGCCTGTTCTGGAAAGGTCACCAAAGAAACCTTCTTTGCTAAGATGGGCACCAAGATGGAACAATTCCTTAAAACTGGAATACCGAAGAGGTACGTCAAGGGAAATAAAAGGTTGGCATTATTTATGGATGTTGACATAGACACAATGTAGCAGATGAGTTTTATTTGATTTGATTTTCTGAACAGGTCAATAGTACTTATGGCAACACGAGGTCAGCCAGTTGGCATGGTGACTGTAGCACCACATCTGGTCTCCTTAGGCCTCGCCAAAGCTGCTGATCTACACAGTAAAGGTATGTTCCACCATTTAGATGATGTCTCTGTGCTTTTCTGTTTTCTGGAGTAAGGTTTGTCTCTGTTTCATCCACTCATTTCCTTCCTCTCACCACAGAGAGCCTCGCATTCTGGGGTTTCCAGGGAGGCTCTTCACCACCTCCCTGGGTTTTCCTTCAAAGCAGCCAGAGGGATGAGTTCCTGAGGCTGCAGGAGCGCTACTTGCCTCTGGCTTTAGAAACGTATGGCTGTTCACCACCTGCAGCTCAAACGCGGAAAGACCTGGAGCTACTCAAAACAGCCACAGGACTACAGTGACCAATGTGAACTATACAACTTAACTACCCAAAGTAGTCTTGCACACAAAGACGCAAACACACACAACCAGCTGATGAATGTGAACTGCTGAACTTTTAATTTATTAACAACAGCAAAGATGTTTACCAGTCTCAAGTGGAGGAAGGTATTTTATTATGAACGGGGTGAGTATTTTTGTGATTATGTGTTTGTGTACGTGTGTGTGTGTGTGTGTGTGTGTGTGTGTGAGAATCTGTTTAGTATGCCTTGGGGCCGATGAGTCAATGCACTTTCCTTTTAAAGACACAACTTGCCTTATAAGCCAAAGTGATCAACTGAAGCATTGTAGTAACATATTTATCTAAGCCATTAGAAAAAACAACCATATCAACCTTCAACCTCTACCTGGTGGTTCTATTAATCACGTAGTAAACAAAAAAAAAATTAATGTGACCAAGTCTGAAAATGGAAAACAATGGATTAGATACACACACAGATGGAAACTGTGAAAATAAATTATGTTGTCCCAGAAATGAGATCATGTTCAGCTGGAAGTGAACGTGAAATTAGATGGATTATGTGTGTTCAGGTCGAAAGGAAATGTTGAAAATAAATGCCATTGCATCTGAGCATTAAAGAGTGATATTAAGCCAAAAATACATGTCTTATAAAACAAAAGGATTATTTATTCCTAAAACACCTATAACCAAGTCATAACAAGCCATATTTAAATTAAGACATAGACATGTGTAATAACTTGAATCAGGCTGTCTTTCCAAGATACTGAAATGCCATTGGGAGGAGAGATATTCATAACATCTGCAGACATTACGTAGTCCGTTGTTCTCCTTCTTTCCATAAATCCTTCAACACATCTTTTAATTTTTAGTTGATGTCTGTGAAAAAAAAAAACAAACTGGAACCTCCTCCTATCATCGTGCAGCTCTAAAGACTTAAAAGCACCTTTTTATGGACTTACTGGATCTTTTGTTACTTGGTTTTATCTATATTTTCATAGTAAAAGTCCAAAGTGCTGGCCACATGTACAGCACAAAAATACAGTCTTTATTTAGTATATTACTTTTATTTGTTCTGTTTCTTCCAACACGGAATTGAATGTGTTACCTTTTATCTGCCTCATTCTTGATCTTTTTATGTGCGTCATTGCCAAAACAGTGTGTTCAGATATTAAAACCTGGTGCGTTGTAGGAGGAGCACCCTCACAGACCCGCTGTAACATTTAAGGCTTTATGATGATACATATAATCTTTAAAAGGGTGTTTGGATGTGAGCAGGGCTCCCCCACTGAGCAGCGAGAAGTACCTATATGTGACTGTTTGTGTGATTGTGTATATATGACGCAGAGTGAGAGATCTTCTGGAGGACAGTAACCTTGTTGCCTTTTTAACCACTCTACTGTTAACAGGAGCGAAAGAACAAGAGAAGCGTTACCAAAACCCGCTTTTTTTTTTGTTCGAGCAATGCTTTCGAGATGCACAAGCCGAGACTTCTGTAGTGTTGAAATTAGAGGTGAGCTTTGTAAATGGTGTTCAGTGTTTTAACTCAAACTGTACATGTAATGGAAAAGGTTGTCAATAATGTGTGTATTTACTGTTGTTGAGAGAACTAAAGTCATTTCTGGCCGCACGGCAGAACTGCATTTGTTATGAAGTTGCCAATTAAATAAAGATGTATGCTTTGTAATAAATAAACATTTCTTTTTTGGCTAATATTAGTGGCTTGAAGAAAAAAATGCCTCGGGTAGATTGTGATAAATGCAAATAATAGCACAATGTCACCACTGGGGGGCAACCTGGTATCTTTGAGGATTTCCTGTTTCTTACTTGAACACGAATCCTTTTTGTATCATCTTTGATATAACTAACATTAGAAATTAAATCTGCTAATCTTCATTAATTTGAGGGTGTAAATATGTGTGTGACATTTTAATATGTGCAGAGATAGTTAAACATCTCTTTTCCTACTGAAGAAAACTTTGACTTCATACTCCCCCTGAATGTAAAGCCTTAAATGATCATTAGTGTTTATTTCACTACATTAGTTGCCAACATGGCAAATGGCCAGAGGATTATCATGTTTTAATGAGCCTCTGGAGATCCCACTGAACTGAACACACTGCTACATATCAGCTATAAAACGTGTCAAAGAAAGATGCAGTCGTATATAAGGGATGCAGTTGAACTGGGTGTTTACTATTTATTATGTATGAGTACTATTAGTTTATTACACACAAGGGCCACGACGCCTCAAAGTCAACTGTTCAACCCAAAAGCAATCTGTCTTCTTAAATCAAACACTCACATGGCATCTGTTAGGACTGATAGATTGATGTCTGGACTGTGTTCTTGTATGTGAAGATCCTTGACAAGGGAAGGATGTAAAAACTGTCAGTGCTCAAAGAAATATGGACAGTCCTTGCAGACAGCAGCCCACCATACGGCTCAGAGAGAGGATTTAGTTGTCCATAAAAACGCCTCAAAGACAGTGTGTTCCCACATACGTTACACAGTCCTGGAAATGGAAGATGACAGATTGGTGTGACATAGTTTGCACAAAATGCCACACATAAGCACAGATGCTCTCCTCTAACGCTCAGGTATGTACTGTAAGGAAAACAAAAGCTTTTTTTTTTTTTTTACTTTTTCATCCCTGTGTCTCAGGTTCAAACTTTGGCATTTAGTCAGAGAGGTTTACAGGCCAGGCAGTGAAAATGTACCATTCTCTTCTCCTGCTTTGTTTTATTTGTGTTGTTTTTTAATATGCTTTGATGGTGGAAGTGTGTGTCCTTTACAGCTGAGTTTTAATTATGTAATACACACGCTTTTGAACTGTGCAAATACAATTAGACAAATGCCAAGGCTAAAAATATGTCACTGTGTGCTGGAGCGTGGGTGGTAGCCTTTAGCACCACACTATACATTGTTTTCATAAGAAGAGGTGAAGCTATAGCAACAGCACTTTACATTGTGGCACATGGATTGTGTTTCTTTTTTTTTTTTCTCGTTTTTACACATAATTTTTTTGCTTTTTTCTTCTAAAGTGTAAGTAACAGCAACAGACCATCTATTAAAAGGTGAAACCCTTTTTTCCACATCCATATAGTGATTCTAGATGGAATAGATTGCCCTCTAGATTTGTGGATTACCCGTGCGTGTGGTGAACCCTCATCAGTCCATCCAGGAGTTTCATAGCTCAACAGTTAAGCATATTTTCAAGATAAGTTCATCTGGATTCCCCAAGTCAGCACACTGTATAATTTTTTAATCTCACCATTCAGCCGGTTCAGTGGTTCCAGTTGATTCCCCGCTGATGCTCGGCGATGGTGGTCCTGAATAATTAAACAATTCTGACAGCCTTGTGGGGGTCCGTTTCCATGACAACCCTTCTCCCGGTGTCCTCTCTGCCCTGAGGAGTAACGTAAATCCCCTGTCTGCTTAATGTCACGGTAACAGCAGCAAAGTGGAGCACAACAAAACTCTGTTGGCTGGAGTCGGTGGTGGTGGGAGATTTTAATTACACTTCGGGCCCGTGTTTCCGTTCCGGCCACGTGTGGTCACACAAGAAAGGCGTGAGGATGACCTGGAGCCCACGAGGAAGGTGTTTGTGTTCTGTCATGACTCAGACCTGTAGAAACAAGATTTAACATAACCATTCAGTGACGGACAGATGCAGGATTTATAACCAGTCTAGGGAAGGTTACTGTTCACATTTGGTTATAAATGATTGGTTACCAGGTTACAAAAGTAATCAGTGCTTTTAGTGACATTGTCATGCTTGTTTTTTAATTACTTTTCTTGCAGAAAAAGCTGAAAAGGCCTAAAATAGAACTCTAATCCCATGAACACTCCTCAACACTATTACTGTAATTGACCCATAGAGACCCAGTGCTACTTATGTGGCAGTTGCAAAATAGTTTTTTCTCTATATTTAACTCTTCTTATGTGATTTATCACCATTTATTACAATACTATCCTCTGTATTTTGATTTTTTTTTTTTTTTTTTGTGAAAATCATGTATTTTCCTGTATTAAATTTACTGATCATGTAAATGTTCATAAAAGCTCCGATTAAAGTTGAGGGTTATTGTATCAGAAACAGAAAAAAAACTGATGAAAAAGTGACTTTTTCAGTAAATATATATCAATAACTGAACATAAACCCAGTGTGTCCATCCACTGTCATTGATCCAACTCCATGGGCTTTACTGGCGAATCAATGTTGTAGAGGATGACGATGTTTCCACAGTAACTACGGAGCCTTTGAATGTCCAAATGGGTCATATCTGATGACCATGAAAAGATGACAAACTGTATTTTACACCAATTATTTACATGTATTGATAGGATTAGTGGATCAACAGGTATTAAACAGTTACATTAGTAGATGGGTTTGGTCACTGGTGGCTGTTTGGGTCTTTACGGGTTAAATGGATTTCAGAACAACTTAATTAAATCACAAACATCACCAATGTCAAGTCTCAGTGTCAAGTTGAAGAGGAATAACAGTTTTATGAGTATTTTGCAGCCTTTAAGGGATTACCTTGCTTGTTTATACAAAGCTATGTTCTGCCTGTGCTCTGGCCAAAATCAGATTTTTCACTCATATTTGATTAGATTAGTATTTCGTGACTGTAAATACCGCTAATCACATGGAATTCGATTTTTTTTTTTCCAAGTGTGAACCAGTTGAGTTCAATACATGGTCCTAAATCAGTTACAGATCTGATCTTTTTCAATGTGACTTCAGTCTGGACAGTCAAATCTGAATCAGTGTGACTGATGTCTCTGTAAATGGATATTTATCTCAATTCTGCAGAAGAGGGAGCCTGAACACAACAGTACAATGAAAGACAACATCATGTATAACAGTAAAACACAGGCAGGAACCATTTAACTGTCAGTTAAGCATAAATAATATTTATAATGTTATCTTAAAAGTAGGGTTTTGAATGCACAACTTTTATTTGTAGTGGAGTATTCTAAGGTAACGATCTTGACACTTCTAACTCCACTGGTCTTGATCACAGTGGAATCTGTTACTAGTCACATTTATATAAGGGGCTGGCCAAGCAGTAACAGATAGACAGCCTTACTACATTTGTGTTTGCCCTTTCACAACTATTTATGGTAGAAAGATGAATGATACCTCATTTTGTAGCAAATAATGAGCACTTTTAGATATGTGATTGAAAAAAATGTTTTAACCTAATTTTCTGGCTTAAAAATAGTAAAAACCCCTCGGTAATGGATGAACAGAAAATTAACATCTGTTATTGATCATTTTATAAAACTTGCCTTAGTGCAGCTCCAATTTTCATAAAACTATAAAATCTTTACTGTTGCTCCTCTAGGGTGTCTACTTTGCAAAACAGTAAACAGTTTGTATTTTTTCAGTATATAAGGGCATAAAATACAAAGAGTTTTGTTAAGTGTTTTGGTATTGGATGGACACGTTTCAATTTTTTATTCAGCATTTTTATTATACATTATTACATTATTATTATACATTGCATATATCATATCTACAAAGTCAAATACCTTAATAAACTAATTTAATACATTTTAACATATATTTATCTCAGTTTATTAGATATTTGGAACCACTGTAAGAAGACCTAGCAAAAGTTTTATAAATTGACCTTACATCTTATAAGTATAATATAGGTCCAATAGAAGAGGATCAAAGTTATGCTTTGAATTACACTGATGGACAAAGGAAACAAACATACATTTATGCTGAATATAATGCCATCTAAGTATTTTTAAAACATTTTTCTAAAAAACAGAATTTGTGCTGGACACTAGAAGTAATGTACTTTCAAAATATTATGTCTTCAAAAGGTGATTTTAAATGTATTTTTTGATCTAGATGTTAGCCTTCCCTTGGCCAGCTCCATAAATATTATATGTGGGCAAACAAAAAAACAGACCTGAACAATAAAACAGAACTGTCAACCAGAAAATAGAGAGAACGTGATGCAGACACAGACACAGAAAAACATTGTTGATCCACAGGGGAAATTCATGAACTTGTGTTGACAGTATGAATTAATGTTTTATCCACAAATGCATTTACAGTATTTATGTATATTAGTTAGTACCAAAAGCATATATTCAGATGCATTCCTGCTGCAACTACTGATATTCTGATTTCTCTGTGTAATTGACATGTTTTTCTTAGTAGCCTGATGCATTGCAACTACAATTATGTTATTTAATTAAAGTGACTACTTACGTCCTAGAAGTGTTTATAATGCAGTATTTGTTGAGGGAAAATATTATTTGTATTTATACTTGAATAAAAAGGGGAAAAGACATATTTTTGTGTTTGTTGCCATTACACATATTATTTTAGGACATTAAAATTTTATAAGTGTTCCTCAGTAAAACTTTTATTCACAATGATTATGAGAATTTGAATGCACTTTTGGTTTATACATTTCAGAAATGCATTAAACATGCATAATCATAAAAATCACATCAAGAAAATTATTTTACAAATACCCATCAGTTCCTAATCTATCCTCGGTGAACACATATTCATATTTCTTTAATCCAAACACTGTATTTGTATCAGCTCCACCACAACTTTGAAATATATATATTTATTCGGATTCCTGTGCCATTAAGATGCGTTTATCAATGTGCATCGTGCACAAATAGCTTTGCCTGCAGAGGTGAGTTAGTTTACCAATAGGTGGAATCATGGTAAGGTCACAGAGTAATAATTTCAGCGATGTCTGTAATCTTTTCTGATAGTTTTCTGATGTGTCACGGTTCAGAGAGTGATACTCCCTCCACACAGCACTACCCGTAGTCAATTACCCTTTAACATCAAATGATTCCTGAGTTCCCCAGCCCATTAGACAGTGAATTAACCTTCTACCTGTAGAGGGAGAGGTATGGGTGGGACACTTATAGCTGTGTCCTAGTCCCAGAGCTATTACTAGAAAATATGCCATGTACTTTCCACACAGCATGAAACAAGCTAATCAGGCCCAAAGAAATGCAATAAAAAAAGGATTATGATGCAGTTGTTTTTTGTCGAAAGTGCTTATACCGTGTTTTAATCATTCATTCAATTAATATGTGACTGCGTGTTGTGTATGGGGACTGGAAGGGGTTGTGTGATGTTTAAATGCTAAGCACAGCGTGGTATTTTTGAAGCCAACCTTACAAACTAAACTGATCTGTGCACTGAGTTACATTGTGAGCCTACGGAAGAGGATTAGGGCCACTGAAAAAAAAAAAATTAAGGTCCAATATATATTTTTATTATTGTTATTATGAGATTATAGTCAGAATTCTGAGGAAAAATGTCAGAATTCTGACTTTAATCTCAGAATTCTGAGTTTTTTCTCATAATAATGATGATAAGAAAAATATACTGGACCTTAATTTTATTTATTTTTTCCCCCAGTGGCCCTAATCCTCTTCCGTATAAACCTGTGAGTTTGGATACATCAGAGAAATCTATTAAAGCAGAACTTTGCAGGATTTTACCGTTCTGGTTCTTCTTCGCTGGTTTTCTAGTATTTTTCTCAGCGGAGCTCCCCCTACAGTTTCCTAATACATTTTTCCTGTCGTAAAGCCCACCGTTAACTCTCCCTCTTCAATCATGTGCATTTATTTTCAACGAAGCTGGCGACGAGAAGGGAAAAAATAGTGATCAATAATAGTGAAATGCGCTACTGGAGCAGAGCGGAATGGGAAACTTTAACTGGACATTGAAGTTTCGGACATTCGTTTTCACTTCACGCTGCTCTTTAGCTCTGCGGCTAACGTTAGCAGCTCGGTGCCAGCGGCTGCTAAGCCCAGACCGCCGGTTTCTGTACACACCACCTGCGTTGTCATTGTGACCGTTACGTCTGGGAAGCCGGGGGGGGGGGGGATGATGATGTACAGATAGAAATGCGAGGCTCGGTTTGCAGCCGCTAGCACCGCGCTGCTAACATTAGCCGCACAGCTTATGAGTTAATCGGTGCCCTGAGGCCCGAGCTGCAGCCGCTAGCACCATGCCGCTAATGCTAGTTAGTTCATAAACGAATGATGGTGCCCCGGTGTTCTACTGGACGTCTTAGGAACTCTTTTGTTCCTGCTGTTGTGCGTATTTATAATGAGAGTTTTATTTGAAATTGCTCTTGGGCTGTTGCAGTGATGTTCCAGGGGTCTGAGTCCATAGTGATGTTGTGTTTTTTTGTAGTGTGATGAGTGTTATGACTCCATGGCATTTGAATTTCCCCATTTGGGGATTAATAAAGCGATCTGTCTATCTTAGCCACACAGCAGAAGAGCTAATAGGCTAACAAACGTCAACAAGTCCCACCTGTCACCGTGTCCTGGCCCCGTTAGCGATTAGCACGCCATCACCCCGGGGCTAACATTTACTGTACAATAGACAAGTATCATACAACACCAGCTAAGATCGAACATCAAGGCTAATTATTATGCCAGTCGCTATTCAGATAAAACCAATTAGACATGGGTCATATAATGAACTACATACATCTGACAAAAACTAGATTCAAGTGATAAAATTCTGTCTAGTAATAAAAACACACTCCTGAGGCAAAGGGCCATCTAGTAAACAAAACAAACATACACCTACGGGACTCAAACAGCCAGGATTACAACTGACTATGCTAACAGCCAACAAACATCCAGGCATCGTTCATAAAATAAGTTCATAAACGAATAAACACTGTTACACCCAGTGGCAAACACCTGTGAAATGAAGGCGTGGCTGTCATGTGTTTACAGTTACCAGTTACTTGGCTGAAGGTGTGTTTGTGTGGTAGTGCCGCAAACCGTGACGTTTCTTGCGAGACACGAGATCTTGGACGAGATCTAGGCCCCGGGACGGTACTGAGAAGTTAAATGTGGCAGATTCAGCCCTAGAGGCACTAGCGGGTGGGCAGAGGGCTTCCATTCAACCCATAACAAGCCATTTAACCATCACAATTACTGTGAAACTGTTTAATTAAAGTAAAAATCCTGCAAAGTTCCCCTTTAAAATGCTCCTTTGTTTGGCTAACTGTGGTGTTCATTTTTGTTTGGCTGTAAAGGGCTTTGTGGGAGACGCTGAGCACCAAATGTGTTGTTTTCAAAAGATTTTTGTGCGGTAGTTCAGTAGTGAAAGAAAGCTTTTAAATTAATTGTTGTCGATGCATTAAAACTGCTCACTTATGAACCCAAATGTTCATATAAATGTTAGAAAAGCAGTTAGCAATTGGTAATCATCACATAACGACAATGATAATTATGATGATGATGATGATGGCAGTGATCACATGGGCTCTGCCAATTTCAGTCTCCAACTAATCTAATTCTTACTGTGAAACCAATTGTCCATCGAGACCAAACAAGTTGAGTCATGAAGCGTGGTTACCAAACCAAAATAATCACGGTTCTCTGGAGAATCAGCACCAGATTTGGGTTTGCTGTTCCTGACCAAATATCAGCGCCTGCTGTTCCAATGAGCAGCTCTTGCTCCAGGCTGTCACTGATATATCTGATCCAGGAACTGAGCTAAAACCAACTTTCATCAACCCCCACAGGCCCGGCTCAGATGTAGAGGGATCACAGTAAATCCTCTGAGACGCTCTTAGTATTTAGCCTGTTCCCCAAAGACATTCAGTTTGTTACCGGAATCTGTTACCAGAAACCCACTGCTTTCATCGCTAAAGCTATTAGTCTGATTTTTTTTCCTTTCCTTTTCAGCATGCTCTCCCTTTCCACCTTTTTCTTTTGAGTCTAACAGTTATCATTCATTGTTCAAGTGAGTTGAGACAGAGCTGTGCCATCAGTCTTACCTTAAGCATCACCTCATGCTGTGCTTAGTAATAGATTTTGAGGCCAGGAGAAAGACCTTCATATTTTCTGCTTTTGCACACATTGACTGCATATGCTATTACAATTTAAAAAAAAAAATACAATAAAGAAAAACCACAACACAAACATGTAGTAAAACTACCTCAATATGAATACATATCTAATGTGTGTGACTTTTTTTTTAAATAATACTGCACAATTCCTACTGTGAGATGGAACCTTTTACTCTTTTAATTCTCTCTATATTTGCTTGATCTTTTCAAATTTTTTGGTAATATCTCCAGAGAACATGATGTACTTAACATGGCTTTACTGTTCCTCCTCCTTTCATCATCCAGCCCCTTTTCCCTACAAATACCTTATTATTGTCTCTATTGTGTCCTGCATGTAGTATTTAAAGAACCACCCACTCACTGTCACTGAGTTTCAGGTAATTAATTACAAGTTACATTAATTATAAGCTGTTGTGCACACTTATTGTCTAAGATGCCAAACATCTAATTTTTTCATCTTACTTATTTAAGTGCAAAAATTATTATTATTTTTTAAATCTAATTATCTTGTATAATAATTGCAGCATAAACCGTGCAAAATCACAATGTTTTACTTTTTGTTAATATAGTTTTCACACACAGTTTGCATTCTAAGCATTCTGTCCTCTTTCTATCTTTTGTGTTGTGTTGTATTGTTTTCAACAGATGATTGAGGGATCTGCACATAGATTCCAGTGATGCACAGATGATTGACAAATTAATGGAAAAACCACAAGGGAGTGTCAATATGACATGAGGGCTAAATAAATGGTTTGATGAATATGAGAGCGGTGTGAATCAAATAATTCTATAGGGCCTGTGTTGAAGGTGTGTGACTAATGTATAGAGGGAGTATCTTATGTAACAATGGTATTTTATCCATTCATTGGGGTTCAATAACTTGTAGAATCAGTGCTAAGGAGTACTGAAGCTACTCTGGGGGCATCTGACTCAATACCCTAAAACGTAATGATATTTGACAGTAGAAACTTCAGTCTTGCCTAAGAATTGAATATATTTTTACTTTCAAACAACACTATATTCTAGACTATTGTCACATGCCTCATTAAAACCAGTCACATGCCTCCAGAACTGCTTCACTGCTCCTTCATGCTGATTCTACAAGTTGCTGAACTTGACTGAATTATTAAAATACCATAAAATACATAAGATTTGTCTGTTTCTTGGGCAAACAGGACTCTTTTCTTATTTGAAGACCAGCCAAGATCACAACTGATCACTAAATGCCACCTTTATTTACCTGGGATTCGATGTTAACCTTCCTCTTCAAATAAAACTAATGCATTTTTTGGAAATAATCTGCTTCAGAGACAAAATTAGCTCAATCTTATATACTTTGATACAATGAATTGGACAACAAATAGGAAAAGTGCTGGTTGGTTAATGTTTTTAAGGTATGATAATATGTTGTGGGTGCACTGCATGAATATCCTGGGGTTTGCATGTTCTCCTTCTCCAAGTACCACAGCTTCCTCCCACCACCCAAACACATTCAATAGGTTAATTCAGTCTAAATCGTGTATACGTCTGTATATGTCAGTCCTGGGATGAACTGGTGGCATGTCCACACTGCAAAAAAGGGGTGTCTAAAAACAAGATAAAAACACTCAATCTGAGGAAAAAGGTACTCAAAACAAGTGAAAAAGCTGTCCATGCAGCAAGATTTCTTGAATTAAGATTGTTAAATGTAGAAATAAGCATGTCTACAGATGTATGAACACTTAGAATAAGAAATTAACTCTTAAACAAGATCAATTATCGAACACTTCTAAATCTAAGATTTTGTTTATCTTGGTAAGAACCAAATAATTTGCAGTGCAGGGTGTACTCTTCCTCCACCTGTTGGTAGCTGGGATAGATTTCAGCATCCCCCCAACCCTCTGGAGGATTAAGCAGTTCAGAAAATTGATGGATAATGTGTTATTGAATATATAAGTCGGTTTATATGCATTCATAGTGTATATATACATCAGTCCAACACTAAATGGAAAAGTGAATATATGACAAACATTCCCTGTGAGTAAAATCAGCTCTGTACATTGAACACTATAGGCACTTTTGACTTAATTTTTTTCATTAATGTCCCTAATTTGGAAAAGTTTCAGTATATTTATTATGGAACCATTTTATTTGTAGACCAGTGTAACTTTACTCATAACAGTGATGACTTTTAGTTTGAATAAATGATGGCTAAACAAAGTTTTACCTGGTCTAACCCCACACTTTGAGTTTAATACTCAATGGAAAAAACACATCTATTGCTTTTTTTGTGATAGTTAAATATTACTTAACCCATAAAGACCCAAATATCCACCGCTGACCAAAAGCATCTACTGATGTAAAATGTTTAATACCTGTTGATCCACTAATCTAATCAATACGTGTAAATAATTGGTGTAAAATGCAGTTTGTCATCTTTTCATGGTCATCATATATGACCCCTTTGGATGTTCAGAGGCTCCGTAGTGAACGTGGAAACACCGTCATCTTCTGTAACATTGATTCACCAGTAAAACCCAGGTAGTTTGATAAATGACAGTGGTTAACTATGCTTGTTTTTTAAGTTCAGTTATTGATATCTTTGCTGAAAAAGTCCCTTTTTCTTCATTTTCTATTGTTTTTGATACAATAACCCTCAACTTTAGTCTGAGCTTATATGAACATCTGCATGATCAGTAAATTAAGTATAAGAAAATACCTGATTTTCACTGAAAAACTAAAACTACAGATGATAATATTATAATAAAGGGTGATAAATCATTTAAGAAAGGTTAGAAAGAGAAAACTGCCACAAAAGTAGCACTGGGTCTTTATGGGTTAATCGACTTATTTGTTGGCCATATCATACAATATCAAACACGCTGTTGTGTAACCATTTGAAGAACTTTGTTGCAATACTTTTAAGTCATCAATTAGATAGTCTTGACTACAATATATCTACGATACTACACAATTTCAATATTTTCCTTTAATTTGTCACTTGTGTTTACATCTGTACATTGCACCTGACAAATGTAGTTCTTGGATCTTCTCAGGTATTCTCTGCTTCAGGTTTGAGCATCTTTTCAGTTCATGTAAAACCGTAAGTAGTGCTTCGTGTGTGCGGCAGATGTGCCTGTTTGGTTGATGGAGCAGTGTGGAAATGAATGAGGCCCTAATTAGAACCAGTCTGAACCTGATTTGACAGACAACAATTGAACCTGCCATTTTACAATCTTAACAGCACCGGCACAAACAGGCCATGACAGGAGGATGGGATAGGAGGCAGGGAGTCACACAAGGGTTCTGTGGGAGGACTGTTAAAACAGCTCTGGGTGGGTGAGAAGAGAAAAACTGAGATTTTAGAAAGATAACATGTGAGAGAAGATGTCTAGTGCAAAGTGGAAGTGTTCTGAAGTGAAGGTTATGTCATGTTCATGTTTCCAGACAACAGCGAGGTACATCAGAGTCTTAAATGATCAGCGGCTCTGAGGGGCCCCTCACTGCCATCGCCCAAGATGGCGCCTCCCTGCTGTTGCTGTGGCATCCAAATGATCTCTTCATTAATTCATAGCAGAGTGCTGTACTAATTCAGCACTCGTTAGCCGCCTGCTGTTTACTTTTCTTTATTTGCTATCATTAACCCTCCTCCTTTTAAAGTGTGTGTGGTCATATGTGTGCTGGAAGGAAGGGGGTTTGAGGGATTTGGGGTGGGCATCATAACACCCTCTCCTAGCAACCTGGTCCAGGAAGTCTCTCAAAGGGTCTGCATCACTGGGGGCCACACACACATATACACACACTGGATCTCCCACCCAGCAGCCCCCCTGAGTGAGTGTGACTCAGGTGCGTTTGTTGATGACGTTCCGCTCGCCAGATGCTCATCACGGACAGACAGTAGCAGAGATCGACAGGGACAGGTCTTCTCTCCAAGTCCTGATCACAGTCTTCTGCTGAATTCAGGCCTTTCAAAACCGCTGCAGGGAAGAAGGACAGGACACGTCATTGCTTCATCTTCATCTTCTTGGACGTTTATTTAATCTTCACTGCTACCAGATAAGGGATGCTTTGCTTGGGGGGGACAACTTGAGACTTTCCATTAAGATCTATTTAATAAAGTCAGTGTAAAATAATGGACAACCTGAGGAAGCTTGAGCTGGTCTAGTGTTAAGGCCATGAAGAGGTGAATGATTCAGATCCTAGACTTTGGTGCATGTGGATCTACAGATGTGTCTTAATCGACACTGACAGTATCACACACATGCACACCTACACCGGCTGCGTCATGCCCCGTCGTCCAACACGCCTCCACAAGCAGAGGGACGTCTTGCCCACCTGTGGCTTCTGACTCCTGGAGCCAGCCATCTTCTTTGCCACAAGCCATTTGTCGCTCCTTCCAATCACCTGATTTTTCCCCCCTTTCTTTTCTCTTCATCTGGTATTGAAATTATCCAGCGAAGCCAAATACGTTTCACTTTTTAAAGACAAGAAGGACTTTTGCTCAGGAGAGTGGACTGAAGGTGAGAGGAAGGCTGTTCTCTGGGATCCTTCACAGTGGTAAGACATCGGCCATTTTGAATATGAATTCAAGCTTCATGATGCATTGGAAGTGACTATAAGGAGTGTGAATAATAGAGGAGTTGAATAAATTGAAACAAGGGCTTCAGTAAGGTTGTCATATTACCAGATGTTAGCCTAGTGTTGCCTGAGACTTGTTTTGAGTTTCATTTTTATCACAGTGATTAAAATCGCATTATGCAAACTATTGTAACAGATCATTACTGAGAAGTGGTCAGCTGCTGGTGCACTAAAAAAAACAAAAAAAACAAAAACCAGACTCTCTATTCCCTTTTTTTTTCTTGCTTTACCCCTCCATCTGTTGACTGTTGGACACTAAAGCAGCCATATGCTCCTTATGTATAAATCATCCACAATAGCCTGTTTTCTAGTCTGATAAAACTTGGAATTGGAGCATTTCTTCAGAAAAAAAGCCCTTATGGGGATACTCTTCACCCCAACCAAAGTGAAGTTCTTCTTTAATATTCTCTCCTTTGTGTTTATACTGTCTTGAGAGTATATTATTAAGCATCATATATGAGGGTCTTGTTTTAATAATTACATTTTTTACTCTATGATAAAAGATAAAATATACAATGAAAGTGAATATTTTATCATGAGCATCATCATTATGTACAGGATATAATTGTGTGTGTGTGTGTGTGTGTGTGTGTGCAGGCACTTGCTTTGGCGTTTTGTCCATGATTCAGTGCTTAGTGTGGATGGTGTTGAGACACAGATGAGCTTTCCCTCATTAGTGTACGTGGTTCTACTGCACAGCCAACACAAGTGAGTCACTAAAAGACATCCACACTTACATACCCACAAATAATAATAATAAAAAAAAAATCATTTCAAGAACATATTGAGAATATTATCAGCTCGCTAGCCGTCATTTTAACTGTTGTCAAACAGCCTCTGAGATGTGTAGGAGTTTCAGCAGCAGTTGGGACAGTTTTGGTGACACTTTACAGAAGGCTCTACAGAAGGCTGCTCGGGTTTGGCTCAGATATGATTTCAGCCTGTCAGCTAGTTAGTCTTTCCCAGCTGAATTATAGACAACTGTGTAAAAAGCTTCAAACAACAGCAGAAGCAGTACGGGTTTAATGATATCATTTGTGAGGTTTTGATAGTTGCAGAAGTTATTGATTTTTTTTTTCTGGCTGCATCCCCCTGTTGCAGCAAAAAAAGGAAATGATAAGCCACACAGTTCACAACTCCACAACTGCTATTTTTCTTTGGGGTAACTCTCACCAGAATACTATCTGTACATGTGTTCCTTATAAGTAGGCATATCGAGACAATTTACAAGATTCTGGCAAATAGAAGCCCACATATTGTCTGTGGATGCTGAATGTGAATTATTGATGCCAGTACCCTGCTTAAAAATGCATCCCCAACCTTTCTGTCGCAAAGAGAGAGGAAGTAGTAATTAGCGTTAGGATATGAGGAGAGACAGAGGGTAATTATCAGAGGGGCAAACACAGCAGCCCTCTTTTTGGAATAAATGTTATTTTAACTCAACAGATTCTGCAGGTACACAAACCATCTGTCTCTATTGGTTCTTTTACATTTTAATGATCCCTAATTCCTGATTTGCATCACATTAGAAATGGAGAGGAGAATAAGAAAGCAGAGAAGTGAGACAGCGAGTGATTTGTCTTTTCTGTTCTTTTGCATAAATGTGTAGCATACATGTTGTGTGTTAGCATATGCTGCCGCCAAAAAGAAGAGGTGTTGTCACTGTCTAATTATACAAAGATGAATTCAGAAACTGGGGAAAGGACTTAGATGAGAACAGACGGAACTGAATTCATTACACCAATTTTCTACATTGGTTTGTTCAATTTCGTGACCACTAGACTCAAGCTGAATAAATAATAATAATAAAAAAAACACTTTGAAGGAATGATGAGCAGCATTAAGTGCAGATGGAAGATACGACGGGAGAATGAGAAAGAGAAGTAAGAGGCAGTCTACAGGCGGCTGTAATGAAGCTCGAGAAGCTGATGGCCATATTTTATTTAAAAAAAAAAAAAAAAAAAAAAGGATGGCAGCAGTCTGTGACACCTGCTTGCTGCCATTAAAACCACTGATGATTTGTGTTTACAACAGGATAGAGGTTCCGATTTAAGTGTCCACTGTGAGCCAAAGCTATGTATTCTTTAAGTCAAAGAAAGAATAGCACTTCCTTTTTTGCTGTTGCTGTATTCTGAAATTTACACATATTATCATTATATCCCCCTTTGTACTTCTTAATATATGTGACTAATGGCTGTAATTCACCTTGTATTCTGATTAATATAAAATAATCTATTATATCAGAACCAAAGAAAATCAAATAACAATCTTCTGTTTTATGGTATTGCATACAATTTATTCAGATATTTTCAGATACAGTGCTATTTAGATAAAATTAAACATACACCAACCATCTTTAAACTGTATTAGATAGAGGGGATTGAGAACAAAATGCAACCAAGGAAAACTATATCTTGTTTAAACAGTATTACTCACAAAAGCAAATTGGACTTGGAAACCCTGACTGACAACAAGGAGTAGGGTATAGACGGTCTAGCATAAATACTTAATTAACCCAATTTAGAGAGAATTTGGCTGGAAGCTGAGAATTTAAAAAAAAAAAAAAAGTCCAACTGCTATTGGACTCATCCCTCTTTGTTTGACTGTTCAAAATCTGCAAAATTATACACACCATTAACAGGTGATTCTAAGTAATATATTTACAAGAGGTTTAGGGAAAAAATAAATTGTACATGTTTATATTCTTGTAATAAACTGGCATAAATCACATGTGCCTTCTCAGATACAATGACTTAAAGATGTGATCAATATGGAAAACATACGTGTGAAATTGTTGTCATGTTTTTTTGTTTTGTTTTGTTTTGTTTTTTTTTACCAGTTTCTTTCTACTCTCTTTAGTGGTGTAAAATAAACTCTCTGTTAAAGACCAATCCTCTCTGTTCCTTTCAACACTGGTTCTTTGTTTCACAGTGACTACAGCAAGCTCTTAACTGACAAAATTAGCATGAATTAATTATTCAAGTAAATTCTTTGTAACTTACTTCAATCAGCATTTTAAGGCCTCACAGTTAAATTTCATTTCTGCTTTCATTTTTAAAGTCAAATAATTTGCTGATTTTTTTTCATCCCTCGAGCTGTAAACTCTTATAAATGAGAAAATGAGTGAATGCAACTGTAAACCATGTGGATGTTTTCAATGGATTGCATCATGCTCATAGTATTAAAGCTGTAGCATCAACAACAGCATCATTTATGAACACATATATGGCATCAGAAAATCCAGAAATCATGAAAACCAGTTTCACTGCAAATTTAATGTCCTTGTATTTTCTGGAACAATTATAATATTAATGAATAAAAATGATGTTTAAAGAGGCCAAAAAGCCCTAATGAAGTAATTCCTTGATTTGTTTTCTGATACTTATTCACATCTTTATGAATTTATAACTCTTGAACTCATTTCTTTTTCTGTCCACAAGAGGAAGATGACACGGAAAACTCACACTAGAAGAGTCCTGACCCCGCTGTGTACAGAGATAAAGGTAGGAAGCTTGAGAAATACACTCTGGATGTTAAAGACATACATTGCACCAGAGAGGTGTGACCAGAATGTCATGTGTGCGTGGGCATTCTGCTTGTTTTGGGGTGTAGAAAATATTGTCGGACCGGGGTGGTGGGGGTGGTGGTGTCTGTGATGGTCGGACTGGGGGGAGAGGGGGCGTCCATGACTGTCAAACAGAGTTGGTTCAGCTCTGACAGGCTGGACAGGGCATTTCACGGGGGGGCAGAGCTTGTCCCTGTGGGGGCACTGCCCCCCGGTCACACTCCTGTTACACCATCTGAACTATGTGTGGATTATACGTTGGATTGTTAAATTGGATGCTTATTTATTCTTACATGTAACATATTTGTAATACAACGTTAACAGGTTTTAGAATATTGAAAATCATGAACAATTAGTTTTCATAATGTAAAACATGTAGAAATTCTTCATTTCTTTCACTTTGGGTCAGTCCATGTGAAATCATTGGGGCTCAACTGACTATGTTGGATTTGCTTCATAACTTTCAGAAAATATTTCCCTAATCCTCGTAAACAACACAGGTTTTGAGATATTGGGCTTTGAAAATGAGACAAGATGCTGATTTTATCATAAAAATCACTGGTACACAAAACGTTCATTACTGTTAAAGTGCTTATAAATACTAATAAAATAGTTTGGTTCAAGATACTGAATTCATATTTTGTGCTTATATTAATGAAGAATTGCTCTTATCAGTGATATAATTGTTTTTATGGTAGACATCATCATACATGAGCAATATGCTTCTGAAATACAGGTGTGAAATTCCTTTTTTTTTTTAAATGCCTCATAAATCAGGGAAATAATCACCTCTGAGCCACCACATCAGTGCTATAACATAAATCAGAACTAATCTTTATTTCTAATGTTTTCAACAAACTATAATTTAGCAAATATGTGGATCTTCTTTTAGAGAAGTTAAAGACATGTTGTATCTTAGAACAACTCATTAAAACTTCATGTCTCTTTATGAATAGTTCCAAAGTAATGACTTATTAAACTTAAGCCACTTCTTTTCAGTAACTTTTTTTAACAGTAAAATCCGCATCACACCCCAGAATCTCAGCACTACTGAACATACTGAGCTGAAATATCATATGGTGTTTACCGAGACAAGTAATGTTAATTTATGAAAGTATGAACCAAATGGGAGATGTGGCAGAATGTGAAAGATTTCAAATTTTCATTTTAACCCATAAAGACCCAATGCTACTTTTATGGCAGTTCCCAAATTACATTTTCTCCCTATTTAATCTTCCTTAAGTGATTTATCACAGTTTATTATAATATTATCCTCTGTATTTTGCATTTTTTCTAATGTAGATCAGGTATTTTCCTATATTTAGATGTTCATAAATGCTCAGATTAAAGTTAAAGTATTAAAGTATAATATCAGAAACAATGAAAACTAAACAAAAAGTGACTTTTTCTAGCAAAGATATCATTAACTGAACATAAAGCGTGTTTTTCCATCCACCGTTAACTCCATGGGTTTTACTGGTGAATCAATGTTGTAGAAGATGACGATGTTTCCACGTTCACTATGGAGCCTCTGAACGTCCAAATGGGTCATATC
>JAPQRP010000030.1:24331986-24343062 GCA_037367295.1 Apogon hyalosoma
AAAAAAACATATATACACACACACACACATATGTATGTATATATATATATATATATATATATATGTGTGTGTGTTTTTTTTTTTTTAATTAAGTAAAGCTGTCAATCTCTTGTTCCCTACAGAGGCCAAAAATGCTGGGTGTATTGCTCGGTATCAGGGTAGGAAACAAAAGCCCTTAAAATTTAACTTGTTGTCTTGAAACTTTTACACCAAGATTAATAGATACTTGTCACCTATGAGTAAATTATATCTAGTCATTTTAGTATCAAATGAAAATGTGAGCCATTTACCAGTTAAAAACAATATTATGTATATTGTGCCATATTAGAGTATCTTAGTCACCATTTCTGTAAACTGGAACTCTGCCATTATTCAAAATATCTGTAAAATTTGTTTAAGTAAAATGTTGCCTGTTAAAGCTGATGCTGCCAAACCTAAGATGGTTTAAGGTTTTTCTTACACTAAACCTACCTGCTGTTCAGTGATAACTCTCTCTCATCAGTTAATCAAAACATAACTGAACATGCTCAGACTCTTGCTTCTCCTTCTCCCAAAATATCTGCAACTATTTTTATTTGTTTTCTGCCTTTTTTTATTGGCTTCAAAGTGCCAACATGTTTTAATGGCATCTTTCAGGCTACTGATGGTTTTTACCTTGTCATTTGAAGCAGTGATGAGACTTCTTTGTGATATTGATCTGTCGGATTTGGGCTTGATGTTTATAGATCGAGGTCAGGATTACTAAACTTGATGCTAGCTGGTGCTCATGGACTATCACATGTAGCCAATCTGTTGGGTGATATTTGGCTGAGATATGTCAGCTGGGAGATGTGTGGGAGACAGAGATATGCACGGATGGAAAACCTTGGTCCATTTCTGGTTTTTCAGTTGTGTCCTAGTAACCAGTGCTATTTTGACTCACACACCATTTCTGATATAGGAGTAAATGTATTTTAAGCATTACAGTAGTAGCCCGATAGTGTTTTTTTTGTATTTTTTGTTTCAGATGTGATTATGGATGAAGCACATTTTAAGACACATGGACATTTAAACAATAGAAACAATATATTCTGTTTCATGTGAACATGTGTGTCTGTTCTTGTCTGTGTCTCCAGTGCCTTTATGTTTTTTGTGTATGCCTGTGGTCACAAAGACAAGCTAAGCTTTATCCTGTGGGATTTGTGTCGCTTGGATATGAACCACAGAGTAATACCACTGCAACACCACTGTTAGACTCAAATCATTAGACACTTTGAATCATTAGTCATTTGTCAAGTAGTTTTGTTTGTGTGTACATCTGCTTATTTGTATGTTATTGAATCAATGAGAGAATAGTCCTATGTCTGATTGGCTGGATGAGTTAGATTAAGAGTGAAATAACCAAAAAATGGAAAACAAAATGAGAGAAAGATACAGGTCTACTCCACAGGTACTTGGGAATTCAGTACTAAATGAAAGGGCAGAATGAAGGTGATTAGAAGTGAAGACAGAAAGCAGAGTGAGTCAGAATCCAGCACAGTGGGTATAAATCCATTCCTGCTTTGAAACATTACCTATATTGGCTATTCCTGCTGTTTGCTTTGATTAGCAAGAAACTGCTGATTAGATAACCGTATCTTAATTTGTTTTGGCTAAATCCAACTGTAGATGCCTGGCTGTGATGGTACATACTGATGTTTTAGATATGAGCCCCTCATTTTGTCGTGGTTGTCAGAGTCCTCCTCCTGTTCAGACAACCCCAGTGTGTGCCCAGTGTGTCCAGTGTCACTTTCCTCTATGATTGGTTGAGATGACCTCATGTAGGTTTCCAGCCTGCATCCATTTCATGTGGATGAATACATTGTCCAAATGACCAATAACACAGTTGTAAAGAGTGTGATTTGTGACACTGCTAAATAAATAACATAGCAGCATCAAAGGAAACTTTTTAATATATTATGTAATATACAATGTCTGGGCAAAAAAAGTCACACACCCATGTTTTGTTGGGCTGCCTTCAGCTTTGCCATCATTAATGCCACAAAATGTTTGTGCAATGTCATAATAAATGTCATAAAATTTATTTCTAAGATCTTGTATAGATAGCGGGAGAGCCAGACCACTGTGTAAACTCTTCCGTCTCCATTGCATCCCAAAGACTCTATGGGATTCAGGTCTGGACTCTGTGGTGGCCAATCCATGTCTGAAAATGATGTCTTATGCTCCCTGAACCACTCTTTCACAATTTGATCCTAATAAACCCTCATATTGTCATCTTAGAATATGTCTGTGTCATCAGGGAAGAAAAAAGTCATTGATGTCCAAACCTGGTCATTCAGTATCTTCAGTCATCTGACCTCATTTTTTTGGACACATAACATTGCTGAACCTAGACCTGACCAACTGAAGCAACCCCACATCATTACACTGCCCCCACAGGCTTACAGTATAGGCACTAAGCATGATGGGTGATCACTTTACCTCCCTCTCTTCTCACCCTGATGCATCCATCACTCTGGTAAATCTGGACTCATCAAACCACATGGCATTTTCCATTGAAACACAGTCCAGTCTTCATGCTCTCTACAAACTGATGTTTGTTTCAGAAATGAGAAGTTACTCAGTACATCAGTTTCAGTTCAGTGACTTGTTACCACCTGAAATATATTGTTCAGTAATTATCGAATGGAAGGATTTTAACTCCTTAATCTTAATAATGGCCTGGCAGTGTATATGTGTATTTTACCAAATCAACTATCTAAGGAGTACAAACATACAGTACAGTAGTGGTTCTTATAATTTTTACAGTGGAGTACCCCCTGAAATATACTTTTTAGCCAGGTATCCCCAACTCTCCTCAGCATTTTTGACTGAAAAAAAGTTGGCAAAAATTGTTCCCATGCCAAAGGTGTCTGTTTAAATTTTCAAAACTTTGTAATAAGATTAAAAAAAAAAAACAAAACACATTTGTAAAGGACATTTTATGTGCAAAATATAAACTGAAAAGTGCCTTATTTCATTGATAGGAAAAATAGATAAATTGGTCATTAATTAATAAATGAACCTTTTCTCAACAGAAAATAATTACTTAGCAACTCAAATAAACTCATTTTGAATAATATAAAATAGAAATGTTCTTAAAATGTTACAAAAGCTTAAACAAGGTGATTGACAATAAAACTATTAAATTAATGTTTTTATTGTGTTTTATAGTTCAGCAGTAATTCTCATTATTTTGTGTTCGGTACATGATGACTTATTTAATGTATTTTTCAAAAACAATTTCAAGTACCCCCTGGGCTTCTTCCAAGCACCCCTTGGGGTATGCCTACCCCACTTTGAGAACCCCTGCAGTACAGCTAAAGCTGATCAGACTCAGAATCAGAGTTGGAATACTTTATTAATCCTAGGGGAAATTATTGTTTGTTACAATTGCTCTGTCCAAGTATAATTAAAGTAGCAGGAAGCCAGTTTATCTGGTATGCAACCTCCAAAATACAGCGGATGTAATTCTGTTAACTGTTCCACCACAGCTTACTACTAAACAATTAACACAGTAGAGTCCTGAAAAGAATGTATTGATATAAATGTTAAAGAAGACACCAATGATTTCCTTGTTTGAGATTTTACTGTAGAAAGTATTTTCAACAGGTTCCTTGCCTGAATTTTCAGGCTGGACAAAATCTACCCTGAGAGACAAACTCTGTCTAATCTAAGGCATCAGATAAGTAGAGGGGTTTTAATATGTGATTGACAGCTTACCAGTCACTGTTCAGAAATGACTGGGATGTAAACTCACTGCTCTACTCTGTGTTTGTGTGGCTTCCATGACAGCATGAAACAACTTCAGGTCATCTATATTTGTACTCTTTTCATTTGGACCAAGAGAATAGAGCTGCATAGGGAAGGTGTGTATTTTCAACTTCTGGTGTTTTTCCTCTTGATTTCGGCTCCAGCTGTTTTAATATTGTCTGTTCTGTTCAGGGCCAGTGTCATCCATGTAAACCCAGTACAGATAGCCTAGATGTATAAATTGATATTTATTGTTATTCAAATACAGACAGATTGTATACATTGAATTTAATTTCATTGTAGAGTGACTCACATTGGAAACATGGAAATAGAACATATAGTTATATCCACAAATACACATGTATGTGAAATTTTGGCATTTTGAGTCTAGTCCTGTATTTTGCCGGATCATTAGTTAATGGTGTTCTTACTTAGTTTGCTGTATTAAGTTCCTCTACAAGTGGTGCCAGGCACGACAAACCCCACCCCTCACACATATTGTAGCTTATTTTGGCATTGATCCAGCTGATGTCATCATGTCTATGCGTTTGCTGATGTCAGCATATCATTTGCCTTTATATATGTGCAAGTTTGAAGTAAATTAAAACAAAATGTATGTTTTTTCGACATTTGAAATTTCACCTATTATAAGTAAATGGGAAAAAAATGTAAAAAATTCATAAAAAATGTGAACTTTTACCAACTTTTCCCAAAATGTGGTGACTTGTATTCTGGGTCACTGGCAATCTATAAACCCAGTTTGGTATGAATTCAACCAATAGTTTTGTTGCTTCAGATGTTCGCAATTTTGCCTATTATAAGTAAATGGGGAAAAAAAATTAAAAATTCATTAAAAAAATTAACTTTGACCCACTTTTTTCAAAATGTAATCAGATCTATTCTGGGTCACTGGCAATCTATAAACCCAATTTGGTATGAATTCAACCAATTGTTTTGCTGCTAGAGTGTTAACAAACAAAGAAACAAACCAACAAACCAAACCAAAAACAATACCCCTCGCCTCCCCTTTGGGGGCAGGGTAATTAACTGTTGTCTTCCATTAGAGTTAAAGTGATCTGTATGCAAGTTTGGAAAATGACCCCCAGGATATGTTATATGTCTAATGCATGATTTAAACACTGTATCTATTTTTTTTTTATTAATATTTACTATTCATATTTCACTTTGGATTTCACTTCAATCTAGCCAAATCTATGAAATATTCTTCCAGTTTGCAGAATTGATGAATTTTTCAACACCTGCTGTATGTTCTACCAGGACTCCACCGGAAAACACATGTGTGATGAAGCCTGTATCTCAATTTGTGTCATGCTTGTCTCTTTATTGCCATGTGAATGCCCTGCAGTTGATCAAGCCATCTGTGTACCATCAAAGCCTTCTGCTCTGTACAGCTCAGGAAAATCCGTGTCCCTTTTACAGTGAGGGGAATATAATTTTAGGCTGAATATTGTGTTTGATGCCTGTTGGTGTGCGTGACACTGTATGAACATGTGAAAAAAGTTCATCATAAGAACTTTCCCTTCGAGAATATAGTAATTTGAGATAGGTTGATATGTTTAGCTGTAATGAGCCACATCCCATGCCACCATGGGACCACAGTCGTCTGGAAAAAAAGACATTTGCTCAGTTTAATCACCCCTAGTGCCCAGAGTACATCCTCAAAGCCCATTTAATTTTGTTCCCTGGGGGTGTTAAGCTGCTGTGACTGGTCTTGCTTATGTTCAGATTTCCATAAAGCTAATTTTGATAAGTTGACAATTGGCAATACACAGGCAAAAAGTGCAAATATAAAGTTTATTATATTTGACAGCATTATAAATTGCAAATAGTTTTGGTTTTGACTGGAGTTTGGTGCCAAACATGTCCCCATTTAGATGATAATGTATGTATATATTTATTGATGCTTGCTGTGTGGATATACATACATATGCATGATTGAAAAAATGACAGGAAAAACTTACTGAAGAGAGGAGATTTATAGTTTTTTAAACCAACACCCTGTACTTGTCAAATGTTCAACAGCTCTAAGCCATCAAAAGAATGAAATATTAGAAATCAGAGCAGTTCCAGAGTTTTAGAAGGCATGAGGATAGGAAACTGTCAGTTTCAGTTGTGTATCAAAACACATGTTATTTCATATTTGAAATACATTCATGCATTTTGTAATATCTCTTGATGTGTCTGCTTGACATCCAGTCTTTTGTTTTGCAGTTCTGTGCTGCTTCATTTATTTTAAGTCTGAGTAGGAACACTGTATTGACGCTTTAGTTCAAGTATATTCCTATTTAAGTTTTGAATTTTACATTATAAAGACTTACAGTTAAATTACAACAGACATATAAAAAATACCTCGGCCTGAAATGTGATTTTACCCTAATACCTCAGCGCTATACTTGTACAGTAGGCCTATACTTATGTATTGTGGTATTGAAAATGAATTCCGTTTATTTTGGGGTCTCCGGCTCCCAGGAGATACTAAACTGAAAAGTTGTGAACGCTTCGATTCTCATTGCGATGAACCCAAGTGTGATATTACTTCATGAAAAAAGGGTCGAAAAAAAAGAAGAGTTTTGTTGGTTCCTATGGAAACAGCACATGCTTCAGCAGTTTGTGATTTTGTTGGGATGCTTTGATAAAATGTTCAGAGGCTCCTGCACTTCAAACTGTTTTCTCATAATTAGCCTTTCGAAAAGTGGCAGTTGATGACATTTCAACACATTTTAGTTTTTGAAAACACAGTAATTCTAGATTTGAAACATTGTAGGGTACTATGAAACATCTGTCTCTTCTGTATCAGTGGTCACAGAATGTTTGATCATGGTCGCAGCTACTTTAAAAAAATATATTCATTTAATCCATCTGTTCCATGTTCCTACATGCAGTGCCAAAACCTCCACTGCTTCCTGTCTGTCATTACAAATGAAGTCAGTTGAGATGTTGAAGCATATATTTTACCACATATTGAGTGTCCTTTGTTATCAGGGTTTTTAGGGGCCACTTTTTGGAACGCGCTTCTAGACAAGACAGTAATATAGCACTTTGATCCCTATGCTTCTCATTTTCTAAGGTGTGCAAATATTCTGTCTGCCTTTTGTCAGAAATATACATGATGTACACAGATATATGTATCTAAATTATTCAGGGACTAAACAATATAGGCAAAGATATATGTCTAAATTTATCAGGGGTATGACAAAAAAAAGGAGTAGTTTTGGAAACACTTCAGAGACCACTGATTTGCTGTCTGTTGGTATGTGCTTGAGTGAAAATAATATATTTTTTTCTAAAATTACTGACAACATGTCTACCAAACTTCCAGTGAAAATGTTAACATTAATATTAAGACTAAGATATCTTTTATTGCTCCAGCAGGGAAATTTGTCATGGGCAATAGTGCCATATTGCAGCTGTATTTGTGAGCAATTATGATACTACACTGTAATCTAATCCCGACGTCAGCAGGGAGATGACACAGATGACTACAGACACTCACATACAAAATCACTAAATGTGTACAGTATTGATGCTTACAATATACAAAAACACAGATATATAAGAGGATTCTGTTGGGTTTCTGTAAATTGGCTTCAGAGTCTGGTTTCGACTGGCTCTATATGTAAAGTATCATGAGATAGCTTTTGTTATGATTTGGCGCTATATAAATAAAATTTGATTTGATTTGATATACATACTAAATATGAATATAACACAGTATTTATGTTATATTGGTAGTTAGAGCATTTATTTGCAGGAAATGACAATTGGTTCACATTTTTACACAGCACAGTACTAATGTTTTTAGACTGGATGAGCTGAGAAATCAATATTTAGTGTAGAAACCGTTATTGTCAAGCACAGCTGTCATGCATCTTGGCAGTCTCACCCACCAGTCTTTTTTATGGCTATTTAAGGTGTTTATGCCTCAGCTAGAGCTGAAATGCAAGAAGCTCAGCTTTGTTTTATGGCTTGTGACCATCCATCTTCTTCCTAATCACAATCACACAGGGGTTCATGCTTGGGAATCTGGAGTTGTCTTATATTTCTGTACCTGTATACTTGGGGAATGGACATTAAGATAAAATACAGAAACCTGATGTGATGGACATAGAAGAGGATGAAAGGTTTAAGGCATTTAAGCCTAAGCTATTTTATTTTTAGACAGTTTTACACCTTGATTTTCTTTAATAAAGTAGAAGGAAGTCAGAAAACAAAGCCAGAAAACAAAGTTCCTTATTCCATGTCTTGGAACTCTGATAGAGTTGTGTGTGCTCTTTATTGTCATATATTACACTCAGACGTAGAGGTCTTTCCTCTGTAAATACACACTCTACATTTGACTTGAGAATTTTAACGTTTGGTAAATATGAGTCCAGCGGTCACTGTCTTTACACTTCTCTATGTCTTATATCTGTGTGTTTGTGAGTATACAGTAAATGTAAGCGAAGATGCTCTGGGCGCTCTCCAAAACCGTATTTGAAGCATAGCTCTCCTTGAAAAACCAGATATAAAATACAAGAGAGCACATACCTCAGCCAAGGTTCCATATTCCAGTAATTCAATCAAAAGCTCCAAGCGAAAAAACATGACATGCTCTACCCCTTTATGTATACATCTTCTTCAAAATGTAATCAAAGTTTATTTATTTATTTATTTTTTTATACCTTCCTACTGACAAACAAACCAACAGACAGATAGATGTTACTAGACTGGATAGGTAATAAAAGGTAAGAAGCATTGGCTGCATCTATAGACAAAAGGGTGTATCTATGTATTTGTAAACTTATGATTGTCATTACATGTGTTTTTCCCAACTGTAATGTATCTTATTCTATTCCACTGGACATGTCTTTTAAAATAATACTAAGTGATGCATACGTACATCTAAGATAGTCATACAAGATCCTTTTTTTTTTTTATGATATACTGATGCAAGACTTTTAGTGCCCCCTTGTGTTTGTTAATTTAAGGAATTTGCAAAAGTACTCAAATGGCAAAAGTATTGAATTTATTGTTCCTTAAAAAATTCTCAGTTTCATCAAACAGCAAAACTAACAATAGCCAGCTTAGTGACATACTGTATTTTCCCTGCATATGTGGGTGATGTGGCAGGCTATTGTTAAGGTGGTGCTAAAATAAGTGTGAAATAAACGGACAGTACAGATGGTCTGATAATGGCATTTGCTTGAATCCTACAAACGCTATTATTGAATCTGTAGAACTTTGTGTTTTAGTTAACAGGTCAGTTTTCTTCTCTTCCAACAAACACTTCTACTCGTTTTTTTGTTTTGGTTGAGCTTATGACCTTTGCATTTTCACTGCTACTCCTGGCACTCATAAATCTTTTTCTGCCTCTGCTACTATTAATTATAGACAAAATCTCTTGGTGATCCATGGTTGATTTGTTTATTTGTTTGTGTTGACTGGAAAATTTCCAGTCATTGTGTCCAAGTTTCCATTGATCAGGTCTAAAGGGAAAACAGTATCTTGAAGACACATTTGCCATCTTTATGCTGCTGCTTCTGTGTCTTTTTTCATGTTCTTATGGATAAATAGCTGCATAAAACAACGACATGCAAATAGATGAACTAGAAGCAGCAGAATAATGTCACTTTTACTGTGTGTCAATACCATCTCAGTAGGTGGCTAAAAAGTAAATTAATTGCACTTTCAGAGAAGTAAAGTAAGTGAAAGTGCCCTGCATGTGGCCATAGTCAAGGAAATATAAAACATAAAATTAAAAATTTAATATGAAGACTTATCACAAGTACATCTCACTGAATATTTAAAGGATTGTGTTGGTCTGAATATGACTTTAATATGTAAGGAAAATATAAAACTTCACAGTCAACTTGAGTTTAGTTATTAGTTTAGTGTTTGATATTTTCACTATATGAGATATGGACTAACCATAATTTATTTTGCACTGATAATATAAGTTTATGAAATCCTGCTCTGTTGGAATGGCATATTAATCTCTATTTCTTTGTTACTTGTTAGAGATGATATCCTTAATCTTTTGTAAAAGTGTCTACACAGTTTTGCTGAATCTACTTCCAACAAGGCTTTTAATCATGCATATTTCTTCTGGAGGGTTTACAGGAGCATGTCTTAAGATTATTGGATGTTGTACTTATGAATCCACAGATTTAGGAGAGATATGCATATTGAGTGTAAGTGGTAAATACAGCTTTGATACTGGTAGCTATATTGTTGATCATTAACCTAAAGTAATGTACTTTTATGCCAGTCAAATCAGAAACAGAATAATGACAGAATCATGCAAAAAAGTAGAGGGTAAAATAAGAAGAGACAGGGACAGATTTGTAAAAATTAAATAAACTATGCCTTATTCTCTGAACTGCAATATCAGGCAACTAATAAGAGATCCCAAATAAAATGCTTAAGGCCAGAATGACTCCAGGAATTACTGACTTAGTATTTTTAGGCTGAAGCTCAAGGAAAGACAATGGTAGGCAAAGCTATTTGGAGCAATCCTTAGAGGCTATCAGTGGTGTTACAACTTTAAAATACTTCCACAGTGACTTCATCTTGGGGCTGAGGTCCTTGTCCCTTAGATTTTATTGCATGTATCATTGGGTTGCAAGTAATTCTATACAAAATGGGAAACTTTGCTTTTCCACACAACTTAATCAAAGACCATGAAGACCAAACATAACACAGAACAGGCTACATCGGAACAGAAGTGTTTGAAGGTTTCCATTAAAGTAAGAACATGTGATGAAGTGTAGTGTGGTAATGTTAAACCATCTTTAAATGGAAGATATAGAAGAGTACATTTCTTGTCAAAAATTTGGAAAGACCTAAGATTATACTGTTTTTTAGAGGCACATGAGTGTTCCTTTGTTTATATGCACCAAATTAGGTAATTTAAAGGGGTCATATTTTGCTGTCTTTGGTACATTTATTTGTGTATTTGGACCCTAATAGTTCAAAAAGTTTGAATTTGAACCCTCCAGGTGCTACAGAGATATCTTTATGTTCATTTTGGCAAAAATTTCTACAACCGTTTTAATTCCTGCTTAATTTGTAGTGTCTCTAACTAGCTACGTCATGACATTTGCACATGTAAGGTCAAAACTTCTGATAAACATTTCTCAGAGTACAACATAATTGTTTGTCAGCAGCAGCGGTTGTAGTCCATACTGAAAGTATGTCCAAACTTTGAGCTGATTACTTAAAATGTTCAGTTGGTTGTATTAATGAACACAAGTGGCTGAACGGGACAGAGCAGCACAGTCAACAACCTGGAGGGGGTGGGGCATG
>JAPQRP010000030.1:24343162-24356366 GCA_037367295.1 Apogon hyalosoma
CCTGTGGAGTTGAATTAATGAAGAATTCAGACCCAAGCATAGCATTTACAGTTTATGTAGACCACAGGGAAATATTTCTATTTAAAAAAGCAAAATATCACTCCTTTAAAGGTATCAAGATTTATTTTGATTAGGAAAAATATACAAATGTACAGATATTTGTATAAAAAGCTTAATTTTCATCAAACACTCAATGTAAATAGCTAGCCTATTTCACGTTCTGATGAACATGCAAGCTCATCATATACATGTAGGTTAAATACCCTGTAGACCATTACTGAGTGGACTGATGCATGAAAAACAATGCAAGTCTGGAAAAACTCAGTAACTGGTCTCTTTCTGTAACTTTTATGTCATCTTTTTGTGTTAATAAACTACCTCAGGCTCAACTCCAGGGTGGCCGACACTGACTTACAGTCCTAATCTGTTTCAGGCAATGTTTCAGTACAGCGGACTGGTAGTACTGTACAAATAAACTGGTTACTTAATGGCAGTGATGGTGTGAGTGTATGTGCAGGGTGATGACTGACATCCGTAGCAACAGTAACTTGGAAACAGCCTGAAGTATCATGTGAAGTTTGCTTAAACAGTGAACGTGGTGGGAGGTGTTAAGCAGCGGGAGAACGTGTAGAGGAGACAAAGCATCTTTTGGGAAGATAAAAGCATTTATTCGTGATCGTGGCTGTACGTGAGACAGGGGAGTGTTAGAGGAATGAGTAAGCGTTGTAATTTTGAGTTGTCTGGTGTTACAAATTAAAGTGGTACATTTGAATCTCCTAGAAGTTTCTATCTTACACAAACACACTCAGTAAGGTGTGGCTGAGACTAACTAAGTAGATCTAGCCCCTAGATACCATTCACAGAGACGATGTGGATGGTGAACTTTGCAGTCTTAGAGAATACAAAGGGCAAAATAAACTCAAGCCACGAGAAGAAAAAAAAGGAAGCAGACAGGGTTTGATAAGGTCGCATGGCAAACTTTTGTTGCTGTGGCAATGATTCCTCGAGTCACCTTGTAGAGGTAATGACCACATTTGACCTGACAGACATTATCTGTGTGTGTGTTGTGTTTCTGTGTGTGGGAACATGGGCCTCCTGATGGAAGCCAATAGTGACCTTAAAAGCACCTCTCACATTTCTGCAGTCTGGGCTACAGACTGCCTAGTTCCACCGAATTGTCAACAATTTTGTCCGCGATTGTCTCCCTTTATCTGATTTAACGACTAAATATAGAAAAAAGGAGCTGGCAGATTTTCGGAGATAAAATACAGCACCCAGCACTTTCTTTTGAAAATGCCATACAGACAAGAACACATGCTCAAGTATCAGGAGAAATGTGACCTGTTCCCATCAAATTCTAGGTGTAATTGAGCTCTAATTCATTGCTTCTACTTTAACTCTGTTTAGTCTTAACAGTCTACAAATCCTTTCACCCACCCCACACTTTCCTTGATGATTTAAAGGAGGAAGAGGTATTATAGCTGCTCCATAATCCTTTCTCTTTGCAAACGTTTTGGATCACTTGTAGGAGTGAATTGTGGAGCTTCTTCTCTTCACGACTGCTACTGGAGTGAGCTATTGTCCTTACGTTCTCTTTGTCTACAATTTTTGCTCCTTGCCTTCCTGGCGACAGCACTAATTCTGAGTGGCAGGACAGTGACGTCACTCATACACGCACATTTTCCGTGCACGTACAAGTGAAAGGAAACAGCAAAATCTGTTGTACCTGAAGTGCTGGAGGATTAAAAACAAGTCTCTTCAGGGGTATCTTATCTTTTTCACAGCTGTTTGAATGTCACATGCTCTCTCACACACATAACAGAGATGGCTGGACTGTGTTCATGCCTTGGAGATGCAGGTATATTATGCTTCAAGCTTCCAAAATTACTACTATTACTTAGAGACCCATGCTATAATTAACACCAAACCTTTAACTAATGTGTTCATAAACAGAGGGACTTGACAACTGCCCAAGCAATATGTCGCCTTTTAGTAAAGAATGTGATTTAAGATGCTCCCCTTATGGATTTGTCAGATTACTGGTATGGGTTCTGATCAAAGCTTTTTTAAAGCTCCCTTTAAGCAGCCTCGCTCTGAATTCCTTCCGCTAATTTATTCTCACTCAGACAGAGGAGGAGAGGAATAGAAGTGGAGAGACACTCAGACAGAAATGTTTCAGAGATGCTCAGTCATGCCTCAGCCTAAATAGTTTTCATTAGACAGTTTGGATTAGATTACTTTTTTTTTTGGAAAGACAAAAAAAAGTGATGAGTCTCGTTTCATTCTCATTGGCTTTTCATAAAATTGTGACTTCGGTTTACTGATTGTCATCATTTGTGTCATAAACAGGGCGAAATGTCCTCACCTATATTTAAACTGGCACTGGCGATTATTGTATCTGCGGAATGGTACCATATAACTCATATATGCACCTGGTAGAACGCTTCCCACCTATTTTCTCTTTCTCTTCCAATTAGAGCAAAGGTGGAGGATGTGTTATGATTCATTGTCACCCGTTGTAAATTCTCAAGTATCATTTGTGATTATGACTGTAATAACTAGTTGCCACTTAAATTAAATATATCATTTAGTGCTTCCTCTGGCTCTTTCAAGTTAATGTTATATTTTAAAATGCCTTGTAAGTTCTTCTGACATTAAAAGAAGGCCTTATTATTTGATGAATGGCGACTATGCAGAATTCCATGCAGAAATCTTTAAAATGACAATTCTTCAGGAAGAATAGATGAATACTTTTTGTCTCATTCTGCTTCAATCTTTGAAACTGTGACTAGTGTCAAAACCAGTGCCAAATGTAGGATAAGAAAATGATAGGATGGTTTTTTTTTTTTTTTATGTAAATGTAAATGTAGACATCCTTGATCTGTCGATGTGAAACCTGTGTTGCACTCACTCTTTGAACTGTCGCTTTGAAGCCCTTCTGTCTGATGCCACAAGCTCTGGCTTTGAGGTCAACCGTACCCTCATGTGTATTTCCTGGTGTAACAGTGTGGCAATAAAAGCCATTACCAGGGGCCCCGGGGCCACACGGTTGTGGTTCTAGCTTTATTACACTGCTCCGCAAGACGGTAATTACAGTATGTCCATGTTTCTATGGCAACCTGGGGGCTCTCAACAGCTAATGCAGAGTTTATGTTAGGGGAGTGAGGCATTTTGTTGTCACTGCAGTCAGGCGTTCAATGTGTACATTAGTGTATAAGCCGGTTTTTGTAGTGATACTTGCTGTGTATTGTGTGTTCACCTCCAATGAAAACTTATTTCACAGACCACTTGTAGTTGTACTGACCACTGTTTCACTTCACTGCTTCCATCCACACAGTTCAGTGTTAATGACTTTTAGGATGGCCCAGTTTCAGACACAACTAGCCTGAACTAGACAAGATCCAAACTCACCCCTTTCAGTTAGAGAAATACTATCTTATCTGATCTGTAGGACCCTTAAGCCACCTACAGGCCAAAGATTTACTCTGAGATGGAACCACTTTAAGACTTTGCAGGGGAAAGTTGCAGTGGTGTGGACTGGCACTGGTCTGGTCAGCTCATTAAATGGTAGTGACTGTTTTTAAGCTGTAGCATTGTATCTACAGGATGCTGTAGCACAACTCATGCCAAGACACACAGCATTATTAGAAGCTGGGTATGTTTTTTCTGCTTATTATGAGCTATATGCTCAAGGAACACCATCTTGGTTTGCTTTGCTGCTTAAGCAATAGAAATGCCACTGTAGTAAATAACTCACTATCACTTCTATCATTTATATTTTAAAATTACTTCCATCCACTTACACAATGCAAAAAGTTATAACAGAAGCACAGACAGTCATTGCTCTAAATCTGTATCTTTGGTCTGAACAAGGGTTTACAGATTGTTTTACAAATATTCCCCTAAAGGCAAAAATATGATGAATAAAACTAAAATACTCTTTACCCAAGCCTCTAATAAATTTCAGCAAGGGATAGTTTCATTAAATATTTTTTCAACTTGATCCTGGATTAAATTAATTAATCCAAAGCCCAGTAAAGCCACAGAAAGTGTGGAAGGAGGCTTTAAGTTTCAAGATGGCAGCCTACCATGCAGTACTGATGTGAAAAGAGTTACTGTTCATTATAGTGGCTTCTGACACTGAGCCATGTCTGCATTGCTCTGTTGACTCAGAAGATTAGATCTGCAAGCACTAAAGCTAATCTGCCATTTATAGATTTGTGTGTGCATGTGTGTGCATGTGTGTGTGGGTGTGTGTGTATGTTACATCTTTCCATTGAGCAGTCAGCTGGCGGCGACTTTGGGGTTTCAGGTATTACCAGATGGGGACGGCACTGATCTCCTGTCTCCAGTGAAAGAGAGAGTGAGGGAGGTAGGAATCACCACTTCGGTCTTGTTTAAGATGACATGCAGTCCATGCAGATTAGTGCTTGTATTGTCACCGTGATATGAGTATGCAAGTTAAACACCCTGCTAAAACTGCATGAAATTCAGCGAATTATAAAAATCCTTTTACCCTATGAACTCACATTAGGTATGCAACCATTTACTCTATCAGTGGGAGTGCTAAATACATGAGCGGTGCATTCACTCCATTTGGCCAATCAGATGAAGCGTCAGTTAACATCAGCAAGCCTTTGATTAATTAGTGTCATTTTGGTGGTAAATGAAAGGGTAGTTTTCATAGAGATGCCATTATAGCGATATTCTGGGCTGATTCACATATTTAAATGTCAATTTGATCAATAGGTGATGCAGATACTGGTGTTGCTTTCTGTTTATTTATGGCGTTGCTTATCCTTTTGTTTATGAAAGAGAAATATTTCATTATGTTTGAATGAGTCCAAATTCAGTCATACAAATTTACAACCTTCAATACAACACAAGACAGGTATTGGCCTACCCTCTGCTATTGGTGGAATTTCATCTTATTTGGCCAATATCAGCAAACATTAGCCAATTCCAGTGAAAAGCTGTTGAATTTATACATCCCTATTTTTTATTGAAAGACATGTCATCATCCCAGTACTGCACAATGTCATCAAACATCACAGATTTTGTTATATCATCCAGGCCTAATTCAAATGGCTCATCCTCCTCTGGCTTTTAAATAGATTTTGTTATTAATATTGTGCATGGTTGACTTGTGGTTCAGTTTGCTCAGTTTTTGCAGTAAAGTAGATTCATCTAGCTGAAACACACTGTGGTTGAGAATGTGTCATAATGTGTAATTGTAATGTTAATGCATCAGCTTTATTTAGGCCAATAACAAAAACTTAATTGAAGTACTTGTTAATAACTTACCTTACAGAAATAAAAGCATAAAGATAGACAGTAAAATAGGAGAAAATATAAGAGGAGTAAATAATGAAAAGAAGAGTTACATCATTATAATGATACTTAGTCAGTAATTTCTGACATTTTTCACAACTAACATTTATTGCCAAATTCTTAGAGAAAAGCTGATCGTGCACCTGGAAGGCAACTTCATTATTAAAAAATTAGGCGTTTCACAGATTTCACTCTAGCTTTTGCTTTTTATGTAGGCTACTATACTGTATCTTCATAGATAACCATTTTATCTTGCAAAGCTTTGCAGAATTTCTTCTCACTGACTGGTTCAATTTGCAACAGTGTTCAAAGGCTGAACAACTTATGGAGTGCCTCAGGTTTTCTTTTTCCTGCACCACATAATATGTAGACATCATAAAGGCCCAAACCCAATTCACCCCTTAGCCCTTCCTCTTACCCCAAGTCCTTGGCCCTTACTCTTGGCACTACCCTTTGAAACGGAGTTGCAAGGGTTGGGGGTTGAAACATTCTCCTATGAAATGGGACAACCCTTCAAGACCTGTTACATTATCAGCAGTCATCGATGCCACTATTAGTAGATGGGGCAACTTTGTTTCTGAAAGTGTTCACCATGCCCTCAGCAGCTGTAACCATCTCTGTTGCATGGGCTTTGGGCATCTTTTTGTGGCTATCAACCTCAAATCGCAGAAATGTGATCTATGAGACATTGAAATGGCATTAAACGGTTGATCAAATGATTAAGTTGTTTACGATGAAAATATGTACATTTGTGTTTCTTTCATCACACGGCTGTACTTTTTTGCTGTGTTTACCTCCATCTTGCCAATGATTCAAACAGAATTATGGGAAATTTCTCCTACCCTCCATTCGTAGTGTGGTCCTGGAAAATCTCCCTTTCGAGGGCCATACAGACCTCTGCCTTAGCCCTTCCTCTCCGTCTAATCGAGAATTGGGACAACACTACCCCTTCACATGTACGCACAAAATGGACCAAGGGGTCAATTGGGATTCGGCCAAAATCATCACTGAAAAAACTTTTTAAAAAATCAATTATGACTGTATATTTTTCACACAAAGCGGGGGTTTTCTCTGCTTCGATGTTTCAGCAGTACTCAGTAATGATAGGCTGCATCCTCTCAAGTCCCAAACCCTTGAGCCAAATTTGTAATTTTTGATTCTGGGCTGTATGGATTTGACCCAGGATTGACTGCAGAACTGTAATGAGGGAACCAGTGAGAAGCGCCACCTGAAAACATTATACTATATGTTATACTTTATACTATAACACATGCTTTTCACATCATGTACCTCTGTGGGGAGTGTAAACCTTGTAAAGTTTTAGCACATTCAAAGGTCATCTGATGTGTGGTCTGATGGGAGAGAAACAATTACTCTCTTATAATTCCTTTGTGATTAGAAGAACATTTGCTTTAACCAAAGAACACTTATACAGACCCATTAGTGCTCACATTCTTGTCTCTTTACATTAAAGCTCAAGCTTAATAACTTCATAATAAACATTGACTATTGTAATTGAATTTGTTTTGAAATGGTCAGTGTTGTAGAAATTATGTAGGAAATGTCCCCCCGGTGGATGGTTGATGTTGTTGTTAATCAGAAATAAAAATACAAACACTTTCCCAGCCTCATTTCCAATGAGATAATCAGATGAAACTTAATGTGAGGGCTCGATTCACTCTGGCTGCTTTAATGTTGCGCAAAAATCAGTGATGGCATAAAACAATAAGAAGCATCAACAGATAATACCATGTTATTTATCTGAAATGTTATGTCTCTTCATGTCTCATGCTGTTACCTTCTTTTTCTCCTTTTTTTTCACCTTCCCATCATCTTTTCTTCACTGTCACTCAAATAGCCGTAATTCACTGTATGTCTATTTTCTCCTTGTGCCATGACTTTTCATCAGCATCTCACATCAAAAGATTAGAATGGGAGGGAGCTATTTGATCCTCAGATGTAATTAATTTTCTTTTGCTCATTCATTGACTGTAGTCGATGAAACAAACTTTTATCACATAATATGATAATTATCACAACAAATGTCAAATTATTATTATTATGTAAGTTTAAAGGTAGGACTTTGGTTCTGAGTGAAAGATGGAAAAAACAATTTTTTTATGGGTTGAAATTAACTATATAAAAATGCAGCAAGACAAAAAATGTTCAGAAAGATGAAAATTATGTAAAAGGTGAGACAAGTCAAAGTAATGAGACACACTTGATATCGCTGAATAAAGAATATTAGCAAAATGCAAGAAAACACTGAAACATTTGGAATTATTTTAACATATGTTATTGCAACGAATGTAAACTAAAATTGCAGTGACAAAAGAAAAATCTAAACTGTGATGAATGTATTTATCATGATTTATTGTATAATTATATTGTAGTAACAATATTTATTTTTTTCCCATCCTTATAACCCCCCAGTCTTCTTTGAAACATTTACATTGGCAGAGAAGATCTTTTTCTCTGTATCAAAGGTTTAACCAGTTTTTCTCACCAGTGAAACTAATGATGCATTTTTACTGTTATTTATCCTGCTGTAATTGATATATATGTGTGACTACTATTTTCTGATATCACAACAGCTAAACCTGTCAACTTGTGTAAAATGTGCTGTAACAGTAACTACCAAGCAGGTATTCTGAGTATGACACTGGTTCAGATATTTTGCTCAAGCTAACATAGATCTGTCACCATTATGTAATCCTTATTGATGATCCTCAATCACTATAAACACATCAATTCACTGGCATGTTGAAGGATTGATTTGGCATTTTCACACTTCAGAGTTTCTAATGACTGGGAATATAATGATGGAAAATAACTGTATGCTTTTAGCATAGTTTATTTTCACTATTTTCTGTTTACTGTAATGAGGAACAGTGGATAAAAGAGGTAACAGTGTCTGTTGCCATTGTTACTTGTAATGTAGTGCAAACAGCATCAACCAAGTTGTTAGTAGATATTTTAATTGAATCTTTGTCGACCACTGGCAGTCTAGGTGGCTAATAGCCACAAAATTATTCCTTCTCCAAGGACCACCAGTAGTCGTACATTATTCATTCTCAATTACTCAGACAGTGTTGCCATAATTGCACCACACTGCACACTGTTCATTCCTTTCACAGTTCTTGGGCAATTTAAAGATTTTTTTTTTTCTGTGACTACATACACACACAAACAAACAAACACACAAATACTAGTGCATACATAGAGGTCAGTTCTATCATGTTGTATGTATACATAGTCATTTGTATGTTGTTTCCTGTGACATTTGCTGTTTGAAAAGTCAACTTTGAAGGTAGCAGGTATGGGAGCAAATAATGTAAGATTGTCTATTTCTGTACCAACACTAGAGGTTTCAGAAATATCATTTGTGTTTTATGACTTGTGTAGCATATATTTTTCTTTGTTGTTTTCTAAATGTGGCTCAGTCACGACTGCTAAGTTCTCAAAGACAGCAGGGTTTTGTTTTTGGAACAAAAGCTTTCATGTCTCAGAGATTTAAAGAGATTTCATCTCAGTCTGTGTTCTTAGAAATACATGTGTCTCAACAGTAAAGGTAATGATGCAGTTTTACTGTTACTCATACTGTTGCAATTATGTCTGTCTGTCTGTCTGTCCATCTGTCTGTCTGTCTGTCTGTCATGGGTTAAACTAGACCGGGTCTGTGTTAGTATTGGACTGGCTGCTGCTCTGATCAACAGGATAAATTCAGTATCTAATCAATACTCAGTGTAATTCAATTGCTTTCAGTCTTGCATTAGTCCAGAGTTGTAGCAAAAAGCTTGTCTTAGAGACTAGATTCATAATTTCAGTGTCCAAGCCTCAGACTTCAGGTTTACAAATACAGTTGCCGGTGGCATTTATCAAATATCAGAAGTAGTTGTATTTCAATCTCACCTTAGTGAGAAGACTAGAATACAGTACTATACATACTTAGAATACAGTCCTAGAAGTAGCTGCAAGGAAGACACAGAGAGACTAGAGAGATGCCCTGCAGGCAGCTATTATCTGCTGATGTCAAGTTTAGATAGAAGTAAACCCACGCTTACCTAATTTGTGTTGCCACACTTCAGCCTCATTGTGTTTTTATATCTGTTCCTGATGAGAAGTATAGTACTATTTCACCCCTGCAAAACATGGCATCATCTACTTAATATGTAAATTGTACTGTGAAGATAGAGGTGGTTGGAGGGTGACACCTCTGTCTGATTTGTTGAGGAAGCATCAGGCTGGAGCACTGGATAAATAAACACATTCAACATTGTTGTGTATGAAACAGCCAGTCAGATTTATTTATTTATTTATTAATCGAAGGTGCCAGAAAGGCGTTCCGGATCATTGCTTTTAGAACATGCATTAAATGAGATTGAGATGATTAGGTTAATTTTAATACATAATTAACTGAGATGATTAAATTTTGTGTGGTATAAATGAGCCAGTTTTATGATACAAGTCTGATACAAGAGTGTTTGCTTGATTTAAGAGGATGGTGGACCCTGAGATTAGAGACTAACCAGTGCTGGATTTTTGGTGTTGATGCTGGCACTGATACTCAAGAGTAAAATATAGACATTTCATCCATTAAAATCATCTGACTGATGGAGTGATCTATTTGTGATTTCCAAAAAATCAAGTTGCAGCTCTTGTTTTGTCTGGATGCTGATATCAGTGGCCATCTTGCATATTAGTATAAATGGTAGGAACACTCATTATTTTTAATTACTCCTGTGTTCTTAGTCTGTTATTGCTGTCTTCAACATTTACATTGCTGTTTTCACCTGCCAGTTGTGTCTAATCTTATCACTGAGTGGGAGAAAAAAAAGAGGAAAACAGCAAAGAAAACTCCATACCTGATGAAAAATACCTCATGTAGAAGTTATGGAGTGTGTGCTTTGGATATCTTTGAACATGAGTAACAACTTTGCATTCATAACCCTCTTACAGACATTTTAGAAAGTATTAAATAATAACAGAACATGATAGTAACACCGTTCAGATTGGATGCACAACTTGTCATGACTGATAATGTGCAGCTCAAAGTGAGTTCCCAAAATGTGAACTGGGAACATTTCAAAAGCTATTTTTTGCATACGTGCATGTGTGCGGTTCCATCCTGCAGGCTATTTGCCTCTTCCCAGATGGATGAGTGTACCCGACTCAGCAGAGGTCTTCCTGTCTCCTCAGGGCAAGGGAAGTAGGGGGTAGTAGTGAGTGTGTGAGTGTGACTTTGTTTAAGTGCATATGGAGGGAAGTATTGAACTGTCACTTACCGTGAATCCTCGAGGGGAAAAGCATCACACAGAGCAGAGTGAAAGAAAGCCAAATTAGATGAAGCTTTTGGCACCATCAATCCACAACAGACAACTTTGTTAGCACATACCTTCAGTCATTAGCCGTGTGCAGGTGCGACATTAGCCTTTTGGAAGAAGCAATCATCCATAAGATTTTATGTTATGGTACCACTGGAGCTTACATTTTCGCTATTTTTTCACCACTATCCCTGGACATTGAACCCACAATCACTGAGCTCATTGATCACAAAGGGAGAAGATTTATACAGGCAAGAAATAAAATCCTGTTTGTTGTAGGTTGCCACAAATTCAATAAAGTAGTGTGTTACTGCTCTGAGTCACAACAAATGAGAACGGACTCAGCAGGGTGCTCTGTATCAACTGAGTCACAGCTTTCTTAGGGGAATAAAATGGTTGACTGTCTGTACACTCCAAACCATCAATTCTGACAAAACACAAGAGACCAAGTAATGATCATGTTTATATGAAAATTATACAGGAAAGAATTGACAGGCCAAGCTTTGTTGATAGATTTAATACTTGCACTGATGTACTACTTTTAAAGGTGTGGAGTGATGTAGTGATATGTAACATTTTTTTTTACTATCTGTCGCTGCTTCTAAAGGTTCATGGTTACATAGCACCTGAAGTTAAGTACAGGTACTATTCAGGCATTCGGTTTTCTCCCAGTTTATCTCAGTTCACTGATTTTACTTAAATCTGAGGTTAAATGTTGTCTATACAGTGCAGTAAGAATAATTAGTAAGTAAGAATAAAAGCTTAACAATATTCCTTTATCCAAATTCTTTTGCTAGCATTTTTCACACAAACACAAAAGGAGAGGATTCACTTTTTCAATGAGTGGTGCCTTGGTATATTTGAATGACAGGTGTAAATGGGCTTCTTTCTCACTCCTGTCACTGTGCAGAATTGCTGATAGGCAATTTCACAAGGTCTACCTGTAGCGCTGATGTCTCCAAGAAGAAATAGGCTGCAGAACACCCACTCAGCGCTAGATGTAATGTTCCTGCTTGGTAATTCAGACCCCTACACATACATAGTGACACATTCTTACATGCAGTTGACACTCTTAAGTGAACAGTGCTATCAGTGCAGTATGTACATTTTCTGTTGTGATTCTTTAATGAAAATAACATTCACTTCAGCTTTGTTTTACAATTAATCACCATATAAAAGCCTTCATTTGAGAATATGAATGACATACAATATTTAGATATTTATTGTTATGCCTTCACTATTTGATCCAAGCTCTCCATGCTGAAGCACTTAAGTAATTCACAGTAAATTGCTTCCTTTTGCCAAGTTAAGGTCCCACAGGAAGAAATGAATCACTGTAAGAGAATTAAATCTCATTTTGTCTGGTCTTGTTCTTTGCCAATACTTTAATACCTTTTAATGTTGTGATAGTTAGTTTAGCCAGGAAGAGTGAGAGAATAAAATAAACAGTCTGTGTCTGAAGCTGGTGTGAGGATCTGATGCCCCCTGGTGACTGAAGTGTGTAGGAAAGAAGACAATGCAGTGTTGACTCCTGCTGCTTAGTATCTCAAAGCACTTAATAATTAAATTCAGTCATCCTTGTTCTGTAGAAAGAAATATTGCATGTAATTTAATAATAAATGAGAATGTTCATTACAGTGTCCTGTGCAGTGCAGGTTTGTAGGCTCAGGGACCAGGCTGAGATGATTTTTGTGCTTTTGAATGTTGCCATCTAGAGTCATGATGGAGACAGTGCAGGTGAATGCACCAAGCAGAGCTGATGTGGCTGCTGAACCATTTCATGGGTTGAGATGAAGTGTCAGGCAAGAGAGTCAGAAAGATTAAAGCACACACTCATGGTATGTCCACTATGTGCTCAGTCCTCAGTCACACACACACACACGCACACACACACACACACACACACACACACACACACAAAGCATGCACATGTACACACTCAGACACACAGCCGTCATAGGAAGTAACTGTACGGTTGACAGACAGATCCCCCAGAGGTCTCGGAAGTCCCCAGGGGAGGCGAGTGGTCAGTGAGGTGGATATTCTTAATGTCAGACCCTGACTGTCAGGGCAAAACACCCGTTAACTCTGAGGTGATGACTCAAGAGAGTCATTTACTCTTACAGTGTTACACTCTAGGCAAAGAATGGCAAGTTTATTATATAATGCATTTTGTTTGCAAAGGTAATTCATTATGCCTTACATAAAGAAAAGGAACATAGGAACAAGGAAAGTAAAAACAAAACACATTTAGAACTCTTAAAAAATCTGTTCTATTGGTGATTTAGACTACGATACTGATGAGATGTATCTTTAGAGCACTGTAGCTATTTATTATTTAGGCTGACTGTGCATTATTAATATTTTAATTGCTACTATGACAATAAACTGTCATGGTTTACTGAATGAGGGGCATTGCATGAGCATCACTTCCTGCATGCTATGTAAATATCATAAGCTTTTTTTTGTTTTTACAGATATAATTCCTCAGCTGAGATGTGGAATGTGTTGCATAAGTACAATGTGTACTATATATATATATATATATA
>JAPQRP010000030.1:24356466-24385399 GCA_037367295.1 Apogon hyalosoma
TACAGATATAATTCCTCAGCTGAGATGTGGAATGTGTTGCATAAGTACAATGTGTACTATATATATATATATATATAGTGCTTAAAATATTTAGATTCTTATTGCAACCACGTTCACTTTGACTTCACAATAAAGTGTGTTTCGTCTTTGAAGCATATTGTACATCTGAAAAGAGGCATCATGTGTTGTCATCAACACCTCTAAACCCTAACTGCTTTCATCTCAACACCAGAGGAGTGAGATCACACTGAGTCACTCCTCAACCAGTCCCAACATGCCAAATCAATCACGCAGTCATTAGTCTGGATTTTTCATAGCATTTTGACAAAACTTAGTTTTTTTAAACTATCATGAATCAGTAACTCACTGGAGACCAGCAGACTAAGTGCCTAGAAATAGAAATGAAAGCACACTAAACTTAGAACGGAGGCAAGAAATTAAGAAAAAACTGGCTGCTTCATTTTACCTTTTTGCCTGTGTGCCTCATAAATCAAGAATTTATGTCTACGAGCTGTGCTGTGCTGATAAGGGTTGATTTAATGTGTGAAACATCAAGAATATTAAATTAGTTTTTGGGTTTTTGAAAAACAGATAACATGTCGAGCCTACTTGGATATGTTGAGGTACTTTTAAAGCAGGCTGTTGTACTTACAGTAAAGAGAGTAGAAAACCTGTACAAGAAATATTTGGATGATATTAAAAAATAATGTTGTCAATAAAATCTCCATTACTCATAAATTTGTCCAGACTGTAATCTGCACTGTTGAAAAGGATTAATTAATGTTGTATCTGACTACACAGACTGATCAAACATAGACGTGCCTGTCAGGATTAATGTGAATTGAATGTACATATTTATTTAAGTTTAATGCCTTTACGTGTTTAATTTCCATTTCCTTAAAAAAACCCCATCTCAACAGTTCTGTTTTTAATGCAGTGGATAACCGTTTTACAGTTTTTAATCCAAATTTATGTAAAATCAGTAAATAGGTCACAAGTTGTTTCATGAGATTCCATGTTTAATTCAATGTGGAAGACAGTGCATTGACTCCACTCTTCTCCCTTTTGACCACCTCACATTACATCTACACATCTCCTCCCTCTCTCCCACTCTCTCCATCTTGCCTTCACTCCATCTCTATTTATTACCCCTCTTTTCCCCTTTTTACACAGGAGCAATCTTCTGTCTTTCATCTCATCCCATAGGTTCAATTTTAGCTCGTTCATCCATTGTACTGTCTGTGGATCTTATTTATGTCTCTCCTTTCTTACACTCTCTCCTTGTCTCTGTCTCTCTCTCTCTCTCTCTCTGTCGCTCTCTCTCCTCTTCTCTCATCTTGGAGACAGTAGTGTTCATGCAGCCTCAAATCTAAGCCGCTGCCTGTCAGGCTGCTCCGTTTATGCGCTCTGCGCTGCTCTCCTTTCCTCTACTCTCCTCTCTGCGCTATACTGCACTGCACTGCTCGTCTCTCCTCAGCATCTCCACCTCTCCTTTTCCTCTTTCTCTCTTTTTTCTTTTCTTCTTTGCACATCCCTCTAAACTACACGCTCTTATCTCTTTTGTGCATTGCGCGCTCTGCTCTGTTGTTTGGGAAAATACTATACATTCTGGGGTTTTTTGCGCTAGAACTGAGCGCGCTCAGGCTACTGGTGGATGAGGAGACAGATGCTCCCAGTGCTCCTGGTTGGGATTGCCTTGGACTCTGTGGATCTGTGTCAGCTCTAGACGAGGAGGGGGCAGGGAGGGGAGCGAGGGGGCTTACAACTGCTCAGGTGAGCGCTTCATCGGGTTTGGGAACTAAAGGTTTCAAGGTGGTGGCAGTGGTGGTGGCGGCGGCACTGGTTGATGGTTGTCCGTCGAGGGTCATGCCCTGGGACTTGCATGTTTTTCGCCAGTTGGAGTTGGAGACCCTCTCCCATTTTTGCCCCCTTTGTGGGGCAGCATTGATCCTGGTGCCGGGAAAAGCTGCTGGCTACCAGCGGCTGCACCGTGAAGAGTGGGCACCATGAACCAGTTGGACGCACCACGGCCGCTCAACTGGACCATCAGAAAACTGTGCCATGCAGCCTTCCTGCCATCTGTACGCCTGCTAAAGGTAAAAGAACACAAGGGAAGGGACTGAACTAAAAAATTCATACCTAGGGAGATGTAAAATGTGTCAGGCAGCCTTTGTGTGATCTTACTACTTTCCATAGGATCACAAGTAGAAAAGGTATGAGGAAGAATGTAAAAAGACAGTTGGAAAAGGTGTTCCTTCACATCGAGTGGTTGTAAAACCTCAGAGGGGATAGTAAAGGTCTGGAAGTATGTGAATGTGTAAAAAGGTTTGAATAAAAATTGTAAAGCAAGAGTGTGCTGCTAGAGAGATACACAGAGTAAAAGGTAACGGAAAGAGAGAGTGCCAAATTAAAGTATAATAAGTTAGCAATGTGGTTTGAGGAGTGGGGACAAAACAAGTGTAAAATATGGACAGACACAGTGAATAAGTGAAAGGGAAGAGGGGAGAACAGGTAAATGATGAATCAAAAATGCAGAATAGAAGGAGAGAGAGATTGGGAAGAAATAGCAGAGCAGAATTGTTAAATTAAGGATGTCAGACAGGCCTGACAGGATGTAGGGAATAGGAGGATCTGTAACAGCAAATCCAAGATAGTTTGTAGAATAAATCCAATAACCATTTTATAAACATAGGGCTCTAGTGTCCAATGAGTGATTATTAATTATATGAGATTTAGTCTGATGTGATTGCCAAAGCACACTCTTTCACCTCATCGTCTGAACAAAGGTGCTTGAGTGCATGTGTCTGCATAAAACATCATTTTATTCATTCATTTGCTTTCATAAACCAGTTGCTGGCATTCTGCAAGGAGGGCTATTGTTGGAGGTCTTGAATGCCTCTTCTTCTCTCTCCTTTGATCTGGTTTTATCAAAGTGTCTCACAGAACACTGTTGCTGTGATGTTGAACCTCTCAACCACATTATGCATTTGCATTTGTATGGCTAGGTTAAATGAATATCACTGTAATCCTTGATCGAATGTGTAAAGGATCTGTTTTGTGAAAGTGTGTGTGCCTGAGGCAGTGCTTTGCAAGGTTGCTAAGACCCGCCTTACCTGGTAACTTTACAAGAGGATGGAATATTGTTTGACCCTCCCTACATGTGTGCAGACCTAACCACCTGAAACCCCTCAAAGGAAATCAGGATTTTTGCAAAGACCTTCAGGAAACTCTTCCTATATCTCACCAGTTATCAGGAAGCAGGTTACTGAGTTGGCAGAAATATGGATTTTGTAAGTCAGTCATGTAAAAAAATATTCTTGAAAACATAGAAATAAACCTCCAATCTGTGCAATCTGTGGGAATTCATTAAACCAAAGTTGAATAAATTTACACAAATTACAGCTTTAAAATGTTTTTTCCTGTTCAGCTGGAAGACAGAGTACCAGGAGTTAATGTGAGATGATGTTTTTGTGGGAGACTTTTGGCTTGGGTGCAGTCCTCTGTGAGCTCATAGAGTTAGTGTAAATGGTTTTGTGTGCATTAATTAGTGGCATCTTGTGGCAAAGCTGTAGATTGCAGCCAACAGGTTGCCTCACTTTGTGAAAGAGGGAAAATGTGAAAGAGGCTGTGAGTGGTTTGCCCACTCTGGTGAAGAGGATAATAACTGTGGTCCAAACTCCAACACAGTGCATGGCAGTAATGCATTATTATTATGTTCCATTTCAGCAATTAGATTCACCTGAAGCTTACACACTGAACATTTAAAGGTACTTCTCTAAAATTATTTCCATTTGAAGTTATAGTGCCATGTGTATTTTAGAAAATGTGCCCACACCCTCTCATTTGTCCGTGGTGGTCTTTGGAGAATAATGAATGCAGTGTTCTCTGTATTAGCAGTATCTGTAGCCTTTATGTGTTCACTCCATGGTTTAAGAAACAGAACTCTCTGAAACAACATATATAATGAGAATGCTGCTACGGACACATCAGCTTGTCAGTGTGAAATTAGCCCTAGAGATCTGTCATTGCTGAATATTTCTGCATCACAAGCATTTTTCGCTCGAAGTCCTGCTAATTTATTACTTTCCTGCTACCTGCCATCCGCGTACTTACTGCTTATGAACGCGTGTTACTGTCACTACAATTTATAGGCTGTCAAAGATGCTTTCTCTGTTCCTTGGGCAGGAAAATATATCCAACAGATATGTATGTGTGTCAGTGCTGTATTTGTACATAGACGTGTATGTGTACATGGTTTTCTATGAGTATGTCCATTTATAATGCAGTGCCACAGGCACAGTTGACATTGCAGCAAATGTGTGCTCTACAAGGACCATTTTATGAGCATATTATCAGAGCTCAATGGTCTGCACAGAGTCAGTAAAACAGATAAACACTCATTTACATCTAGAGCAACACTAGTAAATGTCAACTAGTCACAAGTCTTATAAAAACACACCAGCCTCACTTCCTTCCCAACGTATTACACCATTATCTGAATCCTTATTTAACTGCCATTCTTCAAGTTGATTCAAGATTATTGTCCTGTATGTGTTCAACACCGTATATTTATCTGCACAATCACAATACCTCTTTCTTACAGCACAAAAACACTAAAATCTGACTTTTTCAGTATGAAAGCACACAATCCATTTACAGGTCAAATGACTCTGCAGTGGTCACACATATTTATTGGCTTCTGCTCTGCTGGCAGTGATAGAAACACCACCCCTGGGTGTACCTGTTATATTTCACTCCTTTTCCAACACAATACTATGACTTGCAGACATATACAGGCACATGTGACATCAAATATCACAAACAAATACAAATAAACTCATCTACTGGTAATGTGGAAGGAGTAAGTTATCTATTTTTAGTGGGTTTAAACAACAGGGATACTGTATGCCATAATTCTTTCTGGGTTCAGCGCTTTGTGGTTAGTGCTTTAACACTGGGTACTCAACCTGTGTGTGTTTTTCAGTTTACTTTGTAGGTATAATACACCGGTCTCTTCATTTGTTCACAGTTAAAATTCACAGACCACCTTCAATTTCTTGGTAGAATCATATTCAAGATACTGTACAGCTCAAACATAAGTGATTTACTCCACAAGGGTGTGAGTGCTATGCAAACTGACTTTTATTAATGGTCCCAACTGATAATGAATCAAGTTTGTCCTGACATGAGTGTTCAACAAGTAATTAAATTCATTACAACAGCTTCTATTGACCTTTCAAATGGCAATCTATTGGTCAAGTGCCACTTCACAAAAGAGTAATGCTCCTATTAAGGGTGTATCCTGAACTGGGACAAGTAAGAAAGGGAGAAGAGGCACATCTGAGGTCGAAATTCTGGTCCATTTTCTCTTACTTCATGTCCAGAAATCCATCCAGAATCATAGAGAGTCATACAGAGTGTTTAGTCCCTTCTGTCTTTGTTATTCCTGCATTGGTGGGTATGATTGACAGTGTAGATTTATTCAGAAATGTGAAGCTGTCAGAACATGTCTGCTTTATGAAATAATGTAATGTATGCCGCACTGACAGCTGGGATTTTAACAAATTTAAGCCTAGGATTTTCTATGGATTCACACAGATAAAATAAAAGATTATAATATACACTATGTACATTGAATAAAAAAATGTCATATCTGTCATTTTTCATCCTCTCTTGTTGACTTTAATACTTTTTCATTCACCTCAATTCAATTTAATCCCATCATGTACCTGTGTCTTTTTGCGCTTCTTGAGATCACAGTCTCTCCTGTTGTCTACTTTCGATTGTGGTTTTTTTTTTTTTATCTTACTTTTGATCATCATACTGGATTAGGTCGTCTAAAGTGCATCTTCTCTATCGGTTATCTTTTTATTTCACACCTCCTCACCCTGTTAGGAAATCACAGGGCGTTAATAGCTCTGCAGCACTGTGCAGTAATTGTGTATAGAAAATGCGGCATTCAGTGAAACCATCCTGTCTTTGGTTCGCTTCATCAAGTTGTTCATTTTTTCCTTCCCTATCTTGCATTTTCCATCTATTTTTTCACATTCTTTTGTCTTTCTGTCTTTCTTCTTTCTTTCTTTTTGTCTCCCTCTCTGATTCCTTTTAATATTCCATGCCACCATAATCATAAAGCATAGATAACCCTCCATCTTACGCACAACACATCGGGGACAGGATGTTGCTGCTAAAAGAAATAAATATATCTCTGTAATGCTAAAAATAAATTTGTGTTACATAAAAAGACACACTGTTGCAGTGCTTTATCTTGTTGAGCTGGGAGGAGTGGATATACATGGAAGTTGAGGTTGCATAACAATCTACCACAACAATAACTACATTTTTGGCTGTGAATTCTGACATGTACATTCTTGAGTACACATCATTACCAAGGAGAGAAGTACAATCTATCACCCATAGGTGGAGCCACCCAGTTTTATATCTACAGTAGATACAGTAAAGTGAATAGATTTCAGTTGTAGAAGCTGCAGTAACCAAAAAAAGCTGGAAAAATAGTCTCTGAAAAACATGAATGAGCACAAAACTGTGCATATACTTGCTGTATGTAAATGCTGTAATACTGGTCTGTATATTGGTTGAAAATGGTGATACTTTTGCCTTATTCACACTCAGTGAAGAGTGTAATTTTTGGGTACATGTATCAGATTCTTGTGGACTGCTCCACTTCAGTTTGGTATGATACTGTTATGATAGTTTCAGTAAAACATCTTTAGTATTTCATCATATTTCTGTATTTTTGGAGCAGCAGAAGTGTTGCAACAGAAAATGATTCAAGCTGAGTATGAGATTTCTCCTATATAACAAATGTCTTGCTTCATTTACACTCTCTGTTAAGCCATTAAGATTCTGAGGAATATTGCAGTTACCAAGTTTTTGGACCGGTTAATTTGCTAACCCTTGATAATGACACTGATAATATGCAATTTACATCAGAATCTCTGTTTGTATTGCATTGTTATTAAGTCATTAACAGAGGCAGAGCTCACATCATAAATCCCACAAATTACAGATGTTGCATAGCTCCTAAAAATGCTCCAGAAAATAACATAAACGATTTTTCATTTGTAGTCTTTGTTAAAGGCTGACATTTTTTTCTGAATTCCTGGGGGGGATTCCTGCAGGATAGGTGTCAGTTTTGCTAATCATCATCTCATGATTGGAGCTTGAGCAGGCAGGAGGGTGAATTATAATAACAATAGGTCAGGGTTCATATATAAATAATTCTAATATGAATAATGAATAATATGAAATGTAGATGAAAAAAATCATATCTTTGTAAGGTACTGCTATTATACCACTGCACTGCCTAAAGACTACTGCCCCTCTTACATAACAAAACATAACACTTAGAGAGCAGAACAAGAGGGGGACTGGGATGGGAAAGAGCCCTCTCGTCTTTGTACATGATAATGGGGTGGTTGTGGCTCAGTTGGTAGAGTGGGTCGTCCAATGACCAAAGGATTGGTGGGTCGAATCCTGGCACCGATTGTCCACATGTCGAAATGTCCTTGGGCAAGACCCTAAATTGCTCCCAGTAGGGTCTGGCAGCGCCTTGCATGGCAGCAGCCACCTACTGGTGTATGAGTGTGTGTGCGAATGGGTGAATGTGAGGAAATTGTAAAGCGCTTTGGGCATCACAAAGGTGCATGAAAATGCGCTATATAAGTTCAGTCCATTTACCATGATAAGATAGAACACACAAACATCCACAAATGAAGCAATATGTTACACTTGTAGAGATATAATGTTAAATAAAACACCGTCCAAAAGGACATTTAATTGAAAATGCTTCATAATGTGGATTGGAAAGCTTGGCCTTCCAGTATTTCTGCATGTATTTCCATTAAAGTACAAATTTCATGACATTCTTTCCACAGTTTAAACTTTTTTGTAAAATAAAATACCCACTATCTTTTTGCCAGTTACTTCCTCACTTACTGACTGATCCCAGTGATATTGTGGAGTGTTGAAGCAATGCGTTGTCACTTGCAAAGCTGCATCACTCCTCACACTACCTTTATTCCTTCTGTTGTATGTGAGAAGGCCTCAGACTCACAGGATGTCCCAGTGTTCGCTTGTTTGTTTCTCAATTACCCAGCAAATGCCACATTTATGAGATTTCAATTTAAACGTTATCTCACTAATGAGGCAAAACAGCAACATAAGCTCCCAATTACCACCTCTTTCCTTTATTCAGCCTCACAAAGACTTAATATTTGCTAATTTGGCATGCTTCCACATAATATCATGAGAAGTGAAACAAGCAAATTTATGTTTTTTGTTTTGTAAAATGCAGATTCTTTAAACCCGAACCAGCAGAAGGAAACAATGTGTTGTCATGCTGTTGTGCTCATTGTTCCTAAATGCATTTGTCCTGAATTAATGCAACAGATAGTATAAAATGAATGTACCTACCAGTCAGCTACTGAATTATTTATGAGAATCAATGCTGAAAGGACCTGCAGCTTCAGAATAAATGTATAATTTGAGAAAACACCCTTAGCTTTAACTGTGGTAAATTCAGACATGGGGGGGTTCATTGATTTTGTCATACACACCCACACAAATGCAGATCTGTCCACCTACAGTTCTCATTTTGTAGTCAGAGCTGCTGCTTTGATGACAACATAAGTAGAGCGTTGAGCAATGACCACTGACCTTTGACCTGTTAACACTAAGAGTGAATTATATAGTTGTGATGGAGATCTGTTCAGTTATGTTCAAAGACAGCAGGTCATAAAAGCTAAGACTTTATCTTTACTGCTATGAATGCGCGAAGCTGGTAATGAGAGAATTTATAGTGTACATCTATTAGGGCTGCACAGTTTCAGCATCATTGTCATGGTGTGCTCAAATCGCAGGGTAATAAATGGCCAAATAAGGCAATGGCTTTTCCAACTAAAAAAGAATTGACTGAAATGACTGAAGAACCTGAAAAATAGAGAAAACAGGAAAAGGAATAATTGTTCACCCTAAGTTCACATGATTCAGAAGATAAGTCAGCATCTTTTCATATTATACCAGAATCGTCACTGCAATGAGTACATGTGCAGTCATCACATTGTGGTGACATATCAAGCTAAGAAGACTGAGTTAAAGATGTTGGGGGAAAAAAAAAATATTTGGCTCCAGAGGAGATGATGTTGATCAAAAACAGGTACTTTGTTGACAGCAGTTTCATGGTGAGTCAACCTGTGCATTAAGCAACCCATTCCAGTGCTCATTAGGGGTGTAACAATACAGAAAAAATTCACTTTGATACATTTTCAATACGTTTTCGGTCCAGTGAAGGAGACCAGTGAATGGGGCTTATTGGGGGGTGTGCTCCATAGCTACTGAAAACCGAAAGTGAAACTTAACACACTTTGAACATCTGACCCGGCTTCTGTGTCTCTGTTATACCCTCTGTTGTCATGCCCCCCCCCCAGAATAAAGTGTTTTTTGTTTTTTTTGCAGAGGCACTGAGAATTCAGCAGTGGCACTGTGCCACCGCAGAATGTATAGGGAAGCCCTGCACATTGGTTCTGCTTACGGCTGTCCTGCTTCCCGAGCATTCTTCACATAGGCTACATGTATTCATTCAGTTCACTTCCATATTGTATCGAAGGCCCTGAACCAAAACAGTTCATAACAAACGAGTGTACCGTTACACCCCTAGTGCTCACATGTGGATATTTTGTGCATTGAACCCAGCTGTAAGGCATTAATGTTCAAGAAAGAAAGCTTCACAATCAATTCATCAAGTCTTTTTTTTTTGTACTTCTGTTTTCCACGTATATATATTCATCTACAAGCTCAAAATGTTTACCACAAAATAGAAGAAAATACTGCAGTATAATAGTTTTCAATATATTGCAGCTGTAACGTCTTGCCGTATTTCATGTGTATGTGTGTGGAAAAATCACACGTGTTGTTTGTGGCTGTGTAGTGGCTTCAGCTGCTGGTTCTCTTGGTTTGTGAGCAGTGCTGTAAATGTTTCATCTTCAATCTTCTGCAGCACGTACACACTGCTCTGTTTAATTTACTGTGTTTGAAGCATGCTGAAGAGAACACTCTTAGATGTGAACTGTATGTATTTAGTCAATCTAGTAACTGGAGAGTAGGCCGTTCATCCAGAAACCATAGAGTGGCCCAAATCAATCAATTAATCAAAACTTCCATTTCAATTTTTTTGCAGATCAAAGTATAGCAGTGAATGCATGTGTTCTTGGTTTGATTAGGGAGTGAGTCCTTAGGATGTTGCTGTGGAAATTGGTTTAGTGAGTTATTGAATATTTATGTATCCAGGTAATTTACAGCTAATCGAGGCTCAACAGTAAATCAAAAAATCCGTTCAATCGATACATTTCCATTTAATCAACCTTAACATAAATTGTGGAGGCTGTAAAGGTAATGAAAAGGGACAGTGAGGTGTGATGGAGGATCAACAAAGTATTGAAATTACGTTCCACCTCCGGGGACTAAAATTAGAGGCTTTCTAATCATCTGAGAGCTGAAGCCGCATTGTTACTGAGGTGTGTGTAATCAATCACGCTGTTGTAGACGCTGAAGTGATGCCAGCCAATCAGGGCTACTTTGATAGTGTGGTGAAATGCAGGCAGATTAGTTTCAAAATCAGAACCATGGACAGCGACAACACAGCCTGTACATGCCTCTAACGCAAAAATCAGCCAAATCCCAGGTGGAGGATGGCATCTGAACTTACTTAATATAATTTATGCAACTTATTCTAATTAATACATTAGTAGAATCTACATTGATGGAGTTTGACTTGTTTAAACCTCAGATAAACACTTGGGAATAGAGAAATGGGCCTGTCTGACTGTGGACATCTGAGCATGTGATGGCATATTAATAATTGACTTTGCCTCAGTAGTTGTGTTCATGTGTGTTTTTGCATTTGTGTGCAGGGCTGAGTCATGATATAACCTCTACATATCCAAACCTGTTAGAGACACTATGGTTGACTGCAATGTGCCTGATGACCCAGTTCAACTCTTAACTTGGTGGAGAATTGTTATTTTCAACACTCAACCTGCCTGCCTGCTCAAAATGAATGTAATTTATCATGCAAAGAAGACAGACTGAGAAAATGAAATGTTATTCTTTTCACTCCTTGCATTTGGCTGATTTATTACTTTAGCTTAGCTGTGTACTCTTATATCTCATGCATAAATGCTAGTTTTGCCTTCAGGCATCAGATTCAAACTAAATGTATACATTAGTTTCTGTCTCTTCATTTTTAGGACTTTTTAGGACATGTAGTGTGTTTCTGTGTCACATATTTCTTGAGAATTATCTAATCCTTGTAAAGATTGTGGACCGTAGAGTATACTGACAAAATTTCAACAAACATTAAGGTTGTTTGAAAAGTTTTTTTGCACAAAGATGCAGAGTAAGCTTCATGATTGGTTGCTAATGATCTGTTCTATAATGATCTGGCAGTTTGTCTACTGGTTTGGAGAGCTAGTGCTGCAGTGTGACAGCCAAATGAAGTGAATAAAAGATTTTTTTAATATGAGGAGTGCTGAAAGAGAATGGAATTCTTTATGACAGGAAGAGTCTTTTAACAAAGTGCTTTGATCTAAGAGAGCATTGGAACAGGGTGCTCTCTTCTGGTTGCCTTCCCTTATGTAATGTCTCATTTCATCACTCTCAATTCCCTTGTCTTTCTATCTGTAATCTCTCCCGGCATCAATGCATCAATATCCACCAATATCATTGTCACTCTCCTCAACTAGCTCATATTCTTCCTCTGATCAAGAAGAAACAGCTAGTATCACATCTGTCAAGACAGGATGAGACAGATAAGTACTCTTTGTAGATGAATATTTTACATTACTTAAGTGGTTTGCATTGTCATGATATGACGTGCTGAGGAGCTCAAGTGATTAGCAATCCTTCAAAACTCCCTTTATCCAAATGATTGATCCAATTTACGTTTGGCACTTGAAATGTAATTACACTCAGCTGTTGTTCTGTTATTCAACAGCACAGCATTGCTCTAGACTTGTGGAGGGATTGAAGTGGGATGGGATATTGGTTATGCATTGTAGCATGCACACAGACCCACACATGCATTCAGTTCTGTCGATAATTTAATGATCTCCTCTGACTCCCTGTATACTTCCTTACTTAAGCCTTTAACTCTTTTTTTTTTTTTTTTTTAGACTGAATCAATGTGCTGCGTTCAATAAGAGCTTTGATGCACAACCATTCATAAGTATATACAAATGGGAACATTTTACACCCTGGCCTGTTCTTTGTGTGCTCAGGAGGAGTTCACACCTGTTAATGCTGTAACAGTTTTGCTCTAGTTTTTCTCCATCACTTCCCACTGTCTCTGTACAGCAGTTCATCGCTCACGTTCCCTCTTCTGTTCTAATCTCTTTGTGTCTTGCTCCATATTCATCGAACTCCTAGCAACTCTTTTCTGCACCTTGTGTGGCATATTGTATCAGTGTTAGCAATCTCACTCAGGTCATTAGCTGTGAGTGGTGGTATCTTAAATCATGTTGGGGCAGCTTTATTTCACCCAGGTGCCTCTTCCAATATGTTATCCACTGCCTACATTCACAGATCAACACACATACACACTGGAATCCCCAAACAAACAAGAATAACACACAAACAGCAGTCTCATTTGCACACAAAAGCCCATTTCCAATGCACCCTTGTATGCACACATTTCACACATGCAGGCAGGTAAACCAGAGTCACTGTTGTTTTATTACGCATGTGTGATTAGCCTGCTTCATTTCTGCGTTGGCGCTGTAATGATACTTTTAATAGACATGAATTCCCTCTCAAGCGCAATGGGGGAATTGGATAAGAAGTCCATGCCCAGCAGAGACATAGGGGTTCTTTTTCTCAACTGATTTACATTTGTGTGCGCACACAGACACACATTTGCATCGTCATAAAGAGCATGAAGGGTCTTTGAAGATCAGCAATGACATAAAGGCTCAGCTCTTAACTGTGTTACAAAAACGCTGTATTCCTGTGTGTTACTGTAGGGCTCACAGGAATTTAGACCACATATATGCAAATTACCTTTTCCACTACCATTTCCTCCTCCCTTTCTCCTTTGCTCCATCCAGCTCTTTATCACAATGCCTTTTTCTCCCTCTCTGTATCTCCTCTTAATGTCTTAGTATTCTGTGCATCACTCTAAGTTTTGTCCCATTTACTGAGATGAGCAGCTCTAAATCTCAAAGCACAGCTACTGGACAGCACCCTGGGGAATTCTTGCAGCTGTAGTTAGTATTTGTGTGTACATACATGTATATGCATAAGTGCACTCTATTTAAGTATGAGGTTGCTTTGATGCAAGGCAATTAGAGCTGCACAATATATTGTCTGTACATCATCATTGCAATGTGTGCACATGAAATACTTGCATCATGGTGCTTGTCAACTGGAGCAAATTACTCAACCACAACCTGAAAGTCAGTGTCAGTGTGAAAATACCAACAAGGAATGGTCAGCTACTAAAGGAAATTAAATGTCAGGTGGTAAAGAATTATTTCTCCTAGAGAAAGGATGATTTTGTTTAAAAACAGGTGCCAAGTCCAGTTCAAGTCCAAAGGATGGTTCATAAAGAAAAAAAGTATTTTTTCTTGTCACTGGATTAATTTTCTGTGCATTTGCCCTCTCTTAAAAAAATAACCCCAATCTGTCTAGAATGAGTAATTCTTTCCAAATAGTCATCCAAATCATGAGGTGAAAATTCCTGTATTTTTTTAATATTAAAATGTGTAATCATGAAAAAAAAAATTGCAAATGCAGGTTTTTCCAATACCATGCAGCTGTAATGGCAATGTATAGATTATCCTCTCATCTGATGGAAATACGGGGATGCAGGTGTGGAGGTGTAAAAAAAGAAAATAGACTAGATTTATCACAAAGGTAAATCAGTGTGTGCATGTCTATGTGTGCAGTGCACATTTTATATGTGCATTTGTGCATCCGTGTGTGAAAGTTTTATGTGAGGGACATTACAACGAGATGTGTGAGTATGTGTGCATACACGCCTGCATATATGTGTGGCTGTAAATTGGATATTGGGACATGGAAAATGAAAGTGAACAGCATGGCCACACAGGGCTATTTTTGTCCTTCCATCCATCTCTCAGTCCTTCTCACGCTCTCTGAGTTCTGGATTCTCTCGCCCCCTCCTCCCCAACTTTCCGTTTCCCTTTTTTTTCTCTCCCTGTCATCTCTCTTTTTCTCTGTCTCTTAGTTTACTGAATATATTGATTTTATCTGTGGCCATATACTCCAGTCAGACCAGTTCTCTTGGTCTCCCATCTCTTGTGGACCAGTCACACTTCTTAAACCATCAGCACAGCCCCCTGCCCTGAAGGGATGACTGTCATTTTACATCTATGGGGATATTATTGCAGTGCTCCACTTTGGCTTCCAGAGTGCAGTTTTTACAACAGTCAGGCTAAAATTATCTCTGCACTCCGCTTATAAATCATTTCATGTGCAGCCTTTTTAATGTCCTGCACAGCTCTGTTGCCAAAACTCAGATTTTCAGTTTCTCCCAGTTTTATTACGTAATATTTAGTTATGAATTCATTTTTTTAAATATACACATTGCACTGAGGTAGCACTGCATTTCTACCCTCGAGGAGAATTCTTTGGAAAATTCTTTTATGCAGGATTTCCCTCCACTCCTTTTCATCTTCTCCTTACACGGTTCTACAGTAGACAGCTCAGCTATGGTACATTAATCTGTATCTGTAAAAATTCAATTCTAGCCGCATCTAAAGTTTGAGATGATTTCCACATGAGGACAAATAAGGGTTGCCCTGGTTGACCAAATGAGGAAAATAAACTATAAAATAGGGAGAAGGTAATTTATAGAAGGAGAAAAACTGTGTCAAGTGCATTCATAATCAAGCAAAAACAAAACAGTTGGTGGTATTTCACAGTGGAATGCTGTGAATGGCTGTTCTCATGTGTGCAGGCAGAGAAAAGTGGTACTATGCAGCTATATGTTTATTGTTTTACAGTAATTTCGTTGAATACATCCACATTACTCCTGTTCCCAGATTTGTTTTGCACAGTACATCCGTAGAGTGGTGATACTCTAATGCTGTTGCCTCCCTCTAGAGTGTGCAACAACAGTGGCAGAACATCAAGAGGATTATACACTCCATGAGGACAACCAGAGACTTAGACAACACTGCTCTCTCTGCCTGCCTTTCAGCCTGATCCCAAAAGGCAGGAGGAAAGTAGGATGTATTGCTTTCCGAACGGAAAGATAGAGGGGAGAATGAAACAGTTTGCAGAGAAAAGGGGTGGGGGAGGAAAAGAAAAGAAGCAACAATGGTGGGGGAAGACGGTAAATAGATGAAGAGAAAAGAATGAATGAGCAGGCAGAAAAAAGGTGCAAAAAATAGGATGCAGGACGACGATGTAATGATGAATGTGTGCCCGGTGCTCTGTGGGATTGTTGGCAGGTGCTTCGCTGCTGAGCACCAGTTCCAGTCCTGCCAGCAACCTTATGTAATGAAGCTTTATCCCTGTCACTCCACAAGGGTGAAAGGTACAGCTGCACTCTGCACTCCTTCTGTTTAAGTGCCAGGAAGATACATAGAGCAGGGCATCATTAGTGGAGAACATGAATGGGTCTTGCTGGCTCAGCGTCTCCTTTTAGCATTTCAGTAAAATACGTTTTGTGTCGAGACAATCAGTTTGGTTAAATAGGGTAGACTTTATGAGAAGGTATTTCAACTGTGACACTGGTCTTTTGTATTTGACTTAAGGTAGAACAGTGACCATTTATATGCTGAGTCTGTAAAGTGCTACAAAGTGTGAGTGTGTGGGGGTAGGTGGATGTGCGAGGTAGGAGTTGTGCAATGATATCCACAAAAAGAAGAGCGAGACAGAATCGCAAGACACCTATCTATGCTGAGCCATATGGGCTGAAAGTATCATTGGGGGGGTTGTATAGATGTGAATGTGGGGACCAGCAAAATATACTTCAGTTAATATAAAATGAAGTTAATACTACACTATCTGGCGGGTAACTGAAGACTCCCCTGACAAAAACAGTAATTTTCCTTCATTGAACCTCATCCTTGAACATAGTTTCGATTTTTGAAACTCTCAACAGCAGGGGGAAATTTCGTTCTCTAAAGCACTTAAGACTACCAAAACCACCAACGAATCAAAGCTATGTATATAACCGCATCACTCAATGAATAAAGTATAAACTCATTATTCACACACATCTGTATTAGGATATCATCACATTTTCTTCCACAAAGACCTCATCGTGTTAGAGTTATATAACTTAGTTTATAGCTAAAAAAATTAAGCATCCAGTTGCTCTCTATAATCTTAATGGTATAGAGTCAATTCATATATAATGGTACAAAAGAGATATTAACATGTGCCAGCAGATTATATGTATGACTGTATAGTAATTTAAGAATTATGGTAAATGCTGATGATTATTTATAAAGTAAATGAGTCAATGACCATGTGAATGGTGTAAAACTGTCCTGGGAAGACTGAGGTGATTCACAGTCTTCTTCCTCATGTATCCATATGCTCACTCAGCTGTCCTCCAGTTTTCTATTGCGATGTTTTTTTGTGTTTTTTTTTTTTGATAGTCCAGTTCAGGTCAGAGTTACAGGGTCAAATACTGTATGGGCTACTGATGGTAGACTAAAACAGAACAAAAAAAAAAAAAATCAACCACTGTTTTTACTTGTTGATTTTGAAGAAAGGTCATATGTAGTTCACTAGCATGTTACACATGTTGCAAATCCCATAGAGGATTGGGGAAAGCCAGTAATGTACTATGCAGGTCCATTTCCTTTCAGGCCTATGGCAACTCATATAAGCTTTTATCTTGAGCTATCATTGCTCCATGAGAGTGCATCTAGAACAGCCTGTGTTTCAATGTGAACCTATGACCTTGGTTGTTTTCATGATAAATGGAATCTTTTGAGAGCTGCAGAGCCAGTTTTCATTTTGTAAGCTGTCTCTGTATAATTTTTCTGTGTTACTGGAGGACTGATTAACCTGCATTACCCAACTGTTTCATGGAACTAGCTGGCAATTATTTCACATGGCAAAACAAAAAATGCATGCAGATATATCTGCAATGCAGGCAGCTTAAACTGAGTCAACCTTGTCAGTGTTTTATTATTTCAAATACATGCACTGTTGACAGAGTGAAAAGTAAATTTGAGCAAACAGGGAGGATGCAAACAGATTAGAGTTAAAATATGTAAATTTTAAGCAATTTAGGCCTCATTTGCTATTAGTAAACTGCATTTTATCAGATGCAAAACAAAAAGTCTCCACACAATAACAAGAAAGAGCCACTGAATCCATTGATTCAATTGAAATCCATATTGGCCACTAACGTACTGTATGTGTATGAATGTAGAGCGCATCATTCGCTGAACAGGAGCTGCTGCCAAGAGGTACAGACAAAGAAAGCCTAGACCTCAGAGAGGCTGTAAATAATACTAGCTATTTGGGGAAACCTCACACTCTACAGCTCTGGACCACAGGTGAAAAAAAAAAAAAGAATCATTTTATGGGTAGTCACCAGTCATGAGAGAACATCAGTCCACATTCACTTACATTAATGTATGTGTTGGTGGTAGTGACTGTGATATTAAAATTAATGCACACTCACATGTACAGACACACATGGACACACACACACAGACCATCTCTCCATCGTTCCCATATTTGCATGTTTGTATGAAGGTCTTTTTCCCCCATGGAATTGGAGAAATTGATAGAACGGAGCAGGCAAGAGAGGTGGGAATAGGGGGAAGAAAAGCAATTAAAGTGGCAGTCAAATGGTTGCAGTGCAGCAGAGCATTGGATGGAGTCAGTCCCTGGCTTAATTACGTTTAGCCCTCACCATGAGATGTGTCATCACAGCACACCATAAAAAAAAAAATGGAACATGTGGTCAGGCTTCATGTTAATGTGCAGTTTGACTCCTCTGTCACCCATCTGTTCAGGCATTAAGAACATAAATATTTGTTGACCCTATGGGAGGAGAATAGAGAAATGCACTGTTAATTCAGCGGGAAACTCTAAATCCATACAAGTCAGACACAGAACATTAATCAAATGTTTATGCAAGAGGATTGTTGAAGGAACAATGACACTCAAAAGTCTCTAATTGGAATTCAGGTGGTTTCTTAACTGCCCATTATTGTCTAAACACAATGACTGTATATAAAGATGGACACCATGGTGATTTTACCTCCTTTTTAGTAAAAATGAAGTCAAAATCCAGTCACAGCAGCTGCTGTGTTGTCTGTGTGTCATAAATAGGAGCCACAGTCTGCCCAGGTAAGAAGCATGAAGGTTAAAGGTTAACTTAATTATCCCTATTCAGTCTTGGCATTTAATCAGTCATACTACATACACAGTACCATTAGCATTAGCATTAGCACATTTTGAGCAATGAGCTACATTCAGAATGCTCAGGAACTCCACATCTTCATTAATGCCTTGGTCAAGGACACTAATAGAAGAATTATGCTATGTATACATGTTTTTGATGGTGGAGAAACTGGAGCACCCGTAGAACCCGTAGAAAAACCCTTGAGGTGCAGACAGAACAGGCTGACTCAACACAGTTAAATGTAAATCACCAGTTTTTCTAACATCAAATAGTTTATTAATCACAAACTGAAAATACTATGTGACGTAATCAGCCTAAAAAGTCTGAAATTAGTTTTTTGAACGGGGTGGGATTTAAGATCTATACTGCACCCTGCTACAGGTGGGAGGCATTATGGCTTAAAATTTGATATGTGGCTTGTAATGTGGGTAAAGTTAGCTTATATTTTCACACGGCTAGTGCAGCAAATGCAGAATCCCGTTATACAGAAGTTGAAGCTGAGTTTCTCATGCATGCAGTCTCTGTGTAAACCCACCACTCAGCGTGCGTCAGTTCAGCTGATATAACACCTTTTCCACATATCCCTGTTCAATTATAAAATGTTTGGGTACGAAGCTCAAATATTGCATTAAGAATCACATTGCAGCTGAATTGAACCATCTTCAATCTCATTTAAAAGTAATTGTGAGGTACAGAGATATTCCCAGCTCTACTTCATATAATTACTTGCCTATTCTCTCCATAAGCACCTCCCCCAAGTCCTCCAGATCTATCTCATGCCCATGCTTTGAGGTGTTTGTCTTACAGGAACATGTCTATGGGCTGACAGCTAGAGAGGAGGGGAAAAGAAATCCAAAGAGAGGGAGAGAAAAGAGATGTGAGCCGGAGGGTGATGAGGTGTTTCAACAGTGGAAATAGAGGCAGGGGAAAAATCCCATTTTCCAAAAGAAACAGGGTAAGAACTGAAGGAAGTAATGACTTGCTTTAGGAAAGGGAGGACAAGTTAGGAAGTGGAAAGGAGTGAAGAGGTACAACTTGAAAGACAAAAACAAGAATAGAAAAGAAGAAAAGCGTGTGATTAGTAAAGAGAAAGTGTCTGAGAGTGGCAGAGGTCAGCTAGAAAGAGAGGGAGACGTGTCAAAAATGGAGACTGAAAACCTGCTAATGAAGCCGGGTGTGAAAAAGACAGACTGTGAAAAAGAGAAGAGAGCAAGACAGAGGTTTCAATGGCCTTGATCCTTAGCCAGCTCTTTTTTTTTTGCCTTATCAGGCTTGTCCAGACATGGGAGACAAATATATACCCACAATGCACTGTTGCTTTCGCCCATCTGCCTGAAAACTAGCCCTAACCCTGTGCTATCAGCACAGAGGTCGGCCGCCAACACCAGTAGCACTTCATTTCTGGATTTAGGGAAAGATTGTGTGCTGTTCTCAGCAGACAGGAAAACACACATACACAAACATGCAAAAATGCACACTTGCATATGTGTCCAGGACAGTTTAAGCCACAGTGAACTTATTAGGTATTAGCATTTCAAGCAAAAATACCAGTTGATAATCACTGGTAATTCATCGTGACTATATGACTATTATTGACATCAGCTGTTTTATCAGCTGATGTCATGGTTATACAATAGATTTAGATTTTATAGTTGTGAGTCTACTGTGAATAAATCCCTATTTGATTATAATTTATCAGTCTAATGGTGCAGAAAATAACTGTTGTAGTGTGTAGTGTTTAGTGTATAGCGTATAACATGAACGGATTGAACAGAGATGCAACAGGCTGAAATACACTACAGTGACTGCAGCCTGCTTGACAGTGAAAAGGGCAAACAGGACCAAACTTTGCTACTTTGGCATTCATACATTAACTCTACAATCTAGCCCGATTATGTATGTAATTCTGTCCATTTTCTGGGAGCTCCATAGCCAGACGTAGAATGCAGAGCAGTATCACTAGGAACCGTGAAGGCAGTGTTGAGATTTGTACAGAATAATTTCCATAAATAGTGGCACTTTTCAAAGACCGACTGTGTGAATTAGAGAAAAACTACTGACATATTTCTGACAACTACCCTTCTCAATATCAACATTAGTATCCACATCAGTAAAATCTCCTCTTTCGTCACCATGTTTGTTATTTTTGACTATCTTCCTGTCAAAAAACCTTACTTGTCTTCATGGTATTCAGCCAGTATGGTAATTAAGAGCAGCGCCCTCTGGTGGATTGATTGAGAAACGCTCATTCTAATGTACAGGATGCATGGAAGTATGAAGGCAGTGACACATGACAACATTAGAAACAGACAAACCTATTTATGTACACAAAGCGAGCATAAATGAGCCTTGAGGCTCTCCATCAGCTCCCAGTTGCATTTCGGTGCACAGCCGGGCTCCAGCTGGGCTCTGTGTCTGAACCGTACCATACCGTGAACTGTGACTTAAGAACTGCAATATGTACCGAACCGTGGATAACCTGTACCGTTGCATCCTTAGTCTCTATAAACTAAACGAGTCATGACACAAAAGAACAAAAATACATAATGTGCACAAAGTTAAGTGCCTGAAGACATGAAAGATCATTAAAAGGGTACCTGTTAAACCTCAAATGATGAAAAATGAGGTGAAAATAGTGATGAAATCTGCCATTTGTGTTGCTTACTTTTGTACAGGTGAATGGAAAATTATGCAAAATAATTGCATGTAGCTTACATAACTGTGATTAATGAAATTATGTAATAATTATGACTGGCCTATGTGTGGATGAATAATTAGTGACTTTCCTTGTTGATTCACACTAAACCTGCAAGCTATGAGGCAATTTCCTGTGCTATGAGGCAATCTACAAAATCTACAATGTGAATAACATGGTGACGCAGACATGACTTGCATCATAAATAAACTAACCACTAAACAGGGCTTCATCTGATTGACATGGTGCAAATGCATGGTCCATGTATCAAGGACACAGTAATAACTTATGAGTCAGGTTTGCAAGGTGTTTATTTTGCAGGTTCCTATTGTGATGGTGAAAATACACACATTAGAATTAAATACTGAGTGTCTGTAGTTGTGGCGCAGGAGATGTTTATACAACCAAAATAGATTTAAAATGTGCAAACGTGCATGGGCACATACACAAACCCAATAGCAACACAACTGCAGGCAATATTAGGTGAAGCTCATGAGTGTGTTCCCAACGCTCATATTAGATCATGACACTACATTTATCACAGGACTTTGTTTAGTGACATGTAATTTACAGTGAACGGTCCACGCTTACTTTGTGTGCATGAAGAGGACAGTCCAACATTTAGTTTCATTTCTAAGGCCTCTTCATACAGTATGGTTATGGCCATTTGTGATCTACACCTTTTGTGTGTGATGAAGGTAGCATGTGTGACACTCACTGATTGACACTGATGAGGCAGCTGATGAGTTTCTTCAGCCGAAGGGTAAAAGCTAGCAGACTATGTGATGTCATTTCAACTTGACAGGGGCGTGAAAAATCAACATAAAGGCTTTTCGAATCATTCTTCTTCCATTTAAAATTAGATATAGTGTGCACAGTGTGAGATAAAGGAACTGAGAGACAGACAGAGGAGGGTGAACGTGAGTTATGCAGTGTATGAGCAAAGATGTGAATGCTGCTGTGTGGAAATTGGATTGAGATTGAGTTGCAATTCCCCAACCAGAGTATAAGAAAACACTGTTATGCAAAAGTGAAAGTCTCATGAAAACATGAAACACACAAGAATCAACTTGACTCTATCTGCATGTGTGTATCATGAAAGAATGAAAAATATCATTTAACACCTTTTTGCTTTTAGATAAGTGTTGATTAAACAGAAGACTTTTGCAGGATGACATTGTGTGTGTTTTTGGAAAGTCAGTCATTTCTCTGTATCCTGTTGGTTCTGTCCATCTGTTGTAGATTAACCTGCTTGTCAGTCTGCCAACCACATTACTCTCTGCTCCCGAGGTGCTGACTGAAGCACACACCTGTTGGATAGACACTTCATGACAAATAGAGTCTGACGATACAATAATGAAGGTTATTAAGAAACAGAGGAGTGTACTGATTTTCATTTGTTTGCAATTTTATGGTGATCAGCAGGGGATTTAACAGCAAGCTGAAGGAGAAAGAAATCTATTACTAACAACGAATGCAAAAAAGTGCTATATATGATGAATTTGCTGCCTAACATTGAAAGAACCTTTTTATGGCAGTCAAGTAGAGAGTAAAGTGTTTGTTGTTGATTTTATTTTGATATGATATGAAAAAATCTAACATAATCTACAAACCTGCCACAGTAATAGTGTCTACTTGTATGTCTGAAATATACAAAAGCTTAAAGTCTTGACTAATCTAACAAGACAGCGCAGGGGGAACGCCACTTTTTAGAAAGAAACAAATGATAATACGGATCAGAAGCCACTTTATGGCGCCACAGTTTTTTCTAGAGTCATTTAAACAGCAGTAATCTTCCTGTAGAGCACATTTTACTACTTTCAAACTAGGATTTCTTGCTTAACAGAAGGCTTCAGAAAGAAGCCAATAAATTGCTCTTTCATTTTGTCTGAAATGAACAGGGCCATACCCTTGGCGCTTAGTGTTCTGAGTTATAGAGTTTGTTAAAATTCAGGCGAGATTACTTTCAACTTTAATGTGGCGAGCTGTGTGGGATGCTGTTCATGTGGGTGAGAAGGTATACAGCAACTGTACGCCTTGTTTGAGATGTGTTGTATGAAAAGAAATACTGTCACTGAAAGATATGAAGATAAATGTGTACGTGTAAAATCAAGTTTAAGTTTGTCGATGGTGCTGTGAAGCTCAGCTGACTGGCAGCTCCCACTGGGAATATGCACACTTTAGTAAATATGGATTTGCTGACCTAAAATGTAAAGCCAAGTCATTTCACGCAAAATCAGGCCATGACATGCACCTGCTTTTTGGTGCGTACATACTACATGAGGTGCACCGACAGCAGAAGGCGAGTAAGAGGGTGAAAATGTACAATAACTCTAGTTCCACTGTGATTGCTGTGCAGAGTGTGTATCTGTGATTGGGAGCACTGCTGATTGTCTGATTGTATAGGTAATAGTGCTGTCTTCTGCAAGCAGGCTGACCTGACAGTTAATTCTACTTGACATAGTGTTAACCTGACACCATTAATAGCAACAAGTGAACGCAAGCATTCCCCAAAACACAAGAAGCTTCTGAAGTGAATGCATTTTCTAAAGCTTTTCCCAGTTTTGATTATACAGACAACTTAAACTTGCTCATACCACACCAACATTTGCTCATTTGTTATTCTAAGTATTTACAGATTACTCACATGCAATATCAGCGCTCTCTTATGAAGATAAATAATGCAACCTGCTTATTTACTGATCATATCTTAGACCCTGATATATGGCTGGGCTGTTTATTAATTTGATAAATCTGGGTTTTGTTTTCTGAAAATCATGAAAAATGCCTAACCACAAAACTAACTCCTCAGGGGAGCTTCCTTGCACAACAAAAATAGGACCAAGGGTCCTGCAGTCCAACGGCATATTTAAAGACATTAATTGACATTTGTTTGACCATTCGATATCATCTTAGGTCAAAGGTTGTGTCATCAATCAAGTTGTGATACTAGTGTATTTCATCATATTGCACATGCTGTTAATTTTGAATTTAGACTTTGGACTTTCGAAAAAACTTCTTGTAGAACTTTGAGTTTCTTTTCCTCTTGCTTGTACATGTTTTTAGCTGGATAGCCAAAATCTACAGTCTGGGTTTGACCTTCCCAGTCACTCAAGGTCAAAGGTCATGGCACCAAATGAAAGCCTATATGTGACTTCCTATCTATTGCCAATAGTAATTATATCAATATCTTCAACTGTTTTCAGGTTATAGTACCTTGAAATTTGTCCAATTATAAACCAAAAGGGAATTTTAAAGATTCAAAAATTCATTAAAAAAATCAGAAATCAATATTTCCCAGTTCTTTGAACAAATTTGGTAGACCTTACCCCAAAGATGGTCCACAAAAAATATCAACTCATTCTGACAGACGAAGAAGATTCTTGAATAATTGTTTACGGATGACGGATGGAGGACAACTGATACAAATACCCTTCGGACCCTTTGGGCCATTGGACTAAAAATGAATCTGCAACCTATTTGCATCCTGTAATAAATTCATTGTGATTGTCTTTCTCCAGTCAAACATGGCATATAGTTTTAGTTAAGAAAGTGTATATTTAAATTAAGTCTCATTCTCAGTTCACACAGTTAGAAAATATCCTTAAATCATTGAAATGTATTTTTTTTCCCATATCACCCAGCTCTACCCAGACAATAAGGTCTCTGTGGGCTCAGACTGAAACAGAACTATTGAACATAACTATTCATGCCTTATCTGTCACTGGACGACACTGATTCATGTTAATGTTGCACCTCTACAGAATCACGGCCCCATTAGGTATTATGCAACTTATTACATAATTTAGCATAATAATTATTTCATTTTATGTACTAACTCTAATCTATTTCACCACTGGACAGGTCCAATACTTGTTGGAGTTTTTCCACAGTATTTAAGCCCTTCCATGTTGTGCCTTCCTTAAATTAGTACAGATCCTCTCAGTTTAGTTTAATCAATGTTATTATGTGATTATTTTTTATGCCATCATGTTTACTTCACCAGTGAGCATATTTGTTTGACTTGTGTTCTTGCTGAGTGTAATGTGGTGCTGTTGTAACTACAAGTACAACCACAACATCTTTAATGAACATAGTGATGACAACAGTCAAATATTATATGAAAATGTCGTTTTTACTCAAAAACATCAAACTCCTTGACCCCACTTTCAGTTGTAGCACTTACACCCATTGGAAAACTAAACTATAGAATTTAACTAGTAATTCCTGTATCTTAATTGTAGAGTCTTGCCCCTGAATATACGTATGTGTTTATGCTTTTTGCTCCTATTTTTTTGCTCCCTCCCTCCCTCCCTCCCTCCTTGCCTTGCTAATTAATAAGCATTTGCATGTTTTGACTGCAGGAGATTCTTCTCGCTGAAGTAATGATGTGTAAACACAGGCCATTTACTGTACCATCCTCTTTCTCTTTGTCCAATTAAAGGGCATGACATAAATCCCCGCTGAGCAAGGACAAATAGCACACAAACGGATAATTATTTGCAAGATGCTGTGGGTGGAAAAATCTCAAATGTTTGAATAAAACAGAGATAAGCCCAGTAGGCATTTATCAAAACCACTGACACCTTCTGCACTCATTGTTTTTGCCACTTGTATTTCCATGCAAACATTTGTAGATCTTTGAGATAACATTGCGCGTTTATCTCTGCTGGGACTCACATTTACACACTTTGATTGGAGGATGTCATGTGAGCAAGAGCGAGACACAGTAGTAAAGAGAAAGAATATAAGATAAGATACACAAAGCCAAAACAGAAAAATGTTTCAAAAGTAAAGTGTGTAAAGGACATATTTGTAATATCTCTGTGTTTATTAAATATTCTAAATCGCATCATTGGTTGGTTCAGGGATACAAAAAGCTGAAAATCATGAAAGAGGTTATATGTTATATTAATCTTACAAACTATCAACAGCAGGAGAAAGTTGAGCACCTTAACACAACCACAGTGATTAAAAAAAACAAACAAACAAAAAAAAACACATGTGGTTTAACACTGCATCTGTGGTGGAGAGATGACCCTTTAGAGACTAATAGATTATATTAATATAAGTATTTATTTGTTTAAAATAACAATACATGCATTCGGAATTAAGTAATACATTCATTTAACAAGAGGTCACGACCACAGAGGAATACAGCGGACACAGTGAGATGAAGACCCAAAGAAAAGCAGAGAGGAGAGAAAGACCAAGGGAGAAAAGCAGAAGGAGAAAGCTGGAGAACTTTTGTGGAACTCTTTGTGTGTTTGTGTGTTTGTGTGTGTGTGTGTGTGTGTGTGTGTGTGCGTGTGTGTGTGTGTGTATGTGATGACACACACAAAGACAGGGTGAAGGTGTGTGTCTAACAACTAAGGGAAACCAGATATGGACCTTAGAGATGAATAAAGCCCCAGATATGAAAATGTCACACAGTGGTTATATAAGAATCAAATATCTGGTCAAATGTGTTCAAATGACGCCACTACACACCTCCACAGAATATATTGCTCAATGAAGAAGCATATTGTTTACATGTACATTATGGTCAAATTATTGTCACCCTCAAAACAATACAGTCAAAACAACACGGTTGTCTTATAATCTTCATGCACTGCTTCAGCTGATAGTTTACATAGCTCTGTCTTTAGACATAATACAGCCTCAGAAAAATCACAAATCACCTCTGTTTTTTGTACAGTTTCTATTGTCAATAGAGCCACTAAAGTTCTGCCTCAAAACAAACACTGAACTGTCACCGTTTAATCTGAGAAACTCACCAGTGTAGAGAAAAATACACGATTTCAGCATCAAATGTCTTACTTTTCCTTGTGGTGAAAATAATGGAAGTGCTTCTACTTTGTCACTTTCTTTGAGTCTGAAAGTTGTGTCTTACCAGTTCTCTTAGTTTCCACCATCATAGAAGACCAACAGGGTGACTCACTACTCCCTCTAGTGGCCAGAAACAGTCACAGTTGTACATTCATTTGTAGCTGTGAATAACTTTAGGTCATATCTCAACATTACAGTTCAGTGACATTTTTGACAAAACAGCGGAACTCTTATTCGAAACACTTTCATGATACTATCGGGTCATATCTGTTGTACAGCAGAAATAAAATATGTAGCCCCTTTAAAGATAAGACCAAACTAAAAGAAAAGGAAGGATAACCGACTAGATCATAAGTTCCCCTCTTATGTTATGTCAGATTTGGCTGAAGAACTAGCATTATAGTCAAATTAATGTTCTTACCAAAACTTGCTAATGACAACCTAATTGTTTTAAATGTTCATTATTAGCTCTTTGATACTTTAGTACAATATGTACCAAAATGATGTGAAGTGAAATACTGTTCGTTGAAAAACAAAGTGTGCACGCAGAAAGCCCCCATATCTAAACATAATGACGACACTATAATAGAATGAAATTCTGTTAAAATGTATGAGCTGTTTTTAGTCAAATACCATTGAAACCTAATGGAAACCCTAGAGAAATACTCTGTACAGTGATGCGTAATGTGTGTTGCAGTGTGTATGTATCAGAGAGAAAGTTCAGGGTCATTTGGTGCCAGGGTTTTTGTCCTCATTATCCTGTCATGACTGTGGTTAAACAAACCACTGCCCCTGCCCATCCAATTAGACTCTGCAGCTCACCACCGATGACACATGAGCAGACACTTCATTAACAATGACATAGATGGATTGAAAGAATAAAGAGGCAGACATTTGCCGCATATCTCGATTTTATTCCAAAAGCTGCCTTTCAAGGCATCATTAGTAGATAAAAAGTGGATGAAATCAAGCAGACATGAATATCGCCACCAGGATTTGACCAAGGACTGCCCCAACAATCTAGTCACACTTGAATAGTTGTAATTTTTGCTTGTAAGACGTGAAGAGAACAGTATCAACTCACTAACTCACATCAGTCATTCCAGTCTTACGTACAGAACATAATGATTCACAACAAACCCTAAGGAATCAGTTTGCAGGGTAATTACAGTTAAGCCATTGGCTTTGATGTGACTGATATTGAAGCTGTCGTGTCAAGTCTAGTTGCAAGGTGGTGCCTTTTGCATTTTCCGCTATTAAAGTGATTTCCTGTTAACAGCATGCTGTATCATCAACAAGCATTCACTGATAACAAGACGACAAATGTTTATCAATGCTGATGGATGATAATTTATATGACATGTTAAGATGGAGGATGTTTTTGTGGAAGGGGAAGGTGATCTTTCTGCTCAGTGCAGTGAGTTATGAAATATTTATACTGTACATGCACACTACAAAGGTTAATGACCTTTTTTTTTGTTTTACACATTTTGCTCCATTTAGCAGCCTACTAATGGGTGCTGTCTACTTAGATTTTATTCTTGTCAGTGAGCTTTACAGTCTACTTGTTCAGACAAATTTGAGGACTTTATGTATCTAGGACTTGGACTCTTTTTGAATCTCTCTTTTTCTTGACACGACTAAGCTTAGTATTCGTACTGGACAGGTTTACTTTTTATGTAAACTTTGAGAAAAAGACAGTGTGCAATAAGGATGCAAAAAAAATCCAAAAAGGACAGATCCAGGGTGAGTCATTTACCTATTAGTACTCCTTTATCTCATTTCCAGCCTTATTGAAGCTCTGCATCCTTAAATGGCTTTACACTGAGTGTGTAGGAGGGACAAATCATTTTAATGAGCCATGCTGTTCCTCCTCCTCCCACTTGTAAACTTGACTTTAAGGCCAAGGTTCATCTTCATTTAGCTGGCAGGCCCTTTTTGTGAGTGTGTGTGTGTGTGTGTGTGTGTGTGTGTGTGTGTGTGTGTGTGTG
>JAPQRP010000030.1:24385499-24400923 GCA_037367295.1 Apogon hyalosoma
GTGTGTGTGTGTGTGTGAAATACTGAACAGTGGTTGGTTCAGTGATTTTCACACAAAGCGGAATTCTCTGTGCTGTAGTGTGCTGTACTGAGCCTGTGAATGCACAACATGTTAAAGGTTTTGACAGCTGTAAAATTAAACCAACGTTGTAGAAATGCAGAGAATGACAAAAAGTGAAAAAAACAACCAAACAAACAAACCTTTAAAGCTTATGCTCTCATTCTTTCATATGACCTGTGTTGCAGACATGGTTTAGAAATGACTTACAGCAGATATACTTTCTTTTTTTGATGGATGTACCGTTGTCAGTGAGGTGGTCAGGTTAATATCAAGGAAACGACTACTGTCACCAGGGTTTAGTGCAGCTTCTTCAAGAGGTTTCAGCTTACAACATAGCAGGGAGGATGATATGTCCTTATGTGTTGGTGAGAGAACTCTAGTATCTGCCCTTTAAAGTGATGCTGTCATCTTCCCTTTTAAATACACTCTGGGCCAGATCTACTATGATCACAATTTGCATGTACTAATTTGTGTGTGCAATCTAGAATTTTGCATGTGGGGTTGAACTGCAGTTTGCAGGTGATTTACTAAGATTGCTTGCATAAATGACAACAGGTGCAAAGTCTTGGAGACCGCCCTATTTAAATGATTTTGTGTGCACTACTGGTTGTTGTCATAGAGGCAATACACTGGAAAAACTGCTCTGGGATCTGCTAGCACTAATGGCAACAGTGCGCTGGAATGATCCAGATGCATGGAAATGTAATGTTGGAGGAGTTTCGTCATAGAAGGTATTGCATGACTCATTCATTCATTTATTTTTCATTTTAGAGGTGGGGGGGCCGTGGTGGTTGTGTAATTGAATGACTGTCAGGCACACAGAATTTTGAGACACTGTAGCCTAATGTCTGTGCATATTTTAAATCACAATCATCAGATCAAGTGGAAAAGAGTCCCGTAAAGTGTGTGTGGGGGGGCATACCTCTCAATTATTTTTTCTTCCGTCATTCTAAAAATGTTCACATGAGGGTGAAAAATGTGTTTTCTGCATCTTGTTTCATCGTTTCGATGTTTCCTTCTTGCGACTTCCATGTGTGCACAATTATGCACACAAACTGTTTGCCCCTCCTTTTGAGATGTGTTAAATACACATGCAGTTTCTATGAGCAAAATTGCTTTCAGGTTTGATAAATCACTTTGCGTGTGCTAAATTAATATCTTTACATATTCTCCTCCCAGCACATGCACAATTGCGTGTAAATGCTCAATATTGCATATTCATTGTGGCAAACGTACTAACTGGATGCAGATGCACTATTTTGCACCTTTGAAAGACGCAACCCTTAGTGGGCACTGTTAGTAAATCAGTTTATACTGTTTTTTTGTGTGTGCAGTGAGTTTTGAGTGCACACGTTTTAATACATGCAAAACTTTAGTAGATCCGGACCTCTGTCTTTTTGGCACATATCCTTAAAATCCTTTAGAGGAAATACCACAAGTGCTGTGGCTATGTTGGTATGTGACACCGCCAGCAAGAAAAACAATATCAATAAGGCATACAGAATAGAAGCATATTCGTCCAAATATGATAAATTAACAAAATCTTAACAAAATCTGTGCATCGGTATGTCAGTCTAAATAGATAGCACATCTCTCGAGACCAGACTGCTCATTTTTTCAATTATATATTTTGGTGTATTTCCAACGATGTGAGCTGCATTTTTTTCCAAAGGTTTTTTGTATAAGTCAGAAGTCATAATAATAAATATGATGAACAATAGTCCCCTGTGCCTTGCATTACATGCAAGCACACAGGGAATTACAATATCATAAAATGTCAAATGCACTCAGCAGATAGTCATCATAATTGTGAGTCAGTAAATGAATGTATCAGCCAGAACAGTCTTTTCAGATGACTCTGAAACCATATATTGAGACCAGCACCTCAAGTGTGTGTCAGTTCATTGTTTCAGTTGGTTTCAAGCAAAAGGGAAACCCTTAAATGGCCTCATAGCCTTTGGAACATATTAAGAACAAATCCTGGTAATGAAAACTGTATCCTCTCATTCTTTTTCGATGAATGTCGATTTGAGGATATGAATGAAGCTGACCTGAACTGAAGAATGTACAAATGTTTAAGTCTGAGTGAACAAAGTAGACCATCTAACACAAGAACACAAGCTGAGATGAGTGAGAGCTGTAGAATTTGGTATTCAGGACCATGCAAATACCTTTATCACATGGTCAGAGTTTAACATCACAGGTAGAAAACCCAGTTTTCAATATGTGTTTTTTTTTTGTTTTTTTTTTTTACCAACTGCTGAGTATGAGCGAGATACCGACTCGGTCTCAGAAACCTGAGATGTGGTGATAGATGGAGGGTTTGTAACTCAACTCGTTACATTTTCAGTCCTGGATGTTATTTTCTGACAGAAGTCATAAACCAAAGCAAAAGGTGTCTGTCCCTGTCAACCTGACCCACAGATGTGTAGATTTGTTTATGAATTTCCCTCACAAGACACACTTCCTCAGTAACAACTAAAAATAGTTGTAAAGCATCAGCTTTCAAGCATCTTTGACTTTACATGTGTACAGCAGGAACCTGTAAGCCCCTGGAACAGATTCTTCTCCAGTGATCTGTATCTACACAGAACTTCTAGCTTCACAGGAAAGTATTTGATCCGAAGGCTTTTGTTGTTACCTATCATCAGAAACCTCCCCCGCTTTTACCCAGGTCAATAAAGCCTAACTGTCCTGCTGGCTGTGCAAATACTGGAGACACTAGCTGTGAACCATCAATAATGCTCAACCTAGAAGATGTCCACCTGCTTTTTCATGGATTAGTGCCCAAAAGGTGGGTTTAATAACACCTAAAACTAGCACAGACACAAAGCTGAAATACTGTGCCATCAATTATTTGTCGTAAATTATTAAAAAGAAAGAAAGAAACAAGTGGTGCCAGGCACAACAAACCCTGCCCCTCACATGTATTGTAACTTATTTTGGCGTCGATCTAGCTGATGTTATCATGTCTATGCTTGTGCTGATGTCACCATAGACATAGACAGCACAGACAAATTTCAGCCATTATAAGTAAATGGAGGAAAAAAGATTGTAAAAATTCATTAAAAAATTTGAACTTTGACCTACTTTTCTAAAAATGTAATGTCATCTATTCTGGGTCACTGGCAATCTATAAACGTAGTTTGGTATGAATTCAACCAACAGTTTTGCTGCTAAAGTGTTAACAAACAAAGAAACAAACCAAACCAAAAACAATACCCCTTGCCTCCCCTTCAGGGGGCGATGTAATAACCTCATCTACTGACAGAATCCTTCCTGTGGAGCTGACTGAGAGACACAGTCTGCATCCTGAATCCAGACCTATCAATCTATCCAAGCTCAGCTGCTCTTAGACCAATCCAACTTTCCACTCATTACAAACAGCAGCAGTGGCACAGCTGCAAAACACACTTGTACACCAACCTTTATCAACAAACTAAGGAAAAATGTGCAGATATGAGATTTCAAATAATAACCAAACCACATGCTGAAAAATAAGAAACAGATCTAACTTCAATTTGGTCAGTCCTTTGTTGCATCCCAGATTTTTATCTGTGTCTGTGTAGAGGATTTATTATTTAGGAAACTTTCACTAAAGTTAGATGCACTTTATGACTATTTTATTGCATACATCTCTGGCTGTGGAGAACAAAGGTCCATGTTGTATGGTTATAAAACTAATCCTTGACTTTAAATAGTACATTGGAACTTATGGAACTATTTCAAAGATATCAACAAAGAATTTACAGGACTTAACTTTATTCTTAACCCTGTTTCATGCCATCTCACAGTTAAGAGAGCTTTTTTTTGCTGAGGATTTCTCATTCTCAAAATAGTTGAAGTTGTCTGCCTGCATGATTGACATTAGGGCTGTCCCCACATTTACTTTGACCAAGTCAGACCAGCTCTTTTGAGGTACTTAAATACCTGCCTGGAGAATGACAAACATGATTAAAGTAGGAGTCTTTGAAGAGAACTGCTGACTGCAGAGTATCTTAAAGCAGGGAAGATACAGTTTAGACAGTCTCATATTTAATAGATTAAGGACCTAAGTACCACAAGCAATGACTTTGCTGACCAGACTCAGACTGGGAACAGCTTTTATTTAGGTTGCAAGAGAGAATAGCCACAGTTTTTACAGTCTGACTGCTGGCAACTCATCAAAACATCTGACAATGTGGCACAGCGCTCAGCCTCTCACAAGTGCCGTCACTGAAGTCTCGTATCCCATCTGAAGACATCATCCTGACCTGTCATGTTAGATGCTGAAGAATGGACTTGTTAATAAAGACACAGAAAGACATTTCGGAGTTGCAGTTTCCAGCTTTTCCGTGGCAGCTGCCCTCTCACTGATTTAAAAAAATATATATACTCAAGTAATTATAATTAAGTTTAGAAGCAAAGTTCCAATATAGTCTAAGCTGTTTGGAAACTACAAACACTGCTTTTTTTCCCTTTTACTTTCTGTGGTATGCTGCCAATTTTGTGGCTGAGGGAGGTGCGCATAGGCTGATAGGTGGGGAGATTATTTCTGTGTGTGTTAATATAGTGTTTTTGGAGACAGATCTTGAAGTTTCTTTGTGCAGAATTTCCATATGGTTTAGACTCCCACACTGTGCAGCAGTACGATAAACAGATCTTATCAGAGGTCATGGTGCAGTCACGAGTGAAGAACTTAAACTGCTTTTTACGGTATTGCATCCTTATTCTATGTGCATATATGTTTATTTGGGATTTTGGTGGAGCAAATCCCTGTGTTGTTACACTGTCTCACTACTCTGTTGGAGACCCTTATGCCTTGTCTTATGCCACTAATACCGGTATTTGTCTATATGTTTGATCCTCTCGTCTGGATGTAAAGGTTTTTACCTAACTGAAACAGACATAAAAAAAAAAAGCCAATCCAAAGTGAAGATTTTTGTAATGAAACGCACTGAAGGCTACTGGGATCTTATGTCGTAGCAATTACAATGACATTTGGATGTCTCTTTAATAGCTACAGTCATCCATGATTAAATCGTGGTCAGCATGGACTAGTTTTAGTGATACCCCCTGGAGTACCAATGCCTTCCACACCAACTGGCTTAGGAAAGAGAACAAAGTTTATATGAGTGTTTGTAGAGTATTTTCACATTTTTGTGTGCATGGAGATATTTTTACAACAAAATTCATGTGGGCAGAAGGGAAAGTAAGGGTAAAGTTTAGAAAAATATCCTCATTAGTGTGGACTTTGCCTTCCTACCTACAAGAGCATACAGTGTGTGTTTCTAACAAAGAAACACACTCATGCAAAGTAAGATGAGGGGTGAGACAAGGGGTATCATACACTAACAAAGACACAGAGAGATTTGGAGAGGGACAATAGGATTAGGGTGCAGGTCTCAGTAAAGAGCTTTGCATCAGAGTAGCTTTGACCTCATATACATTAGTGAGGCTCAGACACACTAGATCTGATTCACATGGATGAGTTTCTAGCCACAGGCCCTCCACAGTGAAATTAGATATTTTACTGTCCTTCCAGATATGTTTCAGCCCCCCAAACACCATTTATTTTTTGGGAATACATACAGAAAATGAATCATCCTCAGCAGTGGGATAAGACATCACTGGAATCGCCTGGATCAGCTTTTGTGTTTGTGTGTAGTTGGATTCTGTGCAGTTTTTCAGACCTTATACACTTTTTTTTTTTTTTTTTAGTATTATTTATTAATCTGTGTGGGCGGGGGGTAAACCAGGGGCTGTTTATTTGAAATTGTCTTTTCAAAGATCATCTCCCATGAGATCTGTGATGTCAGACGCATTTGCATTTGGTCCTAGTGGGCTTGAGGAGACTCAGTTCTGACAGGCAGATGATAAATCAATGATATGGCCATATTCGCCCTGATCCTCATACACCTGTGACAGACAGCACCATTAGTGGTCAGACAGCTCCATCGATAGGCTGATAACAAATCACTGTACTGTGCCACTTTCTTGGAAAAGGGCATTTCTCAAAAATGTCACAACATACAATCATTTACTAAACTATGTGACAATGTAAAGATTTCTACTGCAATGTAACTGCACTGGATGCACTCTGTCTTTATATTCCTATGTAGCAAAGAACACAAATGGTTTCACAACTTACCAAGGTTGTATTTGGGCAAGGCACTGTGGCCAGGTGATTTTATTTATTTTTTCTGTTTTATGGCTGATTCACATTTTCTTCTGTTAACTCACGACACTGCTTGATGAAGATTTTTAAGTATATGTTAATTGTAAATAAACAACATTGCTTTTGCAAGGATATCAGTGTGCAATTTGAAGATGTGCTGAGTAAGAAATGTCTGTAGTAAATGTACTGGTGCGCATTTAGGATTTAAGTACATTTAAAGGGTTAATATTTATTAAAAAGCCAAATTTTGTTTCATAATAATCATAATCATAATCATAATGGATTAGATTTATATAGCGCTTGTCTATTAACGCATACTCAAAGTGCGTACGCATGCTTAAAGCGCGTACGCCATCAAATACTCTAATACAGTGGTTCCCAACCCTGGTCCTCGAGGACCCCTATCCTGCATGTTTTAGATGTAAGCTGCTTCCAATACACCTGACGGTCATTATCAGTCTTCTGCGGAGCTTGATGGTAGGCTGATCATTTGAATCAGGTGTGTTGGGAGAGGGATGCATCTAAAACATGCAGGATAAGGGTCCTCGAGGACCAGGGTTGGGAACCGCTGCTCTAATATATTGGCCCTGCATTGAACTGGTGACATGTACAGGGTGTACCCTGCCTTCACCCATTGGTAGCTGGGATAAGCTCCAGCATTTCCGCAACCCTCTCAAGCATTAAGCATCTCAGAAAATGAATGAACAAATGAATGAATTAATTTAATACATTGCTATAGAAGATAGACTGCTGTCACAAATGGTGGCCTCTCAGATATGATGTGAGTTAGATGTTTAACATTTAACTTTGCAAATGTTCCTTGATGCCAGTCAGTGTCATTTTGTAAATGCTGGAACACAGTGTGATGGGCTGCTGTCCCTCCCAGGGGTGTCAAATATCACCTGACATACTGAATCATGTTTGAGGGATAGAGGAGGAATAGATAAACATAAGCAGGGCTGGTGCATTGTCCTGGCTTCACGTGTCCTTTTATTAATCTTCACCAGCTCAATTCTATTTCACAAGTTTTAGATTCAGTATCAATTTGATAAGGCATGTTTCAGTTATAATATCATTCTTTGCTTGGATATGAAAAAGATTTTCAGCCAAATGATGGTGCAAATTGTACAAGGAACCCTCTAACCTGCTTCATTATTGAAAATATTAAATTTGACATTAAGTCTGTTTTATTCTAGAGCTGTGTGAATTGGGGAATACGTTTCAAGGAATATATCTTAGCAACTGAAAAAAACTGTAATAAATTGTTCTTGGGATTTTCTTAATGAATATGGTATCATTCAAATGAAAAACAATTTGACTCTGAAAATCAATTTTTTAAAGTCACACCTAATATTCACATCATTTCTATGCAATTTGTATATTTCCATAAACCTGACAGGAAACTATTATTAGGCAAATTTGCAATTATTCTTTGCTACCGTCTTTTTTGTGTGCGGTTGCTGCCATTTCAGTGCACTGACGCACATGAGCATGCTCCAGAGATCACCACTCCACTTCTCAGTTATGCCTGAGGGGCTACGGCAGGGGGGCTAAGGAAATGGGTGGGGGGGGTTCCTCCTAGTTTTTAGTATCCATGGTAACACCATCCTGCCCTGCTAGGATCTGTGTCAGTGGTGTTGATACACAGAAGAGGGGATGGAGGAACGGAATGAGTGGGAAAATGGCAATGGTCGGAGAATCTGAAAAGTGGAGCAGATGAGCGGGAATGAAAGGTTCTCTAAAAGGGAGTTAGGTGACGGGGGTAATGGGGGTTGTGGCAGAGATCATGGTCAATGATTTAATGGACACAAACAGAAAGAGGAGTGAGAAAATAGATGTGGAAATGGGCTATTTAAGCAGAAAAAGTAGCATAGTTCAGTGACCTACAAAGTATGTACATGCCCATAGGGTATTAATGTTATGAATTCCTGCATCTTCCACCCACATCTCACCCCAACATCCGACTACCACCCCTCTCTCTCCCTCTCTAGCAGAAGGTCCAGCACTGGCACAGATCATATTGGCTGGTGGAGAGTAGACTTCCTTCCTCTCCATAGCTCTCTTCCTGTCTGCCTCTGGGGATCCACTCTCTCTGCTGCTCTCAATTGTGTGAGTCAGATTGAGTTTACCAAACAGCCAAACTGCTTATTGATCGGTAAAAGGTTCCCAAGAGAGGCAAACCAAAGAGTAGATCCATAAATGAGTGAAGACGCATGATTTGAATTGAAAACAACAGTCTTAAACTGGTGATGATCCAATGGGGTCCTGGGGTATTCGGTATAATGTGTGTTTGTGTGTAAAATAATACTGATGGGATGCCAAAAGAGGAAACTTGTCAGCTGTTCCCGCTGTGCTGGAAACAACAGGGAGACAGACAGAGAGATAGATATTGTGCATGCTGGTGAGAGGCTTGTATATTTGTGAACGCCTGTCTGTGATTGTGATAAATGGATTCAGTTGTTCATTTCTGTTTCGGCTCAGTAACCATAAATACATGTTGTGTTATGTCAAAAAACACTGAGATCTATATTATACTTGTGCTGCCAAAATGGGACGTTAAACTGAGGATTTTTTACAGATACGCTCTGCTGCTCTTGAAAGGAAGTCATTTCAATATTTATTTCAGAACAGAATGTCTCTTTAATGTCTTCATTTATTCCAATTACATTCAGATTTTTCATCAGGGCTATTGATCACACAATTATAGAGTATTTCACAAAGCTATCGATGTTGAAATAGAAGGCAAAGACTGTGCTGCATGATACATCTGGCTGTGCTGAAATCTTACAAAGCCACTTGACACATCTGACTGCTGCCTTCACTTATTCAAGCGCTTCTTCCTCACAGAGGGAATGTGAGTCGCATTAATGGCAGCACATCTGAATCACTCTGTGACCGCTGTGCTGGTTATGATATTAAAAATGAATCATTGGCCATGTACACATGACCTTTGAGATACAGTGCATCCATGATATATTGATGAAAGCGACAGACCTATTGAGAACTTCGAAGGACAGTGAAGCGAGGAAGAGTCAGAAGGAGAATGCAGACAGAGTAACAGTCAGTCAGAATAAACCTATGCAGCATTATTTTGTTGTGGCTAGAGCGTGCAACCTTTTTTTTTTCACTCTTCCTCCTTCTGTCTTCACACTATACACACTCAAATTCTCAGTTGGCCAGAGTTTAGTGGTTGCATGAGAAGCAATTTCACAGCCCATGGCCTGAACCACCTCCAACTTCATTACAGCAGCAGCAAGCAGCCTGCCACACACGAACACAGCACAACATAGTAGAGTCCAATAGCTCTTGTTGAAGCCTTGAATCCGACACTTCATGGTAATGGTAATAACATGAAGAGTGTCCATGGTAGATTGCCGGTGGTGTGGTAAACAGCAAATCACTTTGCAGCAGAGCCAACAAAATAATGAGTGCACAATAGTGTTGAGCAGGTACAGATACAGTAAGAGGCAGTAACACAAAGAAAGAAAGCTGAACACACAAACAAATGTCAAAACACCATGAGACACAACAAAACACTAGAAATATCAATATTGCACAGTAGAAAACACATCATAAAACAACTAGACAGGCCAGCATAGGAAGATCTGTACACATCACTGTGTGCTAACTCACATCACAACCCAAGTTTTCTGTGTCTTCACAGTGTGACACAATGCATTATATCATTGCAAAACACAACACCACTTCTCGATTCAATGTCCCACCTTTTTTCCTTCCTTTGCGGCTTCTCGTGGCCATGAAAACTCCTCTGTCATTTCTTTCAGGCTACTCGACAAGTGTTAAATGGCAGTTTACTGAAGTACCATGTGATCATTTGAAGGACCACAGTTCACTGGCTTGTTGCTCTCCCTGTCATTCACCGCGGCTCGTTGCATTTCGCTCTCTCTTTCATCACTCTGCTGCCTCCTCATTTTTTTTGATGTAAGGTTTCTCACTTCCCTGCCCTTGACTTGATGCAAACAAAATGAATGTGGCTTATCTCTTGTCTCTGTCAGTCTCTTTTTTCATGTCCTCACTGAATGTAAGTCCAGTTTTTTCCACTGCTTCTCTGTTATGTCAAAACCCAGTTTGGTTTGGAGCAGCAGATATAGGCTCCTCTCATTTTTCTTCTCTTTTCTGGCTCCATCAGTCACTACTGTCACAATTTTTTTACTGTTTGTTCTTTCGCCTCCCACCACCACGTTGCCTTCCCTTTCCTCACCTCCCCTCACCTCTTCTGCCCGCAACCACTTTTCCTCTGGCTCCATCTTTTCTCACTTCCTAACCCCTTCCTCCTCTGCTTTCATGCTGACACCAGCCTCACACACACCTCCAGACCACCAAAGCCCTTTCAGCCCCCCCTCCCCATCACAGACAGAATGGCCATGCCACTGTTGATTAGAGCCTGCATGGCCAAATGCTCAGCTAGGCTTAGCGGAGGCCTGTGGGAAAGGGAGCTGCTTATTCTAGCCTCAGGAGATGGATTGGAAACGACGGGAGCTAAAACAAGCTAGCTTTCTCTCATTACACTCAGATATTCAACACACGTGCACAGGCACACAAGTTTGTAAGTAAAGGCGTGTACACACCCATCTGCTCAAGAAGAAAACAGATGTGTGTACAAACACAGTATAAAAACACATTTCAATTATTTTCCTCATGCAGTTGGTTTTTCATGGTGTGGTGTGCTGCTGATGGCTTGTGCTTTGTCCTTGTTTGAGTAATGGTGTGCAGTGGACATGTAGTGTAGACCAATGACCTTCCGCATATCACTTATCGTTTCAAAAATCTGTTTTTTTCCCCAGTACATATTCAGATACATGTTTAAACAGCGTTCCACCATTGGCTGAAGTAACAGAATTAATCTACTACCATGGCAGGAGCTGTGAGAGGTTGGCAAAACGTCACCATAACACAGTCCTAGTGATAATGTGCGCATACTGATGTTTAGTGTGTTTGAGGTTGCTAAAATTAAAATTTTTAACAGGGCTTTCAAAGTGTTTATCTGTGTGGACTGTGTTTTAGGTCTCTCTCTAGTTCACGTCTTTGTTGCTTTATGTAATGGCCTGTGTATTTAACAGTAAGGGAACATATAGGTTTCTTTATGTTTGCCTAGTACTCATAGTCACTTTCAGGAGATCCTGGTCAGCATGGACACATTGGTGAGACGCACACTGCTGTTATTGTGGAATCTATGCTGTAAAAAATACACTTGAAAAACCTGGACCAACACTTTAAAGTTAACTAAGCTTATCACCTGACATCATTGCCTGATTTCATGACAGCTTCTATGTCTTCTGCATATTAACAGATTGTGTTCACAGTTTAATTTCATCTAGAAATAATGGTTTGCTTTTGCAGTATATTTATTTATTATTATTGTGTGTAGAGAGATACAAAGACAATATAGAACAAAGGTTATTTTGACAAAAGAGTTATTCACAGACCACTATATTGGACAAGGTCAAATTTTTACCTCATAATGGCACCAGTGGTTATTTTTATTATCAAACCTAGCAAAAAATGTGGCAGTTTAACAACAAAATAACTTTAATGATTAATCAATTAAAGCTTTTTGTGATTGCTAAGATACTTATAGCAAAACTTGGCTCCATGTATGAAATCACAATAAAGCACAGCATTTATAGCCAAACATCTTAGTTAGTGTCAACATCAAAATCTGCAGTCAAAACCAAACAATACCTAAGCAAAAGTGAATATTGGAAAAAAACAAGCAAACAAACAAACAAAAAAACAATTATATGCACATGCAACATTTGAGTGAATTTTTCACATCAGCAACAACACAGACTCACACTACAATACATGTGCTCACATTTTAAAGAGGTCATATTTTGCCAAACCCACTTTTATTAGTCTTTGGTTCATTTATTTGTGTATTTGGACCCAACAGTTCAAAAAGTTTGAATTTGAACCCTCCAGGTGCTGCAAAGCTATCTTTATATTAATTTTGGCAAAAATCAAGTGGATTTCTACAACCCGTTTCAGTTCCTGCTTAATTTGTTATGTTTTATATCTGGTTACATCATGACATTTGCACATATAAGGTCAAGACTTCCGTTGAACATTTCTCAGAGTACGACATAATTGTTTATTGGCAGCAGCGGTTGTAGTAAAAAATGAAAATATATCAAAACTTAGAGTCGATTGCCTAAAATGTCCATTTGCTGGTTGTATTAGTAAACACAAGTGGCTGAATGGGACAGAGGAGCACAGTTAACAACCTGGAGGGGGTGGGGCATGAAGAAGCTCATTTGGATTTAAAGGGCAAGGGCTCAAAATGACCTTTCTGGTGTCATTATTCAGAAATAGGGTTAAAGATGGACCTGTGGAGTTGAATTAATGAAGAATTCAGACCCAAGGATAGCATTTGCAGTTTATGTAGACCACAGGGAAATGTTTTAAAATGCATAATTTCATTTGAAAAAGCAAAATATCACTCCTTTAATGAACACATTACAGGAGCACACAGGAAAAAAACTGTAAAGCTGCAGCACAGTGGTAAACTTAATACTGTATTATAACTGATGTATGGATCTTGTCCTCTTTGAAATTACAAGCAATGCAATCCCAAGATGGACAGCGGAAATATAAAAAGAATATAGAGAATATGTTGTTTTGAATAAATGTTTCTTGTCTGTCTTCCTATTACTTCTTTCTCGCTACCTCCAGTTTTCCTAACTTCTCTCAAGATGCACAGCTGACCTGAGCTCTGTTTGTAGAACGTCATCTCATACTGATTAGTGTTCAGTTCGGGTGTAATTGTCTTCATATCTATGTGAGGTGTTAATTTTGGAATGTTTTGCATTTGTAATTGCAAGTGTTTTCAAGTCTGGATAATGTAAGTGTGTAGTTTTGTGTGTTGCTGAAGTGCTAACAAAATGCAAAGCAGAAAATGTGTTTGTGCCTCTGTTTAAAGCAGTGTTTCTCAACCTTTTTTGAGCAAACACCCCTTTGTATTATCATGATCCTCCTAACACCCTCACCCCCCGCACCCCCGTATGTTGCATAGGTAGTGGGGAGGGGGGACTTTACTACTGAAGACGGGGTTAGGTACTATGACACTTACCTTATTGTGGAGGACTGGGGGGCACGGAAATTCACCATTGATACTTATACAGACTAACACCCCCATTTCAGTCTCAGCACCCCCTTTTCACCCCCCCCCAGTGTCCCAATGCCCCCATTAACAAACACTGATTTAAGGCACAGTAACATGAGTTGAGTGTTTGATGTTTTTTCTAAGCTTTTATTTTTGCTGTGTTGGCAGTCAGCAAAACTGTTTCAAAAACATTCTAAAAGATGAAGATGAATAAAAAGAATTATTTCAGCTCTCACCAGCCTCAAAAACTATCCAAAGTGCAATTTAGTGACATTGGCTAAAATTAATGAATATAAAATATTTCAAAAGTCTACTTTGTTCTCCATCACATTCAACCATTTTCAATATATTGTATTTTCACAGCACTTCTCATTGTTTGATTTATGAGTGTGGGCAGGTGTAACCTATAGAAAGCTATTTATGCAATGCTCACAAGAGGCCTTTAGGATTTCAATTAAGTTTTATATAAATCAAATGTAATAAACACAGTAAAGCTTCTCCCCTCCTCTACTCTAAAGGACATAGTATGGCTGCAGTGAAATCCATAAATTACATATAAATCATACTCTAAATGTGAGTGCAGCCAGCCATAAAATCTTCCATCAGGATAACAGAAATCCCACTGCAGATATCGTCAATGAAGGTCTTCTCAAGAACACTGAGTTAAAGGGTCAGACACAGATAACTAGCCACTGATAGGGTCATTGATGTGGTAAATGATTTTTGATCACTGTGTAATATCATTTAAACCTAAATCATTTGACAGAAAAGAAGTGTATTCTTCAACTTCTACTGGGTGTTAGATAAAGAAAAGCTGAGTTATTAATCACGCTGTGAAGCTTTGTCTTCACAGATGTCCTTCAGAAGTGTGTGCAAAGTGCTTTGTTTGCCTTTTTTGGCAGGCTGAGAAAATGTGTCTGCAATGAATACACTATCTTCATCAAGAAAGCTGTTTACTATATACCTGACAAAATGTCCTTACTCTGAATAGAAACATTGGAAAGGTTGTGTTTGGCTGCTGTGTACACTTTACAGCTCTCCTCCAGTCTAGCTGATGTCATTTCTTTTTGTACATTTGCATCTCAGCTAAATGGAGTTCTATAATACACAAGTATAGAGTAAGGTGCTCAGTATCCTTGGCAACCTTTTCCAGTTCACCTGAGGAGACCTACTGAATAAGGGTGGACGAGGTCATAACCTATATGGTCATGACTCTGGGCTGTTAGATTGCCAGTTGACCCTCCACCTCCACCCCACACACACCCTATACAATGTAGTAACTGCATACATTAAATACATTCTTGTCAAGAAGAGGAAGAACTTATGCAAGTGAACTTCTCTTCACTGACTTGAAGACAAAAACTCGGGGTTTATCTTCCTGGAGGGCAGCCCGCATGAATAACTACTGACACACACTGTGCAGCTCTCTTGCTGTCTCTGTGACACACATACACACAAAATGAATTTTCCACTTGTTTCAGCATTTTGCAGCTTAAGAGAGATTTAAAGTATAAACCCCCTGCAAAAATGGCAAAAGAGTCACAGAGCTGATTTAAAGGACGTGTGATGTGTGTAAATATGTACTGGTGTTTGTGTATCTGGCTCAAGCAGTCACTCACTGTATAATGATGTTTACCCATGCATTGTCTTGAAGGTCACTGTCTGTAATATGTGGAGCTCTAAGGTTACATGTGGATACACAGTTTGTTCTTATTGCCTGGTGTGTGGGGTTACAAACAAACAGGCTTTATAGAAGAGAAGGATAAACAGAGGCAGCGGCAGAGAGAGTTGTATTGTGAGCAGTACAGTATATTGGAACAGGAAATTATAATGGCTATACTGATTGTATTTGTACTGTATTTGAACTATAGTGCAGTTCAGTCTTCTCTGACTGGCGTAGGTCAGAGTGGCTTTTTGTCTCCATGCTAATTTTAGAAAGTGGATGTATGGTGTGATGGTGTGTGTGTGTGTGTGTGTGTGTGTGTGCGTGTGCGCGTGTGCATGCGTGTGTGTGTGTGTAATGGCTTCTTGGCTGGTCTTTACATAGACCAGATAATAGGTTACCTCATCTGTAGGACTCTGTA
>JAPQRP010000030.1:24408036-24430900 GCA_037367295.1 Apogon hyalosoma
ACAATAAAGATACTCTATTCTATTCTATTCTATTCTATTCTATTCTATTCTATTCTATTCTATTCTATTCTATTCTAAACTGTGCCAGTGACCATTCGGTCTCCTCACAAATGTCTAGTCACTGATAAACCGTAGTCGTAGATCTTTTAAATGGAAACAGAGTTCTTTTTTTTGTTTGTTTGTTTTTGTTTTTTTTTTTTACTGAAAAAGCTTAGGATACAGTGCCCTGTCTTATTAGGCTTGAGAAGGATTTCTACAGTCCAGGATATCGCTTCTTGTCTTATTTATGTTCAGTAACAAGGATTCATGTGTCCATCCGCAGAGACATCCATGCAGATATTTATCAGTCTTTAATCCTGTGCTGCTGATGTATCTCATTCTAGCTCTGTGGTTCTATCCCCTTATCCTGGATGTAACCGTAGCAGGATAATTGGCTCCAGTCACTCAGACCCGCGACAGATGTGACTATAGAGAACTGCAGTCGGACACATGCTTCATCCCACTGTGTGGATTATGTTGATGACTTCTTTTTTTATGCCTTTTACAGTCCAAGATAACAAAACACACACATCTAGAGGTACATGTGGAGTCTTTGTCTTACACAATACATGCAGTAGGGGTTTGCACACCCATCTGGCAGCATATTATGGTACCTAAGGACTGGAATTCTGACATAATTTACTGCTTCAGTGCATTTAACATCCGCTTTCTTTTTTGCAGCTCTTCATCTCATCCAGTTTAGGCTGGAGTCACTAAATAGCATAAAATATTTCTGTCAGAATGTTGTCAGTGTGTGAATTATGTGTGAGGGACTGTGTCTGTACCATTTCTAAAGTGGTTGGATTTTTTATTTTGTGCAATTGCAGATTTCTTTTTTAATTTAAAAAATTTTCTAAGCACTTTGGAGATACTGTGCCTAACATTTAGTGCAAAAACTTGATGACAGCTTTCAGAGGAAAAGACCGGTAGATACATCTCTGATAACAAAAAATGTGACTATGTTGTTCTGAACAACAAGTAAGAGAACATCTTGTTTCGCAGGGGAAGTCGATGACAGAAATACCTGTGTTTGACAACAACTGACTGAGTTCTTCTTTCTTCTTACAGGCACAGAAATCGTGGATAGAAAGAGCATTCAGCAAGAGAGAATGTGTTCATATCATAGTGAGCGCCAAAGACCCCCATAGGTGAGTAAAAAATAAAACAAACGAATTTGAGAAAGAAGTTTTCTTTCATTGTTAAATGTTTTACTTTCTTGAAAATACAGAATATATCTTTATTTGGATTATGAAACACATGATTGAAAAATACTCTGAAAACAAAACCTTAGCTGATGTGCTTCATGATCTACTTCACATACAGTAGATTAAGAGCTGTGTTTCTTCACTGACCTTTTAAAACATGCCTCAGAGTAATATCACACTGGCCTTTATTTGCATCACAGGTAGAGGTTATACACTAATGAGCGGAAATACTTCCATAATACATTTCCAGAACACCAATTGTAAGTTTCAACAATGTGGTGACATTTCTGACACTGACACCCATGGAGCTTCATAAAGTGAGTTACATTCAAAAAGGTTATTCACTTAAAATTGAATGTGCAGGAATGTACAGGTCAGAGAAGAGTAATGAACCATGTTTTTGCAGATTCTTACTTTTGCGTTGTCATTATAGGACTATAACTTAATTCTGATGATTAGAGTACCTCAGAAAAAACAGTCACTATCTCTGTTCTTGTGCTCCTCTGCTCTGTGAAGTCGCTGTTGCAGTGATGTTACAGCTAATGTTGTTCCTCAGGGTGACATTCGGATAGTGATATCTAATTCTTACAGTGTCGACCGTCATATACACTCATGCACCCAGGAAATGCCAGTGCTTGTTTAGGTAAACATAATTAACTTTAATGGAAGGCAGCGGTTGAAAGCCAGAAGCAGGAGGAAGGAAAAACGATGTTCCTCAAGATCAAATCGGCTTTTCTCTTTTTAGTCAAAAACACTTGTGTTGACGCACAAGGCAGACCGAGGCATAATACCTTTGGTAAGAGATGACGGAAACATGAAGTGATAATCAAAGCCTTCTGACTTCCCTCCTCTCAGGGCTTCCACTCCATCCTGCAAGGTTAAATCATAGAATTTGAAAGCTGTATTCACTACATCTGAATAAGTATGTACTTGTGTTGAAATACTACAATCCATATTACTGTCATCCTGCTAACTTCTAGTTACCCAGAGGGAGAACGAGAGACAGAGGTTTTTAAATACGATACGATGAAAAGACAGAGCCAGTAAAGATTGCAGTGCCCCACAGATCCTTCTCTTCTTCTCTTCTTCCCTCAATCAGAAGATTAAACAGCTTGTCAGATGACAAGCTGTCACTTGAGCCTTTCTCACCTCTTACCGCCGGGCACACAATGATGGCAGCTCTCACACTCTCTATTCCCTCCCCTCAGTCACACAGTCTTTCAGCCTCTCCTCTTTTCTTGATGATAGGCCCTCTTCATGCTTCACCTCTTCAGGACCTGAATTATTCCCACTAAAGGACAGTTTAATAAAGCAATCTTACTTTTACCTGCACCCTCTCCTGTCATCCAGGTGCTGTTGTGGTCGTCTGATAGGTCAGCATGTGGGCCTGCCCCCGGGCATCCCATCCAGTCAAAATGACAAGGCAGAGCGTTTGGCCAAAAATGACAGCCTGTCGGAGAAGTGGTCAATCAGCAAACACACACAGCTCAGCCCCACTGATGCCTTTGGCACCATTGAGTTCCAGGGAGGAGGACACTCCAACAAAGCCATGGTGACTCTCTCTTACATTTACAGTAATGCATATTGTCAGTGTCCTGTACTAACCTTGCTTGGAGTTATATTCAACATCTCAAGACAGCAAGTACAGATAATCCTCAAAGTGTAGTTTAAGGTTTTGGATGTGCAGCAATACAAAGACACATGCAGGGACAGAGAGTACATATTGTCACTGTCAGGCGGAAACCTTGTAAGTCCATTTGTAAGTCCATTTTTCAAGTCTTTTTTTGTTGTTGTCATAAAATGATTCTTTTGGTCAGTCTTCACATTGACCTGACAGTTTTAGAAATATTTAACCAATGAAAAGTGATGAAAAAGGCTTGTGACCACATCTCTTTACTCCATGCATTTATTTAGAATATATATAACTTTTCCAGTTTCCTGAAAAATAACCATTTTGGACAAAAGAGGTTTCCACCCGACAGCAATGATATGTAACATACAAAGAAGGAAAGTCATAAGTGCTTGACTGAGTAATATGAAAATAATAACTACACTGGTGTTTGCCTTATTTTTTGGTCAGTTTATCCATTTAATTTCCAGAAACTCAGTCCCTTAGTCAGTCCTCAAAGAGTATAATCTCAGATGGAAGGAACTGGTTGGCAAGTCCTCAGTGACACCCCAGTGGGATGAATGAAAATGACTCCTCTAAAATCCCTCTATTGAAGTTACTTGCTGCATTACTATTGCTGCAGCACAGTAATTCAGAATAATTGAAGTGAAACCTGTTTAATGCCAGTGGGATTAAACAGGTTAGTCAAACAAACATAGTTATCATAAAACTATCACTATGTTTTTGTGTGAACAATACCAGTTGCTTGATTAATCAATTGATCCCAAAACTAGCTTAATTTTACTTGTTATTCACATCATGACCAACTGTGATGAGAGACTGAGATCACACAAGCTGTATCATTCAGGGAATTCAGATTATTAAGGCTGAATTATGTCTGATATATTCTCAGTGTTGAATTATTCATCCAGACACATGTCAGGTTGGGTGTCTGAGGGTGAATTAGATAGATAAACAGATGCTCTATAATGCATGTGTTTCTCCAATCATAACAAACATCTGCTCGGTACCTTATGTAACTTGAAAATTTGCCATACACTCTGGCAGGTCTGTAACACAGATCTGATGAGTCAAATTCTGTTCCATATGATAATCGTGCCATTCATTCACATGCAGTGTTTTTGTAGCGTTCACCTTCACCATGTTGTGTCACAGCACGGAACTGACACATGTCCTGCTGTTTGCAGTATGTGCGAGTATCTTATGACACCAAGCCTGACCTGCTGCTCCACCTGATGACCAAGGAGTGGCAGCTGGATCTGCCAAAGCTGCTCATATCAGTCCACGGGGGCCTGCAGAACTTTGAATTACAGCCCAAACTCAAGCAGGTCTTTGGCAAAGGGCTCATCAAAGCTGCCATGACAACAGGAGCCTGGATCTTTACAGGAGGGGTCAACACAGGTAAAGTTCGCACATAGAGCTTGTCAACGTATCTCTCATCTGTGAAATACTGAATTGCTGTGCAGATCTGCCTCTGCTTTTGTTAAATATGAGTAGCCATCTATGGATAAGTGACAAAATGAAACAGAAAAACTTGATGGGAGGGAATATCTTTGGGGTGACACTACCCTCATCTACTGGACACAAGGACTCAGTGAATGGTTGGATGAGCATGAAAATGATGTGAATCATATGCTACTGCATTCACATTCACCAGATCTCAACCCATATTAACAGTGATAGGACATTTTGGACTGGTGTGTCAGACAACACTCTTCACTACCATCATAAAACACTAAATGATAATGTTCTGGAATCATGAATTTCATCCTTCCAGTAGGTTTCAGACTTGTACAATCAACCCCAAGACACACTGTTAGTTGGTTGAACACCCTGCTTAATTTGTCACCCATCTGTATATGTGCAGTATGATGAGTGTGCTCATGTTCTGTCCGTATTCCATTAAATAACCATTTATGAAACCCTACAGACCAGTTACAAAGCAGAGCCATTTGATCACTGAGATATTTTAAGTAATTTATGAGCACTTAAATGCACTTACATATACTCTTAAAGTGGTGATGGGATAGCCCTCAGTTACTACTTTATAGATACTGAATGAAAATAAGAAGTCTGCTCTCCTCCTCTGGACATCAATCATGAGATTGTACTTGTACAGTATCAAAGAGCAGTAAGCCCCTGAAGACCCTATGCAGTAGCGTTTTCCCCAACAGAGACTCTTGGCAAAGCAGACTCACCAAGGTCTGTGGTGAGTGAATGTATTTCGTCTTGATGTAGGAATTGCAGCTGAAATGTTGGATGATATCGACCCGAAGCAGCATTTGTGAGGAGCTCAGTACATTGAATCTGGAGTTGTGTTACATTTTGGGTTTGGATGTGATGAACATAGGAAGGAGAGGAGATGATAAAGGCTGCAGATATTGATGTAATTCCAAAAACAGTGGAGAAAGAAACACTTTTGAGCTCTGCAAGAAATACTGCTGGCCAACACTGGTTGTGGCAAAAGCTTGTTGACTGAACTGAATATAAGGTGAAACTGGAATGTTAACTGACAGATTGACAGCATATGAATTATGCATAAATATGAAGTATCATGCATAAGGAAAGCAGTGTCCCTACCTGAACATGGAATTTCTGACTTTGGAAAGCCATCAAGTATGGTACTATTTATAGAGAGTCTGAAGAGCTAAAACCAACACATTCCACTCTTGTAGCATAATTATTTTTATTTGTTAAGCTACAATGTACTCATTAGTTTTTCTTGACTTTACCTTTGGTCACACAGTATCAGTAGTTTTGACATGAAAAGCCTATGAAAACTGTTCTATTTTCTCTGCATTGTGAGAGTTCAGTGTTTATTCCGTATTGTTTCTAGGTCACAAAAACAAAAACATTTTTAGAGACTTGATTAAGCTGATCTGGTTTGGGATGAAAAAAAAAAACAAGGGATAAATAATGTTTAATAGGAGAGATATGAACAGATGGGAAGAAATGATACAGCACAGGATGTGTAGAGTGCACACACTTGAATGCAGAAAAGAATAGAAAGTAAGATTTAGTGACAGAATGGGTGCAGAGGCAAAAGGAGCAAGAGGGAGGCCTGAATAATGGATGGAGGGATGGATTGGAGGGGATAGTTAAAGGTGGAGATACAGAAAGAATGGATGTCAGCAGGAGAGATGAGATGAGATGAGCTGGCCTCCAGGTCTTGCGACTGCTCCCGTGGTGATAAAAACCGGAGGCCTCAACCGACAACCTGTCTGTGTTTGAAGCAGCTCGTGCGCATGTGCATCCACATGTTGTTGCCCCCTGTGTCTGATAGAATCTGTTTATCTTTCACAGCAGAGTATCATTATCCAAGTCCAAGCTATGTATCGATTGTAACAACTGCTCTCAGTGAATTGGTTTCTCATATGTTTCTCTGTCCTTCCCTCAAACACTCTGACATGTGCACACACAGGGGTGATTCGCCATGTGGGGGATGCACTGAAAGACCATGCCTCTAAGTCAAGGGGGAAGATCTGCACAATTGGGATAGCTCCATGGGGTATCGTGGAAAATCAGGAAGATCTTGTTGGCAAAGACGTAAGTATATGAAGCTGTGCAATTAGGACAATGTAAAAACTGTTACAAACAGGATGCATGCATGCTTTACTGCTTGCATTAGTGTGTATGTGAAACACACCACATGGTTGCCACAGTGTTCCAGAGTCTGTAAATTGCTGTTGACAGCTTATTAACTGAGATGCTGAGTAAGCCATTTCAATCTGTGATAAACAATCCTTCAAAGTGAGCCGGACAGCTGGCAGAACCACATGAGACTCCAGAGTACATGCTGACTCATTCAAATCTGGGGAATCAATGTTATGTTATAGTTAAAATTTCATCAGAATGTGTCCTACTGAACAACTGAAGCAGAGACGATTAATGCCGGCCACAGAAAAGAGATGATTAAGTGCTGAAACTCTTTTTTCATGGTTGATTGGCCTCAACCGTGTGCCTAATGGGCAGATGAGTTTACATCAGTTTGACATGCACAGCCCTAGAACACCAAACCAAGCTTCAAGTTATCAGCACTGAATAGATGTTCAGCTCCGCTTCAGTCTGATGCAGAGGTATTTAATAATAAAATCCTTTTAAAATGCACACTTGTACTTATCACAGATCCATATCTTAAGACCTTTTAAAAAACAACCACATTTTCAAAAAGCTGTTAATTTATTAATTCGTAGATGTAGTGCTAGAGAGACACATCACAGCATTCCAGCTCCAGTCTGTAAGATTTAAGGGGATTTAGGAAGATCTCATTGCATAAACTGAACACAGTATTCATAATTATGTTTTTATTAGTGTCGAATCAAGGGTAATTAATAATTGTTTTGTTTTCCTTACTTTAGAATGAAAGGGTTCAGTTCCCCAGTAAGGAATTCTGTTTCTACAGCAACTCAGAATGTGTTTCTTCTTTTTTTTCATTTTGTATCACCATTACTTGTTATATATGGGTGTTAACCAGAGTCACTGTATTATCCCCTTAATAAAAGAGCTCAGAGCAGACAAACTAAACACCAACTTTAACAAGGATTTTCATATTTTTTAGTTAAGGGGAAAAAATATCTGGTCCATACTCAGGTATAGCAGGTGATGGGTTTCTTTTTTTTTCTTCTTCCTTTTTTGTATCGCCATCACTATTACATTTTAATGTGAACCTAAGTTATCATTCCCTGAACTAAAAAAAGATGGCTCATTATAAACTAATCACTACCACTAAAGAAGGCTGTCACTGTTTATGTGGCCACCATAGAGGAGGGAGAGGGAGGTTTTCTTTTGGGTTCAATTTACAACCTCACCTCTACATGCTATTAACCCATAAGACCCACTTTTGTGGCAGTTCCCAAATGAATTTTTCTCTATATTTAACCATCCTTAAGGGATTTATTACCATTTATTGTAACATTATCTACTGTATTTTGTGTTTTTTCAACAATTTTCCTACATTTAGTTCATTAATCATGTAAGTGTTCATAAAAGCTAAGAGTAAAGTTGAGGGTTATTAGATCAAAACATAGAAAACTGAAGAAAAAGTGACTTTTTCAGCAAATGTATCATTAACTGAACATAAACTGTCTCCATCCACTGTCATTGATTCAACTTCAGGGGTTTTACTGGTGAATCAATGTTGTAGAAGATGATGGTGTTTCCACCCTCACGACAGAGTCTCTGAACGTCCATATGGGTCATATCTGATGACCATGAAAAGACAAACTGTATTTTACACCAATTATTTACATGTATTGATAGGGTTAGTGGATCAACAGATTTTAAACATTTTAGATCAGTAGATGGTTTTGGTAGATGGTGGATGTTTGGGTCTTGATGGGTTAATGTTCTCTACATAGTGTTCTTGCCTCTTTTCTAGGTGGTGCGTCCATACCAGACTATGTCCAACCCTATGAGCAAGTTGACTGTTCTCAATAGTCTCCACTCCCACTTCATCTTAGCGGATAACGGCACCACAGGAAAGTATGGCGCTGAAGTCAAACTGCGACGTCAGCTTGAGAAGCACATCTCCCTGCAGAAGATCAACACACGTGAGTGGAATTAATATTTTCTTGTCGGGGTAATCACTTACCCGCCCTAGTTACCTTAACTTTGAGGTGAAAATATTTTAATACGACACAGCAAGTGATAACACCATAATGAAACGGTAATCGTTGTTTTATCTTCGACACCTCTGTGGGTTAATTGAGTTCAGACTCTATTTTATAACTGCAATCACACTAAAATTATCATTACCTTCTTTGTACTGAACACATGCTGTCAGACAGTTTATTTTTAACACAGCTGTGATACAACACTGTGAGCCTTTGAAACTGTCCCTTCCTTCACATGTTTTTTTTTCCTCTTTTAAAGCTTACTGACAGCTCAGATGAACTCTTTCTTTCATATGAACCTGCTTTATAATCTTTGCATTCCTTTTCTGGGGCATGGCACAATTCTAGCAAACCGTACTAAATTTTAATCGTAGTACTTGTGACGACTGGTTTTATATCTGGGCATAAAGAAAAAAAAGAAAAGTGTATGTCCAACACAGACCACTTTTAAAGAACTTTGAATTTTTACAAAGAAATGACCAGATTTTCATGCTGTATTTCCCAGCAGCTTTCTGTGTTTTCATTATGAAATAAGCACTAGAAAGCACATTACAGTGTTTATATCCAATGTCTGTATTCATGTATATTTTGTCTTCACTTGCACATATTTGTCTCTGTGATCCTCTGCTACTCAGTTCTTGTCACATCGAATTTCCTTATTTTGAAATTCCACATTATACCTTAGCTAGAAAACCAAATGGATTTCCATGATCATAAAATACATTTCTGTATCTGTCTCACACATTACCGTCCCTGATACCCTTTAAACACATTACCCAATAGCCTCTCACAGTATTGTTTAGAATTTGTCAGAGATGGAAACAAACCTGAGTCAGTGGAGTTTTGTTTTCGGCTATGATTTATTTGTCATTACCTTCTTTTGTTGTCAACATAAAAACATTTTATAATCATTTCCCAAGGGCTTGGTTGACATAAATGCACAAATTTAGACAGCCATGCTCTTTGTGAAAACTCAAAGTGTCAGGAAGTAAGTGTTACCAAATACCAAATGATGACAAAAAAAAGGAAAAGCGAACTGAAAGTGTCTTTAAGGTATTGGGCTACTACATGATGCAGCTTCAGCACACTTGGGCATTTATTCAAATCTGTGACCTCTCCATTCTCTCAAAACACCCATTCCTCAGTTGTTGTTTTGATGATGGAGAGTGTCACCACTACAACGGGCTTAGGTGTTTTGGTTGATGTGTGATCTGGGGTTCTCCACCCAAAAAAAATAAATATATTCATTGTCATATATATTTAGACTTTAATAGTTTTCCACAAATTATTCCTCAGTTTGTGGAAAACTTAGACACAGAGGTGTGTGGTTTGGGAGTTCTCTACTAATTAAATCTGTCATTTTTCAATAAAAATACATAATTTCACATAATTTTAGATTACTATGAGGTAATACATAAAAAATAAAAAGAGAAAACTCTACTGGAGACCAACTCCAGCTGTTAGAGTTGGGATAAGTTATTTAGTTGATGGTTTTCACCATGATTTTATAACAATTTGGCTTACGGCATTGCCCTACATGGCTCGGGTGCTGCGCCTAAGGCCTATAATGGTAGAGAATAGGTTTTAGAGGCAAAATATCCTGGCCCCCAATCTAAAATTCTAAAAGCTCATTAAAAAGTTGTGCAAGATTGTAAAGACAAACTCATATTTAGACTCATTAGAGATTGTCTACATTCCATGCTGCAAATAGTTTCTTGCTGGTTGTGCAGGCGTTTTACACATTTAAGTTAATGTGGCACCTCCTGGTTACAACAAGCATCTATACAAGCATCTATGACAACATCTATAACAATCAACCTCTTATGATAAAATACAATTCAGCTATTAAGATTTCAGACTGAAAACCAATAAGAATACATAATTTTTATGTTCCTCAAAAATTTTATAAGATTTAAGTATTTCATGAATTCTAATCTAAAGCTCATCTGTAAATGCCTGCACGTTCATGCTGTTCTTCTCAGTTTCCAGATCAGTAACACAACCATCATCTAATGGAAACAACAAGGTGTAAACTTCTATGTCTGTGGACTCAACATGTGTAGGTCACCATCATCATCATCAACAACAACAACAACTGGATCCTCACTGGAATCAGTTTACACAAAGTCTAAATCTGTTTTCAAAGAGGGACCAGCCATGTTGTCATGAATAATTTACTGCTTCTTGTTTTGTTGTAGTTTTACTGCAGTACAGTTAATGGCAAGAGACAAGTCATTTTTTAATCCTATTTCAATGATGCAATCATTTCCACATATGACATATCAGTGTAGATTATAATTGTACAAGTTAAGAAATGTCGTTCTAAGTAGCAGAGTGATGTCATCATTAAGTGATGTCATCGTAACTCTGATTGGTGAGAGAAAGGATCTCTTCACAATCTGTTCAGTCACTGAAGATGTCTTTGCAGCTTCAGTATGATCAGACATAATGCTTTCCATCTCTTATAATGTTTTTTCACCTCACTCTCAAAGAACGAGGTGAAACATGTCAGGATAATGGTTGTTTTGGTGACTTGTATCAGATTAGATGAGAGATGCAATCTGAGCTGTTTTATACAAAATCAGATGTTACTTCATTATATTCCAACAAACTGCAACTTTCTTAACTTGTAATATTATATTTAAAAAGACACACATCTCTGCAGTTGAAAGCATAACTTAAACAGGATAAAAATAATGTCTCTTTGTATTGACCACCAGTCATATTTTTTCTGAAATAGGTTCTCATGGAGTGCTTTACACAGGGGGCAGGACTTAACCTCTCAGTTATCTTAGGCTATAAATGCATCACTAGCAGTCTATGCTACATGCTGTATGTCTGTACAAATAAACAAAATAAACAGTGGTGTCTGTCAAAAATCTCCTACATGTGTTCAGTTGGCTTTAGATCTGGTGACTGTGAAGGCAATAGCACATGATTCTCATCATTTTCATACTCATCAGACAATTCAGAGACCACATCCATGAGGTTTTTCTCTTTTAGCTGTCTGTAGATACATCCAAACATTGTCACATCAGTAATGTTATCACCTCACCATCAGTATTACATTTACAGTGTGTTTAAATGTATCTGTGTAAAATGTTAAGGCTTACATACCTTTCCACACCTCTTAAATGATTTTGTTGCTCATACAGTAGCTTTGACTTTGCCTGTGTCAAAAGCACTTTTGTTCATTGTCGGCCCTGGTTCTGGGGTTCACTGATGGAGACACTTAAAAGATATGTGAAATATCACTAGAAAAAGTGTTATCACAATCTCTTTAATCCTAACACCTTCTGGCTTCAGGGACTTAAGAAATGTCCCTCGGGGCAGGATATAGAAATTGACTTCTTCACTGCTTTTCTGTCATCTAGTCATGTGACCAATGGACTTCCCTTTGTCATCCTATGCCTGGACTCATATAAAAGGGGCTGGGAAGGCAAAGGGACGCCCAGTCGTCATACAAGCATCTGAATATCCATATGATGATAATGTACCATCCCTAATTTAAATTCATCATCTGAACAGCTAGAACTAATATCAGGATCCAAGGGGAGCAATAATAATGGCAAATTAAATCAAGACTCGTTATGACGTACAGTTGAGGAAGATGCATAAAGAGTTCTAGATTTATCATACACCAAATTGAGGTTTATTACAGTCCTAAACAGCATATTGCAAACTCTGGAATGGTAAAACACTAGCATTTGTTATGTACTTAATAGAAGCGATAGCAAAGTAATTAGATAAACTGTAGTATTCACCTCATAGTGTGGTCTACTATGAATGTGTACCTTCTGGATGACATCAGTAAATAGGGCTGAAGACAGCACAGCACAGCCAACCTGCATTGCATAATTATACCATACAGCATATGTGTATGTAGTGCAAATATATCCTTTATTTCCTCATTTGTTGCTTATGGGTTGGCAGAGAAAGACCAGTGCATGATTTGATTACCTGTAAGTCAGTCAAGGAGTTTATCAATTTTCCTCACATCACGCTTCCTTTGGGAGGCAATGGTAGCCTGACAAGAAGGTAAAAAGAGAAAGAGCAGTTCAGTTTGAATGACTTGACATGTGGGATGTGGACCACATGTAACCAGAAGCTTTTGTTTTGTTTTTTTTTCTTTTTCCTCTTAACACACACTCATACACACAAAAACAAGAAGCAAGAAGTGTGGTGGATAGATATGCGTAATCTCCCCCTGTAGTGTTTTTGTGCTGTCTGGGCAATCCTGCAGCTAATCCTGCTGTGCCTGCATGTGATTTTCCATGGAATGGTGATCACCATGTTAGTGTGTTATAAGAATCAAATTGGCTCCACAATATTATAATGCAATTTTAGATATGGGAATTGATTCTATATGGCAGATGTGTATATGATGCATATAGTGAATATGCAGTAAATATAATACTGCTAAAATACCTGAAAAAAAACCTCCTCCTTTTTCATGATGACTTTATTACATTCTGATCTCTTGTTGCCAGAAGCTATTTTTGGGCATTTTGCAGGTTTTCACTTCACTTTGTGGCATCACTATTGGCACCTGTCAAGTCTCATCATCAGACCACAGTTGTGAGGTCCCTAAACATTTTAACACCACCCTTGGTGACAAGACATGTGCATTCTCTCCCCATAGTTACTCTTTTAGTCAGCGTATTTGATGTTTTGAAAGGTGTCGCCTGCTGTGGTTTTGTACCATATTCAGTGAAAAATGGAGAAAAATATCTAAGGGACAGCTCTGACTGCGTGTAAACAAAATGCATTTCTTTAGACAATACACTGACATTGAAGGGATGTGAATATGTTGGATGGAGCCAGCATGTTCACACGCTATAGTAGTTCTGCGTCTCAGCTCTGCACATGCATGGTGCTCTTGTGATATGCTCAGCCACACATGGTCTACTCTGATAAGTGGAGAGAGATGCAAATTAACCTTGATTACTGTGACACAGATTCTGTTCAGGCCAAACAGAGCACCTGACCAGAGAGTAAAAGGACATACAGTAGGTCATATAAACAATTATGAGCATACATTGCAACATTACTTAATGTATCATGGATGTGCGTAAGCAGTTGCAGTTACAAACAGCTGATGCACATTCTCATTGCATGAGTCCGGGCATACTAGACAGTACAACCAACAAAATATAACACTGTTTTGTTTTTTTTTTAAGATTCTAATTGCTTTACAATATCTCACTGGTTTTTACGTACATTTGTTCTCCTGTTAGGAATGCATACAATTTAATTTGATTTTATCATGTATATAAAGAAAGTTCTGATTAGTATTGACCTTTGTAGAATGTAATCAGTTTTATTTTACAAATTGCAACATAGTGAAAGCAAAATAAGAAACAAATACACAGATATTCCAACATTTAGATTACTTTCTACTCATGGTAAAATATTATAAGATGGTTCTATAAAGAAAAGACATACTTCAAATTAATTTTTACCACAAAGTCAGCGAAACCCTTTTTCTTGTTTTTCTGTATACACAATATCACAAAGGGATTAAAGGGGGTGTATGCAGTCATTGTATTACAGAACATATGTAGAACTACCAAAACCAACAAAAAACCAATGCTCTGTATTCCTGGACTGTATCACTCAGTGAGTAAAGTATAAAGCTGATTGTTTACACACATCTGAGGTATGGTAGCATCAAGTTTTCTTCTTTGAATAAAAATGGGTTATTTTGACAGTCGGTCAAAATAACACAACAACCAATAGTTTACATTGTAGTTCTGTTAGCTAAGCTCTGTTTTTAGACAGGGAACAGCCACAAATCACCTCTGTTTCCTGCTGCACTAAAGATATGTTTGTAATTGTCCAAACAATTCTGAACTGTCACAGTTTAGTCTGAATCGTGAATCAACAATGGCAAAAACATAACAACATCACATAATAACTTTATATCTTCATAAGTTTCATAATCAAACTCACCCTTGTAGAAGAAACACTGTGATTTCAGCATCAAAGTCCATCCTTTTCATTTAGAACTCCATTGTCCAGTGGTGAAAACAACCGTATTTCTAGATTTTATCACTTTGACACTTTCTATAAGTCTCTAAAAGATGTTTCTCAGCGTTTCTCCTCCCATCTTATCACTTTCTGATGCTTTGGTCAAAAGCCCCATTACACTAGTTTCCATTACCATGAGACACTGGCAGAGTGACTCATTACTCCCTCTAGTGGTCACATAAATTACTTGGCCCATCAGTGTAAATGCATTCAGTTAATACATTGATATCTTTGGCATACCTCACTCTTGATTCTAAACATGCCAATGTTCATTTTACATATATAGTTTTTAAAATAATACGTAAAACCTTTTAAAGCTGTGTGTAATTGTGTTGTAAAGTTCTAATCTTTAGTAAGAACAGTACACACAGTTAAAAGGGGTCTCCACTCAATGCACTCCAAAACACTGGCAAACAACATTGTGTAGTTTGCTGTCTGTCTGTTGTGGCTGAACATAAAAAGTTCATATGGGTAGGGAAATCAAAACAGGCATACTGATTTATCCACTGTACCCCCAGAACAACATAAGTGGTAATACCCAAGACATTTTCTTATTAATATCTCCTGAAGAAATCAGACAATGTCAAACTTGAAGATGAAGAAAATCAATAAAATGACTGGCACCATTCACTCCAGCTCCCTCAACCACTGATCAGTTCTTTTGACATGTGTCGAGGAGTAGCTAATGCTTTTTAATCCTGCACCTGTCTCAGATGGAAGAGAGAGAGGAGGGCGATAAAGTAAACACAGAGAAAGGGGACTGAGGGCGAACAGAGGAGGAAGAGAATTATATGAAGTGCAGAGGAAGGTGTGAAGCAGCTGAGGAGGATGCAGGCAGTGAGATGCATATTACCTTGAGGTGACGATGAAAGTGAATAGACACTGAGAGAGGGGACATAATAGGCTTCGTCCATGAATGTGTTCCTATTTTCTGGTTCAAGATTGAACCAAGAGAAAAATAAGTAAAAACGTATTATGTTGCGCTGTTATTCTTACCCACATGAAAACTGCTTAAATGAAAGTGCATTCTATGCACACGTGAAAGATTAAAAGTCATTTGTTTATGTGAGTTCAGATAAAGGCCGCATGAATAAATGAGGCACCTTGAGTGTCCCTTCTTCTAATTCACTTAAATAACTCGGAGTATTAAGTGTTTTGTATACAGAGTGTGGGTACAGGTGCATGTTTTTTAACTCTGTGTCTACTGCATGACCTTCACTGACCCTCCGGTCGCAGCAGTTTCATTAATCAGCGCATACGTAAAAGATGAAGTAGCTGCAGTAATTGAATCCAGGAACCATAAGGCCTTGTGTTGTAGATTAGCGGTGACACTGTGACCTCGACTTTAGAGCAGCCCATACAGAAGGGATTATTCTTAAGCTATAGTACATGAGATGTCAAGGAGGTTGTAATACTTCTATCTGAGGTGCTATAAACATTAGGCGGACAATGCTTATGCTTTTTTTTTTTTTTTTTTTGTCTTTTTCCCCCATTATCACTTTTTTATTATGTGAATATTGTGCTTTTTTACACATCACACACAGCTGCAGCTTCACAGTTTGAACCTGGCAAACAAATATTGCCCTCAGCTGTACATAATAGAGCCAAAACAGCAAGAACACAGTATTAAATAAACTAATATGATATTTACATGAGTTCTCTGGCCTCTGGGTTTTGGTTCCTGTGGTGTTACCTTAGTGATGACCGGTTAAATCAATGGGGCCGACTTTGTGGGTATGGAGCAGTGGATAACATATTTCTGAGCAAACAGCGAGACAGTGTGGAGACAATTGAAGTGATCGGAGGTAAGGTGTGTTCATGCACGAATAGCCACAAAAAAACATGTCAACATGATAAACATGAACTGCCAGAGTGTTCAACCCTGTGGTGGAGCGATAACAGCGGCAGTAGTGAGAACGGCTGGAAACAACACTTGCTGCAGGTATGGTTCCAGGTTGAGGATGTGCATGAATGACATCATGTTATGTCGTGTGGAAAGAATATGAGTACATGGCATGATCAGTGGTGGGAAAAGCAGCAAGTGTCTTGGAAATGTGGAGTGCTTAAAAAGATGAGAATAGTATCTATTAACATGACAAATGTCTTTATACTTTCTTTGTACTATACTGTACTAAATGGATTTTTATTGTTATTCATAAATTATTATTGATTGTTCTTTTTCAGCATAAGAGTGTATAGTCTTGTTAATACTGTTTACATAGTCAGAGTTATACATGAAACAGTTTAGAAGTAGACGTGAATTGCCTTCATGATTGTGTGTTTAAGTAAACCTGTGACCTAACAGATGTGATAAATCCATCCAGTCGTCATTCACTGATATATGTGAAAAATGAGACGCTCCAGGGCTGAAGTGCAGCGTTTCAAAGTCAAATTTTTATTAAAAGAATTGTGCTTTTCCTTTGTCTTCACTCATGCGTTGCTACATATTCCCATCCTGTTATGTACGTTTTTTTCCTAATTATAAATGTAAATGTAAAAAAAATGTTGTGGGTTACTTAAATTGAATTGACTTGACCCCTGCATTCCAGTATTTCTATTATAACTGATTGACAGTGGAAGAAGCAAACCATCAAGGTGACATATTTATGTTTGCATTGTTTGGTGTGACAGGTTTATTGGATTTTATGTATGAGATTTAAAGTTAGATGGCTGAATGCTAAAAGGAACAAACTTTTTTTAATGTCTACACAAGCAAAATACCATCCTCCCACAAGACAACACGTAAGTTGAAAGCCAAGGATTCAGAAGAGCAAAACCAATGTTGTTTAAAAATTGAAGCTTTTAGGTTGTAAGTGGGAAAAATAATTTCAAGCACTGTCAGTTTTAGAGGTTCTGGTTACACATGGTTTAAAGGGATTTAGGGGGATCTACCTGCAAAAATGTAATATAATCTTTGTGTTTTCACATCGTATAATCAACTGAAAAGAGGAATCATTACAGACTGGATCTATTTTCTGTTTTATAGCTGTTGGTATTAAGCATTTAGACATTACTGCTCCCATGTGGAGCATAGAGTTAAAAGGAAAAGGAATGGACAATCCAAACGCTGGCTCTAAGAGGAACTTTAGTGACTTTAGTGGCCACTGTCAGAGAGGGTGAAGACAGGAATAGTAATTCAGTTGCAATCAATAACTTTAACACTAGGCCTCTCTAAATATAACAACTTATAAGATTAACCTGTGTCTTCTGATCATTTTGTTCTTCTGCCATTTAGAAACGTACCACAAATGTCATGAGAGAACATGCTAAACAGACATGCTCTTCAAATCATGATAGTATGCAGCTTAGGCAAGGAAGCTGTGTCATCTTGCAATTCTCACATCATCTTGCAAGTCTACAAAAGGTTATTAAATAACCTGCCCCCAAATATATGCAGAATTGCCAAAGGATACGGATTGAAATGTCTCACCGCACATTACTGCCATTACACTATACATACCATCATTCTACAAAAACCTAACATTCATAATTCTCTTTTCCTAATTAAATTCAGAATTTTAGGTCTTCCCACCTCATTTGACCTGGTGACTGTGTTCAAGCCAGTGCTAAAAGCACGACTGATCATCTTTAAAATGAATTACTGTGAGTAGGTCAAAAGTGGCAGGGTATGTTGATGTCACAACATGACTGAAAAAGTAAAGTTTGAGAGAAGCTTTGGCCTTTTAATATACTGTACCACATGACCTTTTGTTCTGTGGCCTGTTGAGTCATGTTGCTTTCACAAATCTGATGTCTCCTGTCTGCTTTAACAGTTACCATGATAATGGTGTTTAGGTGTGTATATTTGTTTATTGGGTTTTTTTGGGGTGTTGGGGGGGGGTGCAAAGACAGCGACCCACATTCTGTAGCACACCTCCTCCAGTCATGCTGATACTAATTTGACACATACAAGGACAAACTCGTAGACATTTGCACACACCCACACACATACAGAGGATGAGTCATTGCTCGATCCTTAATTAGGACCATTTAAGCATGTTATGTGTGTCTCGCTTACACGCTCCTCTTTCCCTCCCTGATTCCTTCTGTTCCTCGTTGCTTCCTTGACTCCGAGGCAAGACAAATATAGAAATTTGTGGCCAATCGAGTCTCATCAGCTGCCTTTTCTTCTGTCCTGACTTTTTCTTACTTTTTAGGGTAGGTTCCCTCTTGGGAAATGAGGGTTGGGCACTAGGTTAAAACTATAGATGAGGTAGAAAGACTTGTGAAAGAAAAAGAGAGAGAAGGAGTCTGAATGAGAGTGTGAATGCTGCATGGAAGTGAGTATAGGAATAGTGTCTAACATATTTGTACAGTGTAATGGTAGCGAGTGTTTTACCGCATGTAGATACAATACATTAGAAATTTTACATGAGTGCATGAGTGTTGAGATTTTTTTGTGCAAAAAGCACGCTGAGGATGTCACCTTGAGTTCTTGGGGGGGGGGGGGTGTCTTCACTACTATTTAAAGACGAAATTAATCAAGAAAATGAGAGATTAGTTGATAATGAAAATCATTAGTTGCAGCCCTAGATAGAACACTGGATAAATCTCATAATCTTCGGATGATACACTCACTGGCCCCTTTATTAGGTACACCTGTTTCATGGCTCATTAATACAAATATCTAAGAGGCCAATCACATGGCAACTAAATGGATTTAAGCACATAGACATGGTGAGGACAGTCTCCTGAAGCCTCAAACTGAGCATCATTTTTGTAAATGACATTTTTGTAAACTGCATAAAAGCATAGATCCACCCTGCCTGGTGTCAACAGTTCAGGCTGGTGTTGGCTTAATGATGTGGAGGAAATTTACTGTGGACACCTTAGGTCAGGTAGTACACCACTCAAACACCACAGTCTACCTGAGTACTGTTGCTGACCATGTCCATCCCTTTATGACCACAGTGTACCCATCTGCTGATGGCCACTTCCAGCAGGATAACACGGCATGTCACAAAACTTACATCATTTCATACTGGTTTCTTGAACATGATAATGAGTTCACTGTGCACACCTGGCATCCACCGTCATCAGATCACAGTCCAATAGAGCGCCTTCAGGATGCAGCTGAGAAGAAGATTCACATCATAGATGTGCAGCTAACAAATCTACATGAACTGTATGATGCTATTATGTCATCAGACCAAGGGTTCTGAGGAATGTTTGTAGCATCCTGTTAAAGGTATGCCATAAAGAATTAAGCCAAAAAAGGGAACCAACCTGGTACTAGCAAGGTACACCTAATAAAGTGGCCAGTGAGTGTGTGGGCATGTTATTCTTAGAATCTAAGACTGTTTTGGTTACTAACACAGCTGGGAATGTGGTTTAATTAATGTATGAAAGCCTGATCTACAGCACAGTGTATTCAATTATACTTATTCTCAGAAGCACATAAGTCTTGTCTTATCTGCAGATTAACAAAAATAAAGAAATTCATTGGAGGAACACACAGATTTAATATGTGGGAAACCGACAGTACAGTGGAGTAAATATTTAGGGAACTAACTGAGATTAGTCCTTCAACCATGGGTTAACATTTTCATCTAGAACAATATGCATTCTTTTAAAGTGCAGATAAGTGCACTGCATGTGCTTGAATACATTATTTGATACAAAGCAAGGATTCAAACCCAAAATCCTCCTCTCCAGTATAATTCTGCAAACTCTCAGCTCTGTGACAATCTCAGGATTACAGTGGAAGTATCAGTGGTGATAACTCTGTCAACACTGCCAACACTGTTTGAAGCCACGGAGGTTTTCACACAGTCACACACATATTATTAATTTAACAACCGCAATATTAAACCATTAGCACATCCTATAAATTATTAACGCAATAATAATTCAATCAAGAACAGGTGCAGTTCAGATGTGTCGCGGACAGCCAGAGCAGATTTAATTGAAATAAATTAACCACCATGGTAGCTTCATTATCCATGTTTAACACTTTTATGTTTCAAGAGGGCTGAATACAGTTGCTTAGACTGAAACTATTTGGGAGAATTACTGTCAACGTACTGTCAACGTGTGATTCAAAAAAAAAAAAAGGTATTTGTATGTAATATGTGCAGACAAGGAACATTTTTTCAAGTAATCATCCATGACACAGCTGCTTCCCTCCCCCCTCATCAGCTCCTCTGTGTGTTTCAGTTGAACCATAATCTGCTTCCGAGACTGCTGCGTTGTTTTCAGAGATCACTAGTCATCAATATCAATGTTTGATCCAACACAACCATAACCTCACACACACACACACATGCAGGGCAACCGCAAAAATAGACATCGAAGAAAATGGAAGAATCAGATACAAAATGCAAGTCATTAGCCTGCTTCTCTCTCACATCCTTCTCTGTTGATGTATGGTCGTGTGATGTGTTGTGGCACAGTGACGTTTTACCTCTTTGAAGTAGGCGAGGCCCCTAAAATATTCTCCTTATGTAACTGTCCCTTTTGCAAGGCCGCACGAGGCTGTGTGAGGCAAAGCGTAAGGCTGGTGGGTATGCTTCTCAACGCGTGCGTGTGTTTGTGTGCATACAGTGTGTAAGTGCGCATTTGTATGTGCTCGTCTGCCTGCGTGTTTGAGAGACAGACGAAGCTTTCTCCGCCGTGAATTATGCAGACCAATATGAGGGTGCAGGGCGGGGAAGATCCGGCGGTTACACAGCTTTTGAATTAGAAGAGTCAAAACACCTGGCAGAGAACACAAGCTCATAAAACAGAATTAGAAGGAGAGAGCGAGAATGGAAAAGAGAATGGGAAAGTGGCAGACAAGAGGGCAAGAAAGAGCAATATGAGGGGACTACGGTTTAGGAAATGGATTAGTGTTACACCACAGATATGAAAGGGGTAAGAGAGAATGGGAGTGTGGGGTTTTACAGTGTCTCAGAGGGGATGTTCAGTCATATAATGAGAAATGGAGCACCGGAGGGAAATCTGAGGAGAAAGAAAGGGGCAAGAGTAAGGCTGGGAAATCCTTTTGAGAGTTTGGAAATAACTTTCAAATCCACAGTACCTTCTCCTGTATGCAGTCTTATCGTATGCAGAACAATCCACCTGCTAATTATGCACAATTACCCTAAATAGCTTGTGATTAGTAGGCAAGAAGCCATTTTCCCGTGGAACTATGGTAGATTTATCAGTGAAACTCAGACACTCAGAGACATACTGATGCCTGTGCCACAGGAACAAGGCACAAAATGGGCTGGTTATTTTTAGTACATACACTTCCTTTAAAAAAGTTACCAGAATTAGCACAGAGTGTCTGAACAAAAGAGTGGTGAGACTTCACAGGTGTCGTATTTACACCTTGCTTTCAACAAATATGGATTTTCTATTTATGCAGCCGTCACAGCAGGTGCATTGAAGCTTTTTTGTACTATTCTTTGTCTATTATTCTATTTATTTCTCCTTTTGTTACTTGTTGGCCTCTTTTGTCTATCCAGTCACTCTCTTACCTTCTGTTTCTCATGCTCTGTCTGTTTTTATGTGCAGGTATTGGTCAGGGTGTGCCAGTGGTGGCTCTGATTGTAGAAGGAGGCCCTAATGTGATCTCCATAGTGTTGGAGTACCTCAGGGACACACCTCCTGTCCCAGTGGTGGTGTGCGATGGCAGTGGCAGAGCCTCAGACATCTTGGCCTTTGGACACAAATATTCTGAGGAGGGAGGGTATGAGCTCACATGATTATTTATTTGTAATGTCATCTGTTCCGATCCTCAGAAAATACAAGCTTCTATCAGGTTTTGATGTGAACACGTCAGACTTGTCTTTTCATGTATAAATATGGACACATAAATCATGACTTGTCTTACACTTTAAAGATTTTCTCAAGCTCTCATCAGAATTTCACTCTTATTCAAAAAGAGACTCCAAGGACTTTCATCCCCAGTATTTTCAGGCTTCATTTAAAGATTCAAACATTCAAACATTCTTTATTGTCAATTAATTAACTGTACAGGACATACAGAGAATTGAGATATGTTTCTCTCTCACCTTGTTAAAAAAGAAAAAAAGAGGTTAAATAAAATAAGAATAAGAGTAAATAAAGTATACATGTGAGTCTATTTACAGTAGCAGTAATAGTGCAATGCAATCACCTTTTATGAGGTGAAGAGGTGCATAGTGCATATTTAGTCAATGTTCTTTAAATTATAGTGGACCATCTCAGTTTGGAATAACCTACTGCATCATGTCATATCTGAAAATGTTTCATTTAACAAAGTTTCATAACACCTTAGAGATTTCATTATAGTACAGTTCAGCATATAAACACATTATATTGCAACTTAGTACTGAAAGGCATCTTTATAAGACATTCTTGGCTCCTGCACAGGGATAAAACGT
>JAPQRP010000030.1:24431000-24449878 GCA_037367295.1 Apogon hyalosoma
TATATAAAGTACAAGCCCAAATAACCCTCTAATAATGAACTTGAATGCAAGAGGAAAGACTTACAGTGTAACAACAAGCGTCCAGTCATACTGTTTATGCTGTTAAAAGCAAAAAAACATTTTGGGTTAAAGAGGTACCATTAGAATTAAAACTTGAAGTGATGCAATCACTTGCAAAACTGCATCCATTTCACCAAATGTGCATATGCATTTCTTTCTTAATACAAATATTTTTATGTGAAGTGCAATGAAGCAGAATTGTTTCTACAGCTTTATATATCAAGGTCCAGATGAAGGTTATCTCACAGAATCACATCTCACCATATTCTCACGGATACAGTACAGTATTACTGAGAGTCCCAGTCAACCTTGGTTTCACTTACTGACAAACAAATCTAATTTGCTTGCTTCCCCTCTGCTTCACCCTAACCATTTTCTTCTCCTTTCCTCTGTTGTGCCTCCTGGGACTCTTTTGTCCCTTCCACACCTCTGTGCCTCTCCAGTATAATTAACGAATCACTGCGAGACCAGTTGCTGGTGACCATCCAGAAGACTTTCACCTACAGCCGCACGCAGGCTCAACATCTGTTCATCATTCTCATGGAGTGCATGAAGAAGAAGGAGCTGGTGAGTGACACTCTCATTTACATACCCTGCACACATATGTTCATGTACACATGCCAGCAAATGTACGTATGTAAGACATACTGGATGTAATTTGCATATGAGCTGTATACACATCTCAAAGAACAATTAAACACATGGGCAACAAAAATGAGCAAATACAGTCATGCACTTGTACTCACAACATAAATATTGCCCCTTTACTTAAACTTTGATGTTTCTATTAGAAAAAGAAGTCCAAAAAAAAAAAAATGCAGGTGGAACAAATAGATTTGTTAAATGAAGCACGCTCATCATTAAACTTTTATTGTAGCAATTATTACACCATCTTTTATGTATGACATATAATGTTAAGCGTATGTAAATGTATTCAGATGACGTAAGGGACCAAATGGCCTCCACCTTGAGTGTCTGCATCCCTTTGGCAGTATTTAAGTCAGGACACATGTCTCGTCAAGCACAGCTGTCACACTCATGCCTCTACCCAGGGGACGAGGTCACAGGAAGCCATATGAAACCAACATCTTATTGAAACTGTTAAATGCTGCATGAATAAAGCTGATGTGTCTTTGTATGAATATGTTTGGCTTTGCTATTAATGTGTGCATGTGTTAATCATGCTACATTGATCACTGTAGCAGAGGGTAAAATAATGTGTTGACTTGGGGTCGAAAGCATGTATCACCACAGCATGAAAACAACCCCATTCAAACACTCAAAACATGAGCAACATATCCTCTGTTTAGTCTGTTTTACTAAGCAAACAGCTAGCAGCTTTTCCTGTGTCTCAGCTCTGCACTAATACTTACATCTATGACACTACTCTCTACTTGCTGCTTTTGCTCCCAGTCCTTTTGTGTTCTCCTTTACTCCATGAAATTAAGCAGATCAGTGGCGGCTGGTTCTGGTGGCCACAGCAGCACATGCATGTACTTAACCCTCATGTCATCACATCGTTTTAGGTAAAAGTGCTGATCAGAACATGATGGCTATCTCTGACAGCCTGCTCTCTGATACCAGATGTGGTAGATTTTCTTATGAGGTCAGCCTTTTCTCAGCAGACAAGCACTGCAATTATTTGTGCACCACGCAGAGATACTCAAAAAGGGTCTCACTCTGTCACCCTTGTGTCTCTCCTTGAGTTGCTTTCAACAGCTTCATTTTTATCAGGCTGATAAGCATCACAGGGGTCTTCTCATGATCACAGCCACAAAAGAGTTATGTGTGAGACTGGAGTGACTGTAAGATAGCAGTAAACTAAAAGCATGGCCAGCCAGTTGTCATAAAGAAACCAAAGTATAGTTATCAGTTAGAACAGCAGCTTTAGTAATCTTAGATCTCCAAACACCCCTCACACAACAGTCAAACCAAAAACTAATTTCATGTCTCCTCGGGACCCAAATGAATAAAAATACATCATGATTTGCCATAATGGCTATATTTTCCATCATTCCAGAACAATGTTGAATTTACTCTAAGTTTTTTTTTAACATGATTTTCATCTTGTTACATTCTTTTACATCACTTTTATGTTTTTTTTAATCATTTTCATCATACTACTTGTTTTGTGTTCATTTTGTTAAGTCTCTTTTATGCTGTTTTCATCTCGTTACACCCTTAACATCTTTTTTGTCTTGTGCTTTTCACCTAGTTTTTGTTTTGTTACATCTTTCACATTGTTTCATTGCCTCTTTTGTGTTGTTTTCATTCTGACTTAGGGTTTTCACATGACTGTAGAGAGGTCAGTCTTTAATAAATTCTTCCAGAGAAACACTCCTGATGAAATGAACCCCCGTATCAGATTATTGTTATGTGTTGTACTCTGACAATTGGGGACCCAATAAAAATAGCTCCATGACCCATTTTGGTCCCAACCCTAAGTTCAGGGAAAGTAGGTCTATGTGATCAGATCATTGTTCTGTGGGTTATCTAAATTTATTAAAGCAGTTATGGCATTTAGTTACACAGGTGAAAGTGTGCAAAAGAGTATAGCTTCACATATCACATCTTTACTTTACCGGTCTGGTGTGTAAGATTTAGGAGGATTAAGAGTGGTCTAACTGCAGAAATGAAATGCAGTATTAAGTATAATCAGGTGTTCATCAGCATATAGTAAAAGGAAATAAGAACCGTGATGTTTTCATTAACTTAAAATCAACCATTTATACCTACAGAGGGACCAGGTTCTCAATCAGGGAATCTACCATGTTGCTCCATTTTCTTCCTCTTTTTCCATTTTATAGTAGGTGGCATCCAGTCTTAAAGTGCAGTGCTGTCTCCTATATTTAGTATGGACCTGAGGTAATATCCTCTTCGCTAAAAGCACAGAATAGATAAAACAAGCACTGGCTGTAAGGAGGGGTGTGTTTTTTGCAGTCACAGTAAGGACTGCAAGGTGGTGATGCATTTGGTTGCAGTCTTCAACTTCACCACTGTATATATCACTAAATATCATACTCTGATCCTTTAACAAAGCAGTGTTTATGCTACAGATTGAAACTGGCATCTGTCACAGACAACCTGCAAATTAATTAATTTATTCTGATACACTGTTTACAAAAAAATACTGCAGAAAAAATACTGCAGTAGACTATGACACTTCTATAATATATTAAGTGTACATCATAGTTAGTATAAGAGCCTGTGTTCAGTTGTTTTTACAAACCCAGATCAGGGGCAGGGGTCATAAATAAAGGTGGGATAACATGCTTTGACTTCTTCACTCTGGTAGTAAGTGCAGGTTTGTCCAGGGTCACTGAATCATTTACAAAGTAAGTGTATGTGAGAGAGAAATACAATGAGAGTGTGAGTTTGTCTGTGTGCCAGTATGTCCATGCTTTAATTGTCTTGGCTCTGCAGCAGGAAGGCAAAGGAGTAGGAGGGAGAGGGGAACGACTAAAGCATAGGATGGCTGGCATAATGTATTACAGAAGGAGAGACTGTGCCTGTTTTAGAGGGCAAATGTGTCTTGCTGTTTCCTTATTTTCAGCATGTTGGTTTATTCATGTAGACATTTTGTGCTTCAGTTATTTCCCTGTTGCCTCAGCGTTGTTTATCATACTCAGGGCTGTTTATGTTTTATATTAAGGAGCAATATAACCACAATGGGTAATGTGTGAACTTTGAAATGTATACCCATTTGTATATATCTTTTGTCTTCAGTTTACACTGCAGCAAAAGAGACAGCTGTATTTAAGTTTTTTACAGCTAACCTTCCCAATTTGAGATAGAATTTTACGATGGATATATATTTTTGCGTTGTTAGTTAGACAGTAAATTATAATGCCAAGAAGTGCTCTTAGCAGTTGCAAACAAAAGTCCCAATTATCTTCTTTATGCTTTCATTAAGTCTAATTTGGGAGTGTGCTGGCTCAGCTCCCAGTAAAAAATCTGCTCCGATGAATGATAGTTTATTAGGTTCCAATTCAGAAAGAGGAGGCAGAGGAAGTAATTACAATACTGATCAAAGAGTAATGTTCAAGCTCCTCAGTTTTTACAGAGGAATATTATGCAAAATATATATGATGTATTATATAAGTTCAATAAAGGAAAACACAAAAATTGAGTGTAGGCCACATTAGTATCAGTTTATCTGGATAATAGGGTCATTATCCTCATTTATGTGCTTCATGGAGCTTGTGTCTTTTATCTCCTCTACACAAAGGAGGAACAATTTTATATGACTGTTAAACAAGCACACTGACACAGACTAAACGCTCGGTTGGAATTAAATTAAGTCTTACCCAGGCCTGTTGTCATGTACCTCTCTTTTTACTTAAATGTGTGAATCCTATTATACAAGAGAAGTATTGTTTTTTGTTTCTCTCTAAGTCTCGATTCACTGGTGTTCCTCTGCAAAGAATGACAGTCCTGGTGCTGTATCTCAAGTCTTTGGTGTGAATTATTTAGTGCGGAATAGTCCTTATATGTTTAATTCGGATTAAATATGGAGGAGGAACCACCAGCCCACAATGTTCCTCCGCCTCTTGACAAGACAAACTAAGAATGAGTAGGAGGAAGATGAGGGGAGAGAATAAGCGACTTAAATGGACCATAAGGAAGATGCAGGGAGGGGCAGATGGAGGAGGAGATGAAAGGTGGGAGGAAATGAGACAGAAAGTATGAGAATTGAAAAATAAGGAGTTGGGTGGAAAGCAAATGTGGGCATAAGGTACAGCAGAGAGTGAGTCAAAAAAAAAAAAAAGAATCAAAGAAAGAGACAATAACTTGATTATCAGCGGTGCACTTTTATCAGTTTAAAATTTCATGAATAGAGATTCCTCTGCAAACTTATTTCCCTCTCTTCTCTATCTGCCTCTCAGGCTGAAGAGTGTTGGTTTATGGGTTTTCCCTCAAAGTAATAAATATACATGTGAATATTTTATGATCCAATTTATGCAGATGAAACCATTAGCACAGCTTTGTCAGACCATATATTTAAAATTTGGTAATGCATCGATGACAGGAGATGCTTTTTGGAAGTGTCAGCAGTTTGGAAACCTCTGTGAATGTTGCAGTGAGTGTGTGTGTGTGTGTGTGTGTGTGTTTTATGTGTGTGCGTGAAGTCTTGTACGCACATGTATCAGCATGAGCAGGGTCTTTGCCTATTAAATGAAGATGAATGTTTCCCAATCAGTGTGGCTCACTGTAGCGTGAAGAGCGGTTTTCTGATCCTCTAAGCATATAGCTTACCGTCTGTTGAAGATGCAGGAATCATATAGTCAAGTGGGGAATAATAGCAGTACAGATCCCTTTTTCATTTCTTATATCCATCCATAAATGTTCTTCCCCTTGTCTCACCTCTAGTCTCCCAGTCGATGCCTGCTTTGCTTATTTCCTTGTGGTTTTGCTTCTACTTTCACTGTTGTCCTCTGTTTTTCCCCCTCTTATCCTCACCAAAAGCATGACAGACACAAATCATTGTCCTCTCACGTGCATGGTATCCCTCGAGGCATCTTATGTCAGCGCAGAGGCAGAGAATGTAGTCTAAACAGATGAACATTTGATATGTGCAATCACCTACACACTTAAAATACAGATGGATGGATGGATGTTTATGACAAAAATAAAGAAAAAGCTATCATTTTGCTAAATTTGTTTGCTCACAATGAGTACTCAAGAGCACCTTTAGTTGTGTGGAATGATGAAAATAGATGGGGGACAAGCCGGGTGTTTGCTTTTCTAACAACTTATTGATGACTCTCTGTAGGATCATTGAGATTAAATTAGTAACCCTGCATTGTCATAGAGGTGTGTTGCTTAGCCTCTGCCTTGTAAGAGCCTCTTTCATAACAGGGAGCACATAACCAAAGGGTCACCTTGGGGATATGATTGGAGAAAAAAAAGAGGGAGGAAGAACCGACGAGGAAGTGGATAAAGACACGATGGTTGGGGGTGGGGTGGTGGTGGCGTGCCAGTGGGAGGTTGCTGCAAGATTAGTGGATGGAGGTGGGAGGTTGGCAGAAAGATGATGGGTGGGAGAAAAGAACCGGAGGTAAAGGTGAGGAGGCCTGGAGGGAGAGGGGAGAATAGAAACAAAGAAGCCGAACATCACCTATAATCATTAGCTCTCCTCTATCGTCCTGTCATTTATCTCAAGTCCTGAAAGCAGTCAAGACCCCAATCTATGAGCATGAGTGTATGTGTGTGATAGGGACCTCTACATTATGCTATAATGAGAACTACCGGGTATAATGAACAAGTGGTGAGGAAAGGAATCTCTGCTGATTGGGTGAAATTAGGCTTACAAATGAGCACAGCCTTAAAAATTACAGGTAGCCACTCTGAGTCTGTCTGTCTCTCATTATCTCCCTTATTTTGGTCATCGCATTAATCTAAAATTAGTGAAGCTACAAAAACACAGATTTTCCTCCACACACTTGGACTCTTCTGAGCCACAGTGCCAACACACTCACTTCAGCACACACACACATACACACACACACACATGCACTTTGTTAGATCATAGAATTTCATGTGTGTTAAACAGATGGCTCCCTAAATGTGTTGTTAACATCTATTAGAATGAAAGCAGAGATGCGTTCTAGCAAATAATAATTTTTGCCACTGGCTACACTCACATCTACACACTATAACTGAACTCAAAACAGCACATGAAATTACACACTGCATCAACCATTTATTGGTCTCCCCACTCATGAAGACCGCAGTCGATACTTTCATATCCCATTGCACTTCTATTTCACCTGGAGAAAGACCTTCCGATTACACAGGCATGTGACCGCACAAAGATGTGGTCACACTTACACTAGACGCTCCTCTTATCAGTGATTCCTTTTGCAATGTGATACTGAAGTGTTAGATGATGTTTTTCTTCTCATTGCTCTCTTAGGGAGGAGCCAATGTGTCACAAGCATGGTTTCTAAATGATAAATGAGCCAACATAATAGACCCTGTAAATCATTAGTGTGAACTCAGTTACTTTTTTGTATTTAGATTGTGTACAAAGAAATAGTAGGATGAGGGAGAAAGTGGAGGGTTTTCCTGCAACATTGCAGCAATGCCCAAGGGAGAGAAGCAGCAACAGCAGCAACAGCAGCAAATCCCACAGATTCCTGGAGCTCTACGAAATGAAGCCATTTAGGGAGGAGGGGAGTGGGGGGTGGATGGGAAGGGAGATGGGCTGCAGGGAAGAGAGAGGTGGGAGGAGATGGATGGGTGGAGGGAGAGATTAGAGAAATAGCTAGTCAGGCATTCTGAACACGCATTCTCCGTACACGGCTCCCACAAGGTGCCCTTCGCACGTGCACACAAATGAGCATATGTGCCCACACATTTTATCTCTGACATGTGCACACATACTTGCCATGTGTGACTGAAAAAAATCCAGAAAAGCTGTGCCATCTCTCGTGTTTCCCTCTCAGCGGACTTTAGCTTTCATCCATTGCACCATTAGTTCATTCCACACACGATATAAAAAATGCAGCTAAAATTTGGGTCTACACAGAAGCCCTAAACTCCCTTTGGAGTAAAATAAACCCTGAGAGATGTTAGATTAACAAAAAAAAGAACATGATGATCTTTAGTAAAGGAGATCAGCATTAGTAGTATTCATTTTATTTCCCCCCTTGTCATGGTTTTCACCTCCATTGCTTTTTCTGCAGATCCCTGCTTTTCTAACACACAGTTAACATGCTGTATACAGGGCATTTGTGGTTTTCTTTGCACAAGAAACAAGTGAAAGAGGAGAGTCTGGAGAGGAGAACATACAGTATATTACATCAGAGGAAAAGCTATCCTCTTCCCTTTTAATCCCCTCATCAGCAGCATTTTTAGCAGTTTCATTTTCCAGCAAATGAGAGCCCACTCACTCAGGATGTGACTAAATGCGTATGCTTATGCCACAAACCTTGATGCCCTCAGTCACACAGCAGAACGACTCAGCAGCAAAAACTCTTTGAAACTGATTAGTTTATTTTTTTGTCTGTGTCTATCATTCTCTTTTTTTTTGTTCTTTCTTTCTCTCAGATAACAGTTTTCCGGATGGGGTCAGAGGGTCATCAGGACATTGACCTTGCCATCCTCACTGCATTACTCAAAGGTAAGTGTGTTTGTGTGTATGTTAGTTGTGAATGTGTCTGTAGTGGAGCATGATTGTACAGTAAGTGGCTTCCATATCACACTCACCCTCTAGGGATGTTGTTATTTAGAGTTTTCTGTAGATGAAAGGCGGATGATATCGTTTCAGAGAGCGATACTGTCCCAGTTTCGGTGTATGTTCAAAGCACATGTCTGATTTTACTTCATACCTTAATAACAGAGACATCTGCACCTACCTTTTCTCCTCAGCTCTATTAAGTTTTGATCACTGGATTATATCCGTTTATACAATATTTTCCTACTTTATAATTAAACGGTCTTTACAATATAAAGGCAATATAGAGTTAAAGCATATTATGATTTGCTCAGTTGGGACTGTAGTCAATTATTATTGTTCCATGAGATTAGATCCACAAAAGGACTTTGCAGGTTTTCCAGGTCCAAAACTAGTACAAATGGTAGAAAAGTATTGTGTGTAAATCACCATAAACTGTGCACAAGCAATGAGAAAGTGTCAAAATGGTGCCTGTGCCTTTTGCATGGGTGTAAAATAGGGAATCTTAAATTTGCCACTTATCACATAAAGCATTTAATTCACAAAAGACTAGCATGCATTTCTGCTCACAGTTGAAACTTATCTCTCACTCTCTACTACTGTCTCTCCCTATTTTCTTACATTTCAATTTTGTGAGACTTGAATGACACCAAATTAATGTTTAATCAAATGTGAAATCTAGTTAGATATTGAAGGTTCAGGTGAGTCTGGGTCTTATCTCATTATTATAAACGCTGCAGCTATTAACCCACAATCCTGGAGTTTAACAGCTGAAAAGCACAGAACATTAATGACCATTTGATTCACTCATAACATTATGAAATATATGAAATGCATTAATAGATTAAGCCTTTTCAGTAGAGATGCAAAATGGTGTGAAGAGCTGTGTATGCGTGTATGTCTCTACTCATAACTTACAGTACTTACTTCATTATGGAATCTATGGCTGCGTTTCCACTGCGTGGAACCGGCTCAACTCGACTCGGCTCAACTCAACTCGGGTACCAGGTACTATTCCTGGAGACTGTTTCCATTACAGGATACTACTGACTTGAGTACCTGGTCATCATAGCGATGCGTATTACTTCCGTGTTGTCTGCTCAGAGAGTTGCTGATAAACTCGCTCATTGCCTGTTGTCAAGCTCATGCTGAATTTTTACGTCGGCCACCAAGGACTGAATCTCCTCGACCAACCATGGTGTAGTTTTGCGGGCTGTCATGTGGATTAACCTATCGCTATATTTGTCAACTTCCACATCTGTATTTTGTAAAACGGCAGATCAGAGACAACTGTCTGACCAATCAGTGGTCTGCAGTGTTCATATGTCATGTTTTAGTATTGTTTGGAACCTCGACAGGGGTGATACCAAAAAACTAATACCGGGTACCAGATTCCAGGTCCTTTTTCATAATGGAAACGCAAAAAGGCTGAGTCGAGTTGAGCCAGTACCACGTAGTGGAAACGCAGTATATGTGTTTTTATGCACGAAAACAGAAACCCTGATGAAAAATTAAGGCAGACAATAAGGTACAAAATCTTTTGTCCTCAAAACTGAACAGATTGCAAGTGGAAATGCAGCACAAATCCAATTAGCAAGCATCATCAATTCTTTGTGAATTGTGCTCATTATAATATTGTATATAGTATGTTTGGCTTACCAGTCATTTCATTTTCTTCACTAGTTCTGCCGCATTTCCACTATGTGGTACTGGTTTGACTTGACTTGGGTACCAGGTACTATTCCTGGATACTGTTTCCATTACAGGAAACTATCAACTTTAGAGTACTGGGACATCATAGCGATGCTGCGCGTGACTTCCGTGTCATCTGCTCAGAAAGTTGCTGATAAACTCACTCGTTGCGTGTTGCCCCATCAAGCTCACACTGAATCTTTTCATCGACCACCAAGGACAGAAATGTCTGAACCTTCTCAACTGACCACAGTGTCGTTTTGTGGGCTATCATCATGGATTAGCTTACTGTAAACTTCACAATCTGTTTTTTGATGATGCAATGATGCAGAGACAACTCTCTGACCAGTCAGTGGTCTGCAGTGTTTATATGTCCCATTTTAGTATCTCTTCGTCCGTTTTGGAACCTCAGCCAAGCAAGTACTAAAAAAGTATACCAGGTACCAGATTCCAGGGGGTTTTTTTGTAATGGAAAGGCAAAAAGGCCGAGTCGAGTCGAGTTGGTACCACATTGTAGAAACACGGCATTAGTTAATATTTACATGAGTTTCACTGGCAGAGGTAGTTGTGAATTCTGAACTATGTTAATTTGTGTGCTGAAAATGACTGCCTGCAGTGTTGGTAAAAACCACTGGGATTTAACCAAACACCCAGATGAACCAAAACAATCAGCTGTTAGCAGCTAAAGGCACAGTGGGTGTTGAGTCTCAGTGTGAGTGGCGGTCCTGGCAGGCATTTGGTCTGATATTTATATTTCTTTAAAGGGCGTTTCCAGTCATTTTAACTGTGTGATATTTTTGGACAAGGAAAAGAGAGTTTACACAGATTAGACAGAGTGGGCTGATCACAGTCCACACAGCAGAAATCAAAATATCCATTTCCCGAGGCTGGGTCAAGCTCCAAACATGATACATACCACATACGACTGCAGAGCCACAGAGGACATTACTCACCTATTTTAACAGCCAAATTCCATTTTAAGAACAAAGTTACAGTTTTATACCTCAGTTTTCAGCTTTGTGTGCGTAAAAAAACAACAACCAACACCTGGAACATAATCAATTAGTATGAACACAGCTGCTCATTAACTTAGTATCCAGAGAACAATAATTATAGAAAGACACTACCAGTCCCAGAAAAGGCTTTGTTATGCCTTTTATTCCATTGCTTTTAATTTGTATGCTTCTCCTATTTGCCTTTATTTGTCAGAGTAATTTCTCTTGATGTCAGTAATTCGTTTTAAAAAGAAAATCAAGCCTAAAAATGCTTTTCAGACATATTAGCTTTGTTTTTCACCAGCTCTCAACAAATGCTTTCGCTATAGTCAGTTCATCGTAATCTGACCTTGAAGCATGTTGTCGTTACAACTGCATAAAGGTTGTTACGGAACCACTCAAGTATACAGCAGTAATTCCAGACAAGAAAGCAGTCATTTAAAGCCTCATATCGGTTCACTTTCTCTCCTGCATACACGATACAACACCCAGAATAATCAACATGCACAGAAATGGGAGCACATACTTAAGTTATGATCCAGAAAAATACCCAGAAACATTTACAGTTACCTTGTACTGTAACAAATTGATATGTAGTTACCAAGGCTGAACTGGTAAAGACTTGTTTGCACGACTGTCAAGTGCAGACCCTAAATTAATTAAGTCAACCCCCAATTGTATCTCATCCTATTTTCCATTTCACTGCTTCGCACCGCCCTACCCTTCCTTTTAGTACCCTACCCTACACACACACACACACACACACACACACACACACACACACACATGTACACAGGATCCATAGTTTCGATTGGTTGTTCAGTAGCCTTTATAGATTAAGGTTGCTCTTGCCTCTTCATGTCGGTGACACTAGCCAGACCCACTGGGGTTTTCACACATACTCTCTCCCATGCACACACCTATGAATGTGGACACAAAACTGCATGTGTGCAAAGACAACAGTGTGTCCTATGGGAAAGCTTAGCAGGTGAGATATGATTGACTATCTCAGATATGGTTCCTCAGAGAAACATTTCACGAGTGAGAAAGAGACTTAACCAGAGAGTTTGGGGAGGGGGAGAGTGGAAGAGAAAAGTATTTTACATAATTTATGCGCAGCAGCCAAGAAGCAAGATTTCATTTGTGACGCTACCTTTTTTACACTGTAACTTTGTCTGTGTACACCATTGTGTACATCATGTGTTCCATTGACTGCATCTGTTGCACCATTTGTCATTTGTGTTCACATACAGTTGGCCTTTTTATCAGTTTATTTTTTCACATTGTGGCAGGAATGGCATTTAGATGAATGAGATAGGCAAGAAATTGAATTCAGTGAAAGAGAAGGGGAAAAAATGAAGAAAAGGAAATCAAGAGGAGAGGAGATCTGGGATGTGAAAGGATGAAAGCGGAACATGGCAAAACGGGGCAAAAAAGGCTTTATGGTAAACAGCATGAGGGTTTGTGTGAGCCCCATTCTGAATGAGGCGCGTTAAGGCTTTTAGCGTAGAATAAAATCAGTCACATCCTGCCTGAGAGCCTTTTAAAACACTGGATTAGACTTCTGCTGAAGAACTAAGCCACTGCCTGAAGCTCAACAAAGCACAGCAGAGTCAGGAATACACAGTGAGGCGAGAACACAGCAAGAGGAAGGAGAAAAGAATGAAAGGAGTGAGTGTGTGCCCCGGTTGGAGTGAGAGATTAAGAGAACCGACAGAAAAAGAAGGAAAGGGTGGCTACAGACACAAAGTGTAACAAAGAGGAGTAATTGATGGTCCGCTGTCTGTGATAGTCAATATCATGATGACTGGCTCCACAGAGTCAGGTGGGTGCTGTTCCACCTCACACAAGAAGGCTCGAGCCTCTGATAAACCACGCTGTCTTTAAATTCACACATATCTCCACTGAAGCCTCTTTTAGTGAGCTCTGCATGTTATTAACAGGACTCTGTCTGAACTCACACCATTAAGCTGCAGTAATGCTGTACAGGCCTTTAAGTCTGACTGAGCACTGTGTAAAGCAGTGATACTGGTGTGCTTATGAAAAATGATATGGTCTTGTCTACATGCCTGGCATTATTATACTTAATATTACCGGTACATTGGATTTCTGAAAAGGCATGAGTCAAATGTTTCTCCCAACTTTCTCATTTTGGAATTGTCTTTTTGTGCAGGTGCATAAAATATTAATGTGAAGAGCATAGTGCGTGTTCCTGTTACATCTCACTGGTCTAACAGATTTGGAGTGTTCCAATGTAAAATGAAGTGGTAATGTTAAAGGTATAACACAGTACATAATGTAACTGCACTAAAATATCTAAAAAGACTATAGGCTAAATGAGGGGTGTCAAACATGTGGCCCGGGGGCCAAAACCAGCCCACCAAAGGATCCAGTCCAGCCCGTGGGATGAATTTATGAAATGCACAAATTGCACTAAAGATATTAACATTCAATTATTTTAGTTTAGGGGGCCATATAAAGCCCTACTTTTGTCTCAAGCAGGTTGGATTAGTAAAATGTTACCATAATAACCTACTGATAATAACTCCAGATTTTTCCTCTGGTGTAAATGTATAATATTGGAGGCATGATATTGATAAATTGCACCTATTTTTCTGCAGAATTTTCAGGTTGTTATTGTTATTCACATTTTTTAAAAGGATAAGTTGTAGATGCACACATTTTTATCATGTAATTTTACTGTTTTACTGTTATTATTTTGTTGGAATGGTCCTCATGAGATTATTTTAGACTGTATGTGAACTAAAATGAATTTGACATTCCTGTGCTAAGGGATCTAAAATTTGTTGACTTGTGTACTTACAATGCAAAAAATTGCCTCATTTTATTCAGTGTAAAAGCCTAATCTTATTTCTTTTGGTTACCTGTCACTTATTATCATTACCACCAATACATGCAGATTTTTCATTAGAATGACATGACACATGCCACTTAATACCAAATATACAATGGCAATATAATGGCATAAATTACAGTTTTTGCATTTAAGTAGCAAAAAAAATTAAAGCCGCAAGCAACATTGGGCGGGACCTTGTGCCACACGTTTCACCTCCTGGGACTGTCGACACCTCAGCTCAAGTCACACCTCTCCATCCCGACAGCAGCTCCCACCCTTTTGTGTCCATCCTCCTTACATCCCTACAGAACACCAACAGCCCTTTGCTAAAACCCACCATCACCTTTTGGTACCCACTATCACCTTTTTTGAGGCTTTTATTTTGAAAAACCCCACTGTGTGTGTGCGTGTGTGTGAGAGAGAGAGAGAGAGAGAGAGAGAGAGAGAATCAATTTGAATAATGAATTGAAATTGTATGAATAATTCAGCATAAAAGTCATGATTTACCACATTTAAGGCTTTTATTTTGAAAAACCCTGTTGTGTGTGCATGTGTGTGTCTGTGAGAAAGAATTTTTAATCAAGTAAAATTGTACAGTCGAGTGTTTGGTCATAAAAATGAAAAGTTAATTAATACTCATTTGTTGTTTTTAATAAGGCTTTTATTTTGAAAAAAGGTACTGTGTGCACTCTTTCCTCTGTGTGCAGATTGTCACATACCCACAATGCAATGCATCAAACCTCTGTTTATAAATGTAAAGGGAAAAAAATTCTACTTCACCAGGGAATTGAAGCCTGGCCCTCTGTGTAACAGTCCTATTCACTAACCATTACACTATTCAGTCAGACAGGCACCAATTGAAAAGTAGGTCTTTTAACATCGATGTGAATTTTTCAAAGTTACAACCGGAAGTAAAAGTACTCCTCAAAATAACTGTGATTATTCCATAACTGTAGGTCCTATCTCAAAAATTCTTTTGTGTGTGGCTTCTGCAGACTTGTGTGAACATAGTGATGTATAAGATTTGTGAAAAAAGTCTGAAATGAATAAGCAGTATTCATTGGAACATGGAGTTACTTTGAAAGGCAAATTGCCAACTTCCTGTTGGAGTTAGGTCAGGGGTATTGGTGTATGATTTGTCAGGCTCAATGAGACCAAATTTTTGGCATTTGTTTCATGTCTCTATAACATTCCTACTGGCCCCTATGGCTGTTTTTGTGTGTTTTTGTGTACGTAGGTGGCGCTACAGAGCCCATTTTGGCACCTAATGGGTTAATTTGGATATTGTATGAAACTGTTTGAAAGCCATGACATGTATGCCAAATTTAGTAAGTTTTTGAGCATGATGAGGGGGTCAAATGGCAGTTTAAAGTGGAAAAAGTATTAAAAATAAACAAATGGTGATTAATCCATAACCATACATCCTATCTCAAAAATGTTTGCATGTGAGAGTTGTGGTGAGTCCTGTGACTGTATAGATATATAACAAGTGGGGAAAAAGGCCGAAGTGAAAAAAAAGTTCCAAACTTCGCAACTCATAAAAAAAAATACTAAGATAGTTATCACAAAGTTACATACAACTTTTTTTTAGAAGGGCTTACTCTATCTTTTGGTGCTATTTAGAAGACAATACGACAAACTGTTTTAGAGGAGATATTTTTAGAGATTTTATTTTGAAAGGCATATTGTGAACTTCCTGTTGGAGTTAGCTCACAGGTGTCAGCATATCACTTGTACTGGCTTATCAAACAAACATTTTGGCATTGGTTTCATGTCTCTACGACATTCCTATTGGCCACTAGGGGTGTTACCTTTTTTTTTTTTTTTTTTTTTTAAATAGGTGGCACAAGATAACACATTTTGGCACCTCTTTTTACATTTGATAAAATTTTTCACCAGACCTGACATGCGTGCCAAATTTGTTAAGTTTTTGAGCATGTTTAGGGGATCAAATTCCAGTTCAAAGTGGCACGGAAAAATAATAAAAAACAAACAAAAAACAATAGGACCTTGACTTTCCAGGTAAGTCCCACTCACACTTACCTTCCAGGCTTGGTCCCTAACTACATCAGTTCTTGGGAGTTGATATTTATTTTCTACATCTTCTGGATCCTCTCCAGGCTCAAGTGTAAAAAAACTTCTTTTCTGACCTCCAGCAAATGCTTAATCAGTGTTGACCGAGCTCCTGTCCTGCAGAACTGTGTGCAGGAGTGTGGGAAGTCTTACTGAATATACCCAGGCCTGTTTCACAAAGAAATCTTACTCTTAAATAACCCTGTTTAATCTATTACGTTCACTCACATTTGAAAGATCTTTCCAAAAACTTTTTGCTAAAGCTGGCTGAAGAAATTATCAAATTGGAATTGCCTGAAATCAGCAGATTCACCTTGGCCAGTGTGTCCTACACATGGAGTAAAGCTGTCACAGCGATAAGAGAAAAGACTTTGTTTTGGCAATGTCATCCAATACATTTTTATCCGTAGTGGTCAGGATGTCCTTGAATTATAAAGACTATCATTCTCACTTCCATTACATTATTATTTTATAATTAATCATTTTTAATTATTTATATGCTTTTCAGAGCGTGTTTTTGATGATCAGGTGTCATATGTGTGAGTTGTATGTGTGTACATGTTTTAGTTGTGTTTTTTTTTTCTTGATTACATTATTTTCATGTTGATGTACTCAAAACTATGGCATTGACACAAAACAAAGAAAAAATGTATGAAGGAATTTGTGTCCTATATTTTATGCAGAGACGAGGAGTTACATTAAGTGACACATCAAAGAATGACCGAGCTGTCACTCTCTGGTGCAAAAGCATCTTGTCTACAGACACACATAACAGGAACTGCCAAAGGCAGAAACAGAGCAGACAAGCTAAGCAGGAAACACAGGTTGCAAACACACAGTAAAACTTCAGGTAGATAAAGGTGTTGCAACCCAAAAATGTAGCCCTCAACCTCAACACTTCAGCAGAGGAGCAAGCTTTCATTAGTCAGCCGTTCTATAGCACTACGGTTTCAGGTTAGAGCAGCCCCACCACAGTACAATACACTAGACTTTAAAACTAGAAAAAGCTGCAAATCCATAAATAAACAATTTATACAAACAAGTTATAATTACAACTTGAAGGGCTTTCAGAGAGCCCAGACCTTTGCCAAGACCAACAGTCCCTTCTTCTTCTAGTTCCACAGAATTATTATAACACAACGTGCCCGCACTTGAGAACCCTCGGCCTTCAGTCCACGCCAGGGTTTCCTTATCAGTGCTAAATTGCAAAGTAGAATTTATTTAGTGTGACTGATTATAACTATCTCTCTGTTGCAGGAGCAAAAGTCACAGCATTTGTAGAAGGGAAAATGAGAATATTAGGATAGAAATGAATATTCAAAGAGCTGTTAAGACAGAACACAATGTAAACGAAAGCAACAAAATGTAACAGCCACAAAACTGACACTAATTATAAAACAAGGCGCATTGGCTGTTCAGCCTATGATGCAGTTTTAATGAAGAAAGTACACTTTAGACTTTTGAAGAACACTGCTGATTGCTGTATTGAAAGTATGGACGTGCAATAACCAAACATTTTATCATATTTCTCATCTTTACCTCCTTTAGGTGCCAATGCTTCAGCTCCTGATCAGTTAAGTCTGGCTCTGGCCTGGAACCGAGTGGACATCGCCCGGAGTCAGATCTTCATCTATGGACAACAGTGGCCTGTAAGGAACATATGTAGTGCAAATTACATAGATTTACTAAATGCAACAGCAATATTGTTCAGTATTGTTCTTATGAAAAGCTTTTAAATTCTGCAAGGTTGTGTTTGCTCCCTACTGCAATTAACATCATTATACTGCACTGTTCAAACAGCTCTTTTAGCACATGATTGGTTTAGTATTACACCTCAGTCTATAAGTGTATTGTATCTGAAGTTTAACAGTCTTTACAAAGCTTTACCGTGAATAAACATTAGTAGAGCAAACAAGAAAATGGGAGCATAGAGCCAGGAGTGGCATGAATGAAGGGTTCAGCAAAAAATAACAGTTGGAAAAGACATAATAATGGTGAATAATTGCAGAGGTTGACAGTAAACTTAATTGAAAATATGTGTTTCTCAAATCTTACAGACAAAACAATAGCAAGCTGTCTTCAAGCAACATGTGGCCAACATGTGGTCACATATTCCAGAAAAATATTGAAAAGTGTACATGTATGTGTTAGTGTCATAAAAAGGACCTTGTATTTGCAGTGAGTGTCGGATAACAGCTTTGAAAAATCCCTCTGACATATGCACTGTTTACCATACATCATGCACTGTGTGTACATTTCCCAATCCATGCAAACTAGGTCGGCTCCCTGGAGCAGGCGATGCTGGATGCCTTAGTGCTGGACAGAGTGGACTTTGTAAAGCTGCTGATTGAAAACGGAGTCAGTATGCACCGTTTCCTCACCCTCTCCAGACTGGAAGAACTCTACAACACGGTAATAACAAATGCACACACAGCAATGACAGCATAGCCTGTTAAAATATCTTTTCAATTACATTACAATGATCCAGAATGTGTGTCTGTGGCATTTTTAGAGTAAAATATTCATTGGACTTCGACCTGGATATATTGGGCAGGATCTACTAAAGGTTTGCGTGTATTAAAACGTGCAAACTCGTTGCACACGCAAAAAAAATGTACAAACTGATTTACTAACAGTGCACACTAAGGGTTGAGTCTTTCAAAGGTGCAAACTAGCGTGTCTGCATCCAGTTAGTACGTTTGCCACCATGAATATGCAATATGGAGTGTTTACATGCAATCGTGCGTGTGCTGGGAGGAGAAAATATAAATATGTTAATTTAGCACACGCAAAGTGATTTACCAAACTTGAAAGCAATTTTGCTGATAGAAACTGCGTCTATATTTAACACGTCTCAAAGGGAGGGGCAAACAGTTTGGATGCATAATTGCGCACATGACTGTGGTTGTTGTCCAAGAAGGAGATATCAAAATGATGAAACAAGATGCAGAAAATGCATTTTTCACCCTCGTGTGAACATTTTTGGAATGATGGAAGGAAAAAATAATTGAGACACCCCCCC
>JAPQRP010000030.1:24449978-24461253 GCA_037367295.1 Apogon hyalosoma
GAAAAATAAATAAATGAATGAATGAGTCATGCAATACCTTTTATGACAAAACTCCAACGTTACATTTCCGTGCATCTGGATCATTCAGCGCACTGTTACCATTAGTGATGGCAGAGCAGAGCAGTTTAGCACACGCAAAATCCTCCTCTAAATAGGGCAGGCTCCAAGACTTTGCACCTGTTGACATTTACACAACCAATCTTAGTAAAAGCAGCCACAAACCGCGGTTCAGCCCCACATGCAAAATTCTAGATTGCACATGCAAATTAGTACACGCAAATTGGGATCTTAGTAGATCCGGCCCATTGTGCGGTCATTGCAAAGTGCAAAAAAAGTGTGTACTCTAGTGCTAAAATTACTTACCTGTTATATTTTTTGTTTCTGTTTTGTTTTTGCAACAGAGACATGGACCGTCCAACACACTGTACCATCTTGTCAGAGATGTAAAAAAGGTATGACCATCGCTTCATCACTTTAGCTCAGTGGCTGTTCAAGCTGTATGGGAATGTAAGCTTGAATGTGTACATTAAAGAAGACATGACCACATATGGTAGACTTTGAGTTGCTTTTTTTTTGCAGTGTGGGTCACTGTCTTTGCCTTAGTTTTTTTGTGTGTGTGAAATTTTGTCAATCCTAGTTGCTGTTAACTGCAAATAGAGCCCGGCTTTTCTCTTTCAGCTGGAGTTTCAGGCTGAAGTGGCTGTGTAGAGCTATGCACGACTCTCATCCCTTTCATGACTCTTCAGCAATTTACTCTGTTCTTTCTCTTAGGCATATTGCCACGGTAAACAAACACTACATCTATTAAACATTGTGTCTTCCCACAGAACTTGAAATTGAGCAAAGTGAGGCTGCAGTAGAACTGCTGTGAGACCTCTGAAGGTGCCCGTATTTTATTTCTGTTTTTATTTATATTATTAAGATGAATAACTTTGGTGTTTTTACACAACAATAAGACTTTGAGCACTTTGGGCATTCACAAATATACAAATTTTGCATCACAGGTGAGTTATTCTTTCATCTAAGACAATGATGAATCAACGTGCAGTGTGCATTACTTTACCACACCATCATCGAGAGGATTAATGGCGATAAAAGATAACAACATGTAATTTTATATTCAGGCGATGTCTGCATGCCAATTAGGAGCAATCACACAGTTGAAAGATGATGGAGAGGTCAGCAATACCACCATTAGCATTGAGAAGTATTCATTAATTAAAGTGTTACTGATTACAGTAATGCTGTGCACTCCTCTGGGAGTCTCTGCAGAAGCTTGATGTTGTAATCACTCTTTCTATACTTCCTCTCTTTCCTTGAATACAACATTGAACTCATGTTGCCACAGAGAAACTACATGGTTCATATTGGTATTACACCTCACCACACCACTTCACACATGTGCAGAACACTGTGTAGTGCATGGCATAACATCACCACATTCTTAATGCAGAGCTTTGTGTACTCGCTATAGTATAGTTGAATGTTTTGTGTTGTTGTTGTACTCTAGTATGATGTTAATTAGATCTGATTGCTCCGGTTGAGTCAATGTCTCATCTCTATCTCCTTTTTCTCTCATTCCTCTGTAAAGATTGTCAAGTCATATTGTCAGCCTCTGGTGGTTCTTACTTTGATTCCCATGCAGGTGTTGTGCTAATAAGTGCTGTTTGGACTGGGAAAGGTTGCTTTCAGTTTTAATCTGGTCCGTTCATTAGACTGTGTGAAGGTTGTGTCATAAAACACAGAGCTGAATCAGATTGGTTTGTGGACACAACTGCAAAGCAGAAATTGGTTTTCCTGCAAAGAAAATGAAAATGCAGTTTTGTTGCCAAAGGATGGTAGCAACATAACTTGTGTCTTACCTGTAAGAGTAGAAACAGGCTGTGATAATTAATAATTTGTACTGTGAGCCATCAGCTTGGAACTGCAGCACATCAGGAATGGGCTGATAAACACAGACCACTGAATAAACAACGTGAGTTCCCAAGGACTGACATGAAATTATAGTTAAGTTCAGATGGTCAATTACTTTTTGTTAATGCCAAGGGCCAAGTTGTAACAGAACTTTTTTAGTTTAGGTGCTCCCCAATTAGCAAGTCAGATAAGTTTACTCATTTAACTGCAGAGTTAAAATACTGCAGCATCCACAGAGTATTTTTTGCACAAGGTATAAACAAACTGTGTTTAGCCTCAGCTTCACTGCAACAGAAAATTAAAAGAGTGCTCAGTTGACCACAGAGTGGTGCTTTGAATTTTTTTGTGTTTCATTGGGGCCCAAAGGGGAATCTGTGTGCTCACTTTAGCTGGATTTTTAAAGATGGGCAGTGTCTCTGACTGTCTTTAGTTGTATGAGGTGACTCTGCAGGGGGGCTGAGCGGGACAGAGATCATTTCTAGAATTTCATAGCTGATTGCAAGGAAGTGAATATGGTAGCAGGGGAGATGTAAAGATGTGTAAAATAATTGGTGCAGCTAAAAGTAACAGTAGGAGTCAAAATAATGACTGTAGGACCCAGGGTTGAACTGAAGGCCACAAGGAGCAGCAGCAAATGTTTAACATAGTTCAGATCCTCACGTGAAGAGACTTGCATTTCTGTAATAATTCTTTCCTTAAGCATTAATAGCTGTCTGTCCGTCTCTCCATGCTATTGCTACTTTCTTTAGGGCTAATGAGTCATCATCACCTTCTCTCTCTTTTTCTCTCTTCAAACCTACATTGAACCTCACTGCAAAGATCTCATTATTTACCCAAATGCAAATCATAACAAATCATTCAATTTTTTACTTCCTTTGTAAGTGTCCTCTGAAGGTAGAATCTCTCAATAAATCATACATCAGTTTTCATTCTCTCTTCATTTTCTGCTCCTCTAAAAAGCTACAACTCTGATCTGTATTTCGAAGATTCATTTTCAGTTTCAAGTGAGCTGTTGCAGTCTTTTTGTCACTCAGGAGCAGAATGAATCTACATTTCTAGATTCAAATTAAGATATTCCTTCAACAGCTATAATCAAAAATATACTTGGGTGAGAGAACAGTTCATTTAAAAGGCTGGAAAAGAGATCTTGCCTGTGAATTTCTATGTAACGTATATCCCTTATACTTGCTTATCGTGCGGTATATTCACTGACATTGTGTGTTCTTTCCAAGCGAGAATATCCAGGGTTCAGTTGGATCTACTTCAAGGTGAATCCGATAATCATGTTCTCTGTCATAGCCAAGAACACTTTGATATGGATTTGTGAAGTGTGTATGACTGAGTGATTTCTTTTGTACTCTTGTTTCCCTCTTGCTTACTCTCCTTTTTGAATCAGTTGGCGTTGGTTGTTACCAATAACACTGTCTGGTTTTCTAGGGAAACCTGCCTCCAGATTATCGCATCAGCCTCATCGACATTGGATTGGTTATCGAATACCTTATGGGTGGAGCGTATCGTTGTAACTACACCAGGAAGAGATTCAGAACCCTTTACCACAATCTGTTTGGACCCAAAAGAGTAAGTTAATGACTCTTTTCTACATAATAATAGTGCTATTGATTATGTATTTTATTAATGCCATTAATTATAGGAACAATATCAGTTAAATTAACTATGATTAACTATGATCACCCTGATAGGACAGGATGACAATAATGGGCACATTTATTTTTAATAATAAAATATTAATCCAAGATTTTACACATCAGTTCACATACCTTACTAACCCTAACAGCTGGCTGTGAAGTAACTAAATGTGCAGGAGTTAGGCTCAGGATTTCTCAAGCAAGGATGAGAGAGGTTTTCATTAATATCAAATGCAGTGCATTAGCTGTACAAATTACCAGTAGATTTCAGTTGCTTCGTAGCTGTTACTTAAAGGGGTCATATTTTGCTAAATCCACTTTTATTAGTCTTTGGTACATTTATTTGTGTATTTGGGCCCTAATAGTTCATAAAGTTTGAATTTGAACCCTCCAGGCACTGCAAAGCTATCTTTATATGGATTTTGGCAAAAATTGAGTGGATTTCTACAACCCGTTTTAATTCCTGCTTAATTTGCTATATCTGTAACTAGTTACATCACAATATTTGTACATATAAGGTCAAGACTTACGACGAACATTTCTCCAAGTACCCCATAATTGTTTGTCAGCAGCAGCGGTTGTAGTCCATACTGAAAATATGTCCAAACTTCAAGCTGATTACCTAAAATGTTCAGTTGATGGTTGAACGGGACAGAGCAGCACAGCCAACAACCTGGAGGCGGTGGAGCGTGAAGTGGCTCATTTGCATTTAAAGGGCCAGCGCTCAAAATGACCTTTCTGGTGTCAGTACTCAGAAATAGGGTTGAAGATGGACCTGTGGAGTTGAATTAATGAAGACTTCAGACCCAAGCATAGCATTTACAGTTTATGTAGACCACAAGGAAATGTTTTAAAATGCAGAATTCCATTTTTAAAAAAAACAACAAAATATTACTCCTTTAAAGTGGTGCTGGGTTGTAGTTTTAATTTGCATATCATATACCAGTACTACTGACAGCCATTGGGATTGGCTTCAAAAATCCCTGAGTCCTTTAGACATACGTTGAAGTTCTTTTTCACTTTATTTGGAACATCTAATGAGTGATCTTGTGGCCCTTCTGTTCATCTGATCTCAGGTCAAATAGAAAGCCTTAATGTCTGCCATGCTGGGCTCTGATTAACAGGACTATATGAGGGCCTTTTTTATTTAATAAATATTCATAGTCACCACAGTCCTGCAGCTCTGCCCCTTTTGTCCAAATATGATCACTTCCAGCTTCTAAAAGCCAACATGGTGACAGCAAACCACTGGTTTCAAAACAGCGCTTCAGAATCCAAAGGGTGACCTAATGATTCCTCTGTCCAGTAGTTAAATACAGTCCATGAGTATGTCTGTCTGGCTCTTAATAATATACCATGATAAACTCAGGAATATACTATACTAACTTATATCACCTATCAGCTCATTATAAAGATGTGTTTTATGTTTGGTTTTTGTGTGTATTACATTATGTATGCTCATGTGCTACACTCATGTTGTTCAGGTAATGATAAATCTGTCTCTCTGCTCACACCCAGATTTGTCTAACACCAAAATGTTGTAAATAAATGTATCAGTGGAAGTTAGACAGCTTACAGGAGTCTTTTTGCAACTTTGACAAATAAACTGCCATATTTCTGCTTGATAGTGCACTCATGTGGTCTATATGTACTGCGTATGTGTGTGGGGGCTGTCTATGTGTGTATGTGCCTGTTTATCTAACTGTATGTCTGCTGTGGAAGCAACAAAGCAGCTGAAAATACACAGATAAAGCAAAAGCAAAGAAACGGGACAGAGAATGAGCAAAGAGGCATAAGCAGAGTGAGAGAGCAATAAGAGATGAAGTCAGTTCCGTTTTAACTGTGATTTTTTTAGATGAACTGAACGTGCGATCAAATAGTCGTGCACACATGCACGCACACAAACACATACACATGTTAACTAAGAACAAAGCCTTGAAATAGATGCAGATATCAAAATCCCCACAGGAGACCTGGGCTATTTTTACCAGCTTAGATGATGGCTCATGAATGCATAATTCATACATGCCCTGCTTTAATACAGATACACAGTACTGTACCAAATGCACAAATGCATGATGCTTTAATACATGCAAAGACACAACTGTAAACCTATGTATAGTGTACTGTCAATCACACCAGTGGAAAATGCTGATTGTCACTACTATTTACAAAAATACTACCTTAAACTGAAAGATTATTTGTAGTCTCCCATGAGTGAGTCAGTATGTCTGTCAGTGTTTGCTTAAAGAGTACATTTCTCTATAAAAATGCATTCGACAGGTTGTCACTCCATATCTTTTGACATTGCCTTTTTTTTGCTCTTCTAGCCGAAAGCCCTGAAACTGCTGGGGATGGAGGTGAGTGCTGATCTTGTCAAAGTCCATCTCATCTTCCATGTGGTTCATCATTGTCTGTATAACTATGGTCAGTGTCTGAAGCCTGTTCTCTGTTCACATTGTTTAAGATCACAAGGCTTATTTTTAATTTATTTCTTCATTTGGGTCATGTGCATAGCTTATTGTTGTCATCTGCCCTATTTATTTCTATATTTTATGTCACTTTGTCCGAACTTATTTGTTTCTTTCAATATAGATTTTCCTCAAGTTATTGAAAGATGAAAATACTTTCAACTATATAATGTCGCCAACTATAACCCAGTTATAGCTGAGTGAACAGGTAATGACTGACCTACAGAGATTAGTCTTTCTACCTTGAAGTAGCAACATCATAAAGCTTTTAACACAGCATGTGTCCACAGTCTTCTCAGAGGTATTTATATCTAAAATGCAAGACTGATGTTTTTTTTTTTAATATCTGCTTGTTTGAAATGCATCTCACCTTCACTTGTATCTCCGTTTGCACCTGTTCAGCTTTACAGCTTAATACCTTCTCTGTGTTTGTGTAAGTCAATTCATTCACTACAGTGGCCTGACTATAGAAAAAAACATATTGAATTTATTGCTCTTAACATCTAACAGCTGTGACTTCTACCAAGTAAATTTATGACACTGCAGTCATCTCTGTGTATCCATAAAATTGCTAATTTGTGCTTTTAAGATGGATGTGACAGCCATGGACAGGGATTACTTAATAATTTACCAGAGACATATTACCCCCTCTTTCTTTGTCCAGACAATTCATAGTAAAGAAAGCAGCAATTCTAGAAACACTGAAAGTCATTTTTCAGCTTACTGTAATTGACCAGACATCAATACTCCTCAACTGTTAAAATATGAAATCACTGGCAACCAATAAAACTTTAACATGCTGATCTAGACATTAACTGGCAGTCTCTCACTCAGTGGTAAGTGAGCAAACCAGCAGACGGGGAAACAGGACGTTATAGAAAACAACCAAAAGGAAATATCCTATTATCCTATTATACAAAATAAATACTTAATAGAATTTTAATGTAGTTTACACATCCAAAAGGGAGTGGGTAGAAATACACACTTGTTTAATCCCACCCCCTTATCAACCTCCTGACATTACTCTAAGCTGCAAGTACTGTACATAGTTCACCAAAACAATGACCATCCTGCCAGAGGAAGAGAAAATAGAGAAGAAAAAGAAGACAAGAAATAGTATTAATAACAGTAATAAATTAATAAATTTAAATAAATAACTGCAGCAATATTATTCTTATTATGACTTTCCTTTTATCCTCACACCCAAAAAATAAACAGGTAAAAACCCACTAATATTCAAACGTTTTTTTCCTCATATCTTGGCAGAATATTGTAGGTGTGATTTATTCCTATTATAATTAGTATTTTCTAGACTGTGTCACCCATTTCTTAGTTGGTGTTGTAAAAGAATAACATGTATAAATTACAAGTGAATAACAAATCCACCAACACTTCATTGTGTTTCTATTGTCAGGCATAGTGAGTATCTTTGGTATTAATTTACCTCTCTCTTCTACTATTCTCTTGTTATGGCTATCTATCAGGATGACATACCCATCCGCAGAGGTCGTCAAAAAACGACACGTAAACGGGAGGAGGAGGTGGACATCGATTTGGATGACCCTGAAATCAACCACTTCCCTTTTCCCTTCCATGAACTGATGGTGTGGGCTGTGCTGATGAAGCGGCAGAAGATGGCGCTGTTTTTCTGGCAGCACGGCGAAGAGGCCATGGCCAAAGCACTGGTAGCCTGTAAGCTGTGTAAAGCCATGGCGCATGAAGCATCTGAGAATGACATGGTGGATGACATCTCCCAGGAACTGAACCACAACTCCAGGTGGGTGACACCAACGATGATCACGCACATGTACGCCAGTGTAGTGTGAGTTTACAGATCTTAGGAGGACACATCTCATTATCTCATGAAAACCTCTATCTCTAAATGATTAATGAAGGGTTGAGTCAGGAGTCTAGACATGTATTTCTACATTTCAGCTCCATGCAGATAAACATGCCTTTTTTCCTCCAAACTGACCTGTTTCAGATTCCATACTCCCATGAGATGATGAATGACATACATACAGAAATCTAATGGCACACATAGTTTTTAGTTAAGAATTTCACACTAAAGTAATCACCAAGAGGAGGAAATGCTGGCTCTTGAAATAATGTTAATTAAGAGAAGAAATCAAGAAGCACAGTCACACCAGCCCACAACACAATCTCTGTTTCTTTTCCTTATGCTCAAACACTTTTTTCAAAGCACAACTCTAGGGCTGACATATTTTAGCGTGCTTTTCGCAGAGAAGTTGGCTGCCTTCCTTCAGAATACATGGTTCACTACATGCTTTTTATATTTTCATGGAATGTTTACATCGTTTGTATTTGTGGTGTTTGTGAATACATGTATGTGTGTATGTGAGGGAGCGATGTTTGTGTATAAACTCAGGGGATGGTTATCTATAATTTGCAAAGGCACTTGCTGCACATGCCATATTCCTACACAATATATGTACCGGGACTTTTTTGCTCTTCAAGCTGTGCAAATACTGTATATATATTAATTTTTTATGTCATGGCACATCATATAGGATAGGATGAAAGCATTTTATAAAAGCAGCAACAATCTTCTACAGTGCATAGAAGTCATATCACTCAGCTGATTTGTCAAATTCTCAAAGCCCCAGCAGTACACACACATGCACACACACGTGCGCACACGCACGCACACACACACACACACACAAACACACACACACGCACACACACACACGCACACACACACACACACACACACACACACACAGACTACTTGGTAGTGCACTGTCCATTAGTGTGTTTGTATTTGTCCAGCAGCTACGTATTTTATAAGTGTGTGTCTTTCTGAACATCCCTTCGAAGGCTGAAGAACCTCATCTAAGCGTATTGATTTATATTTTTATTAGTACAAGGGGCGGTACCTCATGTTTGATTGCAGCTTTGATAGCGTAACGTTATTTATGTGTTGTGTGGATTTATGTGTACAGTATATGTGTGTGTTCGATATGTTTTGGCCTCAGAAGCAAAAGAAATATTTTTTATTCCATATTATGTAAAATCTGTAAATATAACATTTGTGGGCAAAATATGTTGAAAAACAATTTCACAGTAGAAGAGAAATAACAGCGAACGTTTCAACATTTTTATGTGCATTTGCTAAAAATTTCAATTGCCTTCATCATCAAGTCATGTCAGTTTTATTTATAGCAATTTTATGTTCATATCACACATCACAAATCCGCCTTAAAGGGCTTCACACACAGAGAATATGATCACCTCCTATGAGCTGAGGGACTCGTGTGTGACAAAACATTCTGAATGTTTGTGGTTAAGTGTGCTAATGTTTTCATGCAATTCTAATCTCCTTGAGAGTCTGACCAGATGGTCAGTGATGCCATAACCAGTTTAATTATATCTTCTTATTTTGAGAGTTTTTATTACTGTTTCTTTTCATGTCTCTGTGTGCCTGTATATGTCCTCCATATAATTTCTCAGAGAGTTTGGCCAGCTGGCGGTGGAGCTCCTAGACCAGTCCTATAAACAGGATGAGCAGATGGCCATGAAGCTGCTGACATATGAGCTGAAGAACTGGAGCAACGCCACCTGCCTGCAGCTGGCAGTAGCAGCTAAACACAGAGATTTCATCGCTCACACCTGCAGTCAGATGCTGCTGACCGATATGTGGATGGGACGCCTGCGCATGCGCAAGAACTCAGGCCTGAAGGTAGAGGAAGCACAGCAGATGTTTGTGGTAACATGTGGGAAGTAAAAAGGGTGCTTCTATGTAGGGTGCGATTTGTCAAAAAAAAAAAAAAACAGAGAGGGGGGGGTTTAAATCATGAAAAAACAAGCAGTCAGCAGGCCTAATTCTTTTTTAAGTTACCAGTAGGCCCTATTACATGTCGAACAGTTGAACATTCATCTTTAATGCAAACTAAAAATACATAAAACATTTAATTTTCTATTACAGCGACATCTGCGATGTGGGTGATAGTCTAATTAAGTTTCAGGACCATGGATAGGGGCAGATCACGCCAAATTGGAAGAGGATTTATAGCCAACAGGCAGATCATGTCAGACTGTAAAATATAACATAAAACCTAATCAATTAAGATGCAGTTGAACATGTACATTGGCACCTGCAGTTGTATGTCCATACTAGTGATGAGTGGATCAGCAGGTTACCTGGGGTTGGGTTGGGGTGGATCAAAAAAACATCACTTTCAGACAAAGAGAGAGAGACACTGATATATAGGCTACAGAGAGAGAGATAGGTAAAGTATACAATGTATTTATGTGCATGGGGACGTTTGCGAATTCCAAGACTGCTGACAGTTTGGTTCAGGTGAAAGTCCCACAGAGTCGTGCCCACTGTGTGCATACTGTGAGCAGCGCGGACTCTGCGTCTACTTTTGGTCCGCCTCGAGTATGCGTGGACATCTGCAGAGTCAAGTATGCCTGACTCTATGGGGCCTTTAGTGGCAGCAATGTAGGCTATAGGTGCAAGAAAAGTCTGTCCCAACCTGCCTGTTATTTCAATTGGTTTTTAATCATTGAGAGGGTTGTTCAGCAGAAGTAGGGATGTAAAAACCAGAGGAGGGTTGATCTCCTCCATCCCCCCCAACAAATCACACCCTGCTTCTATGAAACTGGTACCTAGAAACAGGACAGAGGGGCTAAAAATTCAAACAAGATGTACACTGATGTTATGAAACAAGTATGAAACAAGCACTTTGGGTCTGTTTTAAAAATAAGTATTTACAGAGATAAAAGAAACCATTTTTCATTTATAACACATGTTTATTTAATGTGCACATACAAAAATTTGCATGTCACATGGTAAAAAGGACACGAAAATTATGTGCTACTATTTTTTTTAATATCTTTTTATTCTCTCACAGGTAAATTTTGGGAATCAAAATAAATATGCAAGGCAGAGTGTTTCACAAAAGCGCAAAAGCATTCGCAATTTATATCTGTTTAAATGGGCAGGTTCTGCATGTAACACAAATGGACACGATGGGTTACGTGTGAAACCTCAAATGAGACTGACGATTCATGAAAAACCCACGTCGGGATTAGAAAAACCACTAGGATCATCAAATTTAACAGTGTCTATATATAGCACTATATAAGACCATTTCAACCCATGTTTTCAAGCTAAAATGCACTGACACCTAGGTAGCTTATCCTGTCCCAATTTTGGTCTTATCTCCCCCCCCCCGATATTTTATTAAAAATTAATTGATTTTGGGATGGCTCAGA
>JAPQRP010000030.1:24461353-24489835 GCA_037367295.1 Apogon hyalosoma
TATATTTATGTGAGGTCATTGTTAGGTACATCCTGGGGAGAAATATATTTAAATTTCTCTTATATTATTGGGTCTAAAAAAGCTGGCAAAGTGCCAGATACCAAAATAAACCCAGTTTTATGGAAACACCCAAATATCACTTTAGTTACATTAAATAATAGGACAATGTTGAATGTGATTTTAGAGGTACTTGGAAATAGCTTCGAAATTGAGAGTCAGGCTACAGTTGAAATGGTTGAGTCCCTCCTAGACAGAAGTTGAGCATGAAAATAAATGACAAACCATCATTCCTTTGAGTTTGTAACAGTGTGAATTACAGCGCCTCGTCAACCTTTCTGTAAATAGTGTCAGAATATAGTGATTTACTTCACCAACAATAGACCAAGAAAAGTCCAGCTGATTAGTCAATGTGCTGCTATTATCAGCAGCCTGTGTCATCTTAGATATTGTATCTGTCTCAGCACTGATGGCAACTGAAAACGTAAAAGAAAAACACAGAAATGCATAAGAATACGATACAATGCTTCAATATTTTATTGATTATGCACCAGAGAGCACTCCAAAGTTATTTCCCTGAAGTCTCTGTAGTGTGTGAATAATAATGTTAAAATTATAAGACTAAGAGCTAAAAAATGTCAACAGTGTCAAGGGAGACAAAAGGCATGATCAGAGCTGTAACAATTTAGTTATTTGTTGAATTCACAGCTATTTTGATAGTCCATAATAGGTTTGAGAAGTTTGAAAGTTAAAAAATGTCAAAATTTTCAGATTTTTTTTTTTTTTTTTTTTTTTTAATGGGAATATTTTTTTGGTTTCTTTCCTGTTCTGTGATAGTAAACTAAATATGTTTGGGCTGTGATTTGAGGATATCATATTGGGCTTTGGGAAATGCTTTTTTGACATTTTATTTTTCTTACTTTCATAGACCAAACTACACCTCTTTTAATTGGAAATGCTGTGTAATCAACAGGTTAATCAACACTGAAAATAATATTTAGCTGCAACCCTTGATGAGGTAGATGTAATGTAGACACTTCTGTGTTTGTTCTACACCAGTAGTATGAGAGAACAGTACAGTCTGTGACTTTCACTATAGCTGTGAGTGCAGTCATACAACTGATTATGTATAACTGTGATTTGACTACAGTGACTCATTCTCAGAACTGTAGACAGTAAGAAATACTCACCCGTGGCACTACTGCCAAAATAAAATTGGAGATTCTGAGAAGTCTCCAGTAGTGCATCACAGAAAGCAGGCTTTTCACATTGACATCATATCAACCTTTGGACAAAGCTAAAAATAATACTTTGTTGTTAAAAATCTGAAGAATGACTATAATGCTCAAAGGTACATATGCAAATCTCACCTAGTAGTAATCAGAAAAATAATGCATTACTGTGAAATAATATAGTCAGTGCAGGTGAGTTATTATCTAAGATGGACAGACTTTAAGCCCTGAACCTCCGTTGTTCATGGTTCCTCTGTTTGTGTAAATGAGCAAGTTCAGGCCGAAGGGATTTATTGGATGGTTGTTCCATCCAGCATCATTAAGAGTGAAATGAGTTCCTGGTTGATCCTCTGCCATAATTCTTTAGTGTGGGCCTGTAAAGCCTTTTACATTAAGCCTTAGGGAGCAGAATAACTGACCTTAATTAGTAAAAACCCTTGAAATTGTGTCCCACATATTTTACACTGAGGCATATGTGGTGAACTTTAGAGATGAGGGGGAGAGGTTTCACTTGAGGTTAGTGGCTGAAGTTTGAGTAATTTCTGCTCATGTGGGTTTTGCTAGACGTCTGGCGGTAGGGCGATAGGGGGGAGCTGCTCAGATCAGAGAGGTTAGAGTTGTTTATAATGAAGAGTTGCCCTGGGAGTTGCTAAGAGGACGGCTGGATCTACTCTTATTCATAGGCTGAGTGAGACATGGTGACTGGTCTGGCCAGCAGGGCAGAGCACAAGTGCTTTAAGTATGGTCTGGCCTTTAGAGGAAGGAGGCAGAGGAAGGTGGAAAAGAGATCAAGTGTGCACACGTACTGCTAAGGCGAACTCATTGGAGCAGAACAACGGGAAGGGAACCACAAGTTGAACAAACAAGATTCTGCACCTCCAGGGGTTTACGATATACAGAAAATAACATTGTCAAAATGTTGTCAAAATAATATGTGTGGACATGTTTGAGTTGCTATAGCTGTGAGGACAGTCAGCGTCAACCATCACTACCCCACCTCATATCAGAATACGGTTACTGGAGGCTACATGTGGTCTGAATGTGAGTTAAGTACATTGATTTTTTTTCTCACATCAATAATTTTGACAAACCATTGACACTTTTTCCCTTAACTGCTCAACATGACTGATGACGAGAAGTTGAGACGTTGCCTTCTGTGCCATGATTCCTGTCTTTCACCTTTATGAATGTATTCATTGACTGATCATATCACTTACATCTTCCCTATTAAATCATAACATGAAATTTCTTTTTTTATGGCCCTTCTGCTCAGAAATGAATGTAAAGTGAACTCAAAGGGATTGAAATTCAGTTCAATTACAAGCCAATAGCCAGTGCAGGGAAAACAACGGCTGCTTCTGGAGATAAAAAAGACACTTGATTCCACTCTTTATCCTCATCTTTTTGCCCAGTTGTTACCCTTTCACTGCTTTCCTCTTGCTTTTTCATGTTTGACTATTATGTATCTGTAGTGTTTACAGCTTTCCTGTCCCCTTTTTATCTGCTCTGGGTGTATGTCCCTCTTATCCATCATAGCAGCGCTCACAGCAGCTTGCTGCCTGTCTGGACTAATGCTTTTGTAATTGACTTCCACAATGAGAACCTTTGCCTGAGCTCTTATTAATAACAAATCTTTTTTATTCAGCTGTTTGCAGGCCGGGGCATGATGTTCACAAAGCTAAAATAATAAAATGTGATTTCTGTGTGTGTGTGCCATGAACAGATTATCAAGGTTGGGTTGTTCCAGACTCTCTGTGCCCTAATTTCTGCAGCGTTGCTCATAAAACTGCACATCTTTGTCACATCTGTGATTGGGTTTGAGCTCTTCTCCCTAACTTTCCACCTCCTTTGCCTCCACTTCCTCTTTTTTTTTTTTTTAAACAATAAACAAGGTGATACTAGGGTTGCTTCTGCCACCATCCATCCTGAGTCTGGAGTTCAAGAACAAGGATGAGATGTCATACATGCCACAGGACCAGGAGGCTTACCTGCAGGAGAAGGAGGAGGAGGAGCCTGAGAAACCAGTCAAGGAGAAGGAGGAGGAAGACATGGAGTTCACAGTAAGATCTTACTGTGAGGCGCAGTACAACTCCGTGGTGAGAGAACCCACCCTCCACATCTCAGAATGTATACACATAGTCAAGCAGCAGACACATTAACACATACTTTATTCAGATCGTAAAACTAATCACCGTCGACAAAGGCCAGATTCTTTGCCCCTCTGAAGATGTCTTGTGGACTAAATGCAGTTTTCTGTCCACAATGAGAACATGATATGCACACATGCAGGCACACGTATTTGTTTCTCCACTCGGGCCATCTGGACCCTTCCAGACAAACTGGCCTTTCCTGTTTCTCGTCGTCTTAGCAAAGACATTGGTTGTGGAGTTGTAGCGTCTCAGTCTGTCGCCGCTTGTGGGTTCCCTCGTGTATGTTTCTCTCCCCATCTAGTTCCTTTACTTTTTCTCTTTCGGGCTTTTCTTTAGTCCCTCTTGTTCTACACCCAGCTTTCCCCAATTCTTTTGCTCCCCCTTTTATTTTTTTTTGCTTTCAAACTCTTGCTCCTAGACCCTCCCTCCCCCTCTCTAGCTCCTTTTCTCTTTTTCCTTCTCTTCAAGCTCAGTTCTGATTGAGGTACAGTACTGTATGCTTAGCCGACTGCTGCCCCTCACACTCTCCCATCAGTGATGGCTTGCTGCAGCATACCACTCAGCATGACGGCTGCTGAGCATGGGAGGCCCAGGCTTGTGCATTATATAACCATGTCCGCCTGCTGCTGCAGAGCTTAAATCATGCAGAGTCTGAGCACCTTCTCCCGGCTCACAGTGGAAGAGTTGGTACTGGTCCATCTGCATAGACATGGATGTACAGCAGGATTAGGACTCGTTCCATTTCAATCCAATCAATTCTGGAGATGATACCCGGATCCAGTTAGCGCACTGAAATTAAAACTGGGATTTAAGGCAATGTTAATAGACAAACAGGATCCAAGGTTGTCCCATTTATTGATTGAACTGAGGTTGAACGCCTTTCAGCACTACTGTACATACTCTTCATCTGCATTTAGTACAGCAAGCAAGCCAGTGCAGAGACTCAACGAAAAGGGCCATTTTACACATGTAGTCCTCGAGGCACAAAGCAGTCTGGTGCCAAAGGATACATTTGGAATGAGCCCTACCGTTTACCCTGGCTTCTAGCTGTAGAAATGCACCTCCAGATACATATGAATCCCACCAGATTCATACAGATAAACACAGACTGCTACACCACAGAGGGAGATTGTATTGTCTTATCCTCAGATGCTTTAGATAAACCACACTGTGATGAATGTTTTAGCTTGTAAAAGAGTTTGTGTCCACTGTGCTGGTTGAATAATGCATGTCAAGTGCAGTAAAGGCATGGTGTGATTTACACCTTGGCATCTGAACATGTTCACTTCAAGAGCCCTGTCTATGTGCCCTAATCTTAGAATGGGCATTTTGTTAAATATAGTGTGTTTCGTGTATTTGAAATAAAGAAAAAAATCCTAGGTTCTTTACCGATTATGGTAGTCCTGGTGGTGGTTTTACACCATTATGCCTGTTGTGTGGCCTGGGGACTTCTTATTAGCTATTGCAAATATTTAAATTGAATGTCAAGCATTATATTTTGTTCAGGTCTGCTATACATCTTTACATACAATACAATTCTGTGAGTAAACTCCCTCAAAGGTCTGGTGCTGCTTCGACATAAAACCATGACCATAAAACAATGGGCTTCAAACCCTCTCTCATGGATACGGAAATGTGTCCCCGTTGGAAATGAAATATCTATGTCTTATCTTGTCCTATCTTTCTTTTTCTGTCCTCTTTCTGTTGTTATTTTGTCTCTGTTCTGCTTCTTACTGTTGTCTGAGACACAATCCATGAGTGTCTGTGTCCGCGTCATCTGTGTTATCAGCCTTCACCCGACACTCCACCTCACACACACATTTGACATTTTGGAATGATGACATTGCTTGTGCTTGCTTCTATGATTATGAAAGTAAAACCGTGCCTATAATTTAACCATTACCACTTTCACTTCTCTTTTTTCAAATATTTCCCATCTGGCTTCCTTCCTCACATCCTTGTCATCATCATCATCATCATCATCATCATCATCACATCTCCTCCACTCCTCCTCCTCCTGTCTTTCCAATCTATCATATTTCCCATGTTTCCCTCCCCACACTCCTCCTCCTCCCTCCTCCCTCCTTCACTCCACGTGGGTTTCCCAATCTGCCCCAGGCAATGCTGGGCAAGGTAACTACAGAGACTTCCAGGAAGAAGGATGTCGAGGAAGTCCAGAACCGCCATCGCCTCATCCCCATGGGACGAAAGATATACGAGTTCTACAATGCTCCAATTGTCAAGTTCTGGTTCCACACGGTCAGTGTCTGCTTCTGCAACAGCATCATCTAGCTCCCTGCAGCAATCTTTTAGTTCTACACTGTATCTGTCGTCATAAACGTCCTGTTCCACTCTGTCATTACGTAGCTTATCTGGGGTGGGTAAGCCATTTGGGCTGATGGATGCACCATGGTGAGAAAAGTACAGGGTAGAAGTGGAGTGTTCAACTGACAGTGAACTGAAATACAGCATATCACAACTGCAAGGGCTATAAGTAAATACCACTTGATACTGGGAGTAGGTAGTGTTTACACGTGGGTGAAAGCAGGTCTTTACATTTTTCTGCACAGCACTCATTCAATAACTCTTGTGTTTGTCAGTGTGCATGCAGTATATGCTTGAGTGAATGTAATCTTTGACATAAGCTGATCCTTTGTTTCCCTTGAACAGTCATAGGTTCCTTCTCTTTATTGGCCCAGTAAAAAAAAAAACATCTTCTTACATCACCAGCAGGGTTTTTGCTGTTTATTTATGTAGAGAAAATATTTTGACTGCCTTGTGTTTCATCCCATTTTCCCTTCTGTGGCTATTTACTCCCCTCCTCTTCCCTCTTTTCCTCTGCCCTACAGGTTAAAGCAAAATACTCTGCTGTGAATATTATTATTGAGCTTGTGAAACAGATTCAGGGTTTTCTCAGGATGAAAATCTGGTTAAATTTAGCCTTATCGTGAATTACACAGTGGATCAATGACCCTGTTATCTTAGTAGCAGATAAATCTATCACACTGACAGCCTGTGCATATGTTTAATCCTATCCTTATCTTTTCTAAGGAAAGTTGTGGTGCCATTAGTATGTTTGGTAATGCAGTTTGTGGTTATTTTACTGGAGCACAAAGTGTGTTTCCATAAATGTATTCAATGCTCATTTTGAGATTTTACACTGAAAAATGACAAATTAAGATTTTTTCCTTTAGAAATGCAAATAAGAGTGAATAGAAACACCTTTTTCAATTAAATTCTGATATTGTGAACATTATACTCATGTGATAGGTCAGCTGACTGTTTCGTTATTTATTTCATCTTCCTACACTACATGTAGTGTGGACAGATGAAAAGACTGAATTATTCCTGTCTTATCAATGAAAAAAAGACTACAGCCATGTTCTACTTCTACTCTGTTTATTTGAACCATGTGTAACATTACCTACATCACCACCTGCTGGTGAGATAGTGCAGCCTAGGTTATTTGTACCAGATCAGTGTATGGAAATGCACAAAATTTGTATTTTTGCAACTTTTCAAAAGTTCATATCATATTCACTTGACTTCTTATGGAAACATAACCACTGCTATTCTGGCACTAATTTTAAACAATTTTGAAGGAACAAAACCCAGTAGTCTCTGGTCAGAAACAGTAAAATATAGTACTGTATGGATTTTTATCATCTTGTTCAGACCTCATGACTAGTTAGTCAGATTTGTACAGTGATAAAAATTTTACCTAGTTTGGATTGTGGTGAGCTGTGGTGCACTGACTGTAGGAAAAATGAAAGCAGACAGCTGACATGGATTTAAATAGACCGCCACAGGAGACACATAATGGACATTTTCAGGCCAGTTGTGCAGGCAGGGCGACCAAATGTCATGACATTAAATTTCTATTATCCACTTAAAAACTTCATTAAAGTTAAATGTAATTAGGGTCAATTATTCGCTAAGTAAGTATTTAATTTGATCAGGTATATGCAGTACATCTTTCAGCAGCAGGGCTTTGATTGCAGAGGAAAAAATAAAACTTTATTTCACATTCAGCTAATGTGGGCAAACCACAAACACCTACAGCACTGTAACATGAAGGATGATTTAGTCGAGCTGATCTCCCTCTGCTGTGTGTTTTTATGCAGATGGCATACGTGGGCTACCTAATGTTGTTCAACTACATTGTCCTGGTTAAGATGGATCTGTGGCCTTCACCTCAAGAGTGGATTGTCATTGCTTACATTTTCACCAACGGCATTGAGAAGATGAGAGAGGTACAGTGGAGATGTGCACAGTGCGTGGAAAACACAGTACATATATAAACTTGCAAGAAACAGTTTTTCACCGCTGCTAAGTGAACTGAAACCCCACTTGTCAACATAATGCTGACTATAGTTTCATACAGTAAAATAAAAGGCAGGGAATTACATTTATGGTATCAAACAGCTGTTAATAAATAACAAAAATCGATAAGAGTAGTGAAGTGGAAATAAAAATAAGAGTTCGTTCACAAAAGGAATGAGATTGAGATGGAAAAAGAAAGCAGTGGCAAAGAAAGAAAAGTGTTTAATACAGGTATGTGGCCAAGATACTGTAATGTAGCTGTATGAGAAGCATAAATCATTGTGTCACATCATTCTCAGCTGCACAGTAATGCCTCCTTCAACAGCTGCTAGAGGCTCTCATTGGTGAGCTCATAGTGCCCTCTAATGGCAGCCTTGATATAATGCAGTTCTCAGTTTCTGTCCGCTCAACTTTAATCACTTCTAGTCACAAGACTTTTCCGTTGATGCTTATGTCTTACAAACTGTGTACATCTGTCACCTGTTTTCTGCTCTCTACTAAATTCTCTCTAAACGTCCTTCAGATCCTGATGTCAGAACCAGGAAAGTTGTTACAGAAGGTGAAAGTGTGGCTTCAAGAGTACTGGAACATCACAGACCTCATGGCCATCCTCATATTCTCCGTCGGCATGGTCCTCCGTCTCCAGGAGCCGCCGCTCATGAGCTATGGACGGGTCATCTACTGTGTGAACATCATCTATTGGTACATCCGGCTGCTTGACATCTTTGGAGTCAACAAATACCTGGGTCCCTATGTTATGATGATTGGCAAGATGGTGAGCAGAGGCAAGGGTGGGGATTTGAGTTTTTGTCTGTTTTTATTTTTTATCTCTGTTCTCATTTTCTCATTCCCTATTATCATTCTTATTTATTTTGACTGTCTCACAACACGATTGATACTGTTGTAAAGTTCACTGACTCCTGATGACGAGGATTTTTTTTTACATGTTGCCTTCTGTGTGTCTAATAGAGTCTCTGGGCTTCTGTAGAGCATTGTTTGATCTCCTAGAGCACAAGATCAGAGCTTCTGATACGTACATTAACACAAAATGGATCAGAAGCTCAAATCTGTCCTGTATCTATCTGATGTGTGCCTGTCTTTGACATGGGCTGTGTACCACTGGACACCGACTGTCTTTGATATGAAAATCAGCAATTAGTTGGTTAGCGAGAGCAGGGGAGAGATTTAGATGATTTACTCTGAATTATATGAGGCTGCGGCACCATGTTTTTATAGTCAATTTAGGTCAGAGATGTTTTTGAAGAAGGTTGAAGTTTAATTACAGTAGAAAAGGATTCTAGTGTCCATCACCTGTCACTATGTAAAACTCCAGCATGATACATCTTTGCACAGTGGGTATGCTTGTAGGGCCACGATTAGAACAGCAACTAAGGCTCTTATTTGGCTTTTAGGGCAGCAGAGGTTTCCAGAAAGGCAGATAAATTACTCTCAATATAAACTTAAACAGTGCACTGAGGCTTGTGGAATATAAGATCCCTGAAGGAAAGGTGTCCCTCACTTCAGTACTGTAACTTCCTTAATAAAATTGGGATTAACCTAAAATAAGTGGTTTCTAAATATTAGTTTTAGCGTTAGTCAGTTGAGAACCAATTAGATTTTACTTGGACTGACCAAAATGATCAGAGGGATGGTAATGAAAATACACAAATGAAAGCCTTACTCTTACAAACAGAAGCCATCATTCATCAGGTTTTATGTCCTTTCTCTTTTCTTTTACCGAAGTGTTTCTTTTCCTTCACCATCCTTCCTGTGTGTTAACATACTTACCCATTTATTTCTCGATTTCAACAACTTACCATATTCCTTCTGTGTTTGATGATCCTCCCCCTGTCAGATGATCGACATGATGTACTTTGTGATCATCATGTTGGTGGTGCTGATGAGTTTTGGGGTGGCGCGGCAGGCCATCCTCAACCCTAATGAAGACCCGTCCTGGATGCTCGCTAGGAACATCTTTTTCATGCCTTATTGGATGATCTACGGAGAGGTGTTTGCCGACCAGATTGACCGTAAGTTCAAGGCCACAGTTGAATAGACTTCATTTTTGTTGAATCAGGGAAGAATAGCTCCAGACAAGGAACAAATAAACACTAAACGTAGTAGTCAGAAATGGTCAAATGTTTGTTTCTGTACTACCGTAAATGCACTTTGGCTGTCATTTTACTTTTTTACAAGGATATTGATTTTACGTCTCCTTAATTTTTGGTCTTTACATTACTTTATGCAAACTATATGAGGTGAAACTTTAGTCAGTTTCTTCAAATTATCAAATTAAATTTTTATTTAATCAAACATAGACTGTGCTGTGTGAGTGGGAGAGTATATGTGTGTGCTGTTCTCTTGTCTATATGTATTGTAGTATACTGTATATGATAGTGTGTACAGAGTGTGAGGAGTGGCCCAAAGAGAAGAGATCTGAAATAATGTTTTCATTCTTTGTTTCAGATATGCATAGTAGGAAGTTACAGCACAGGCTGAATGAAAAACTCTGGCTGGTCGAAAATTACTTTCGAACTCACGGAACCTGGCGTAGTAACGGTCCATCCCACATGCAGTGCAGTCAAAATCCCAGTAAATCTATAGATACAGACCTCAGTTTAACCACATCTACCTATCCCACCTCTCCTTCATCGTCCTCACATTACTACCATGTCATGCCCAGTCCTACCACTAGAGGCCACTTGACACAAGTGTGCATGCAGCTCCACGCTCTAAGGTTAAAGTTGTCCTCACTTGTTTGGTGTCTTGGGTCAGCTACTGTACCTTATTACTGTATTATTTTTTTTGTATATAACAGAGACAGTTATAAAAGGCTTGGAGTGGGATTACTGCTTTGATTTTGAGGCCTTTATTATATCTTCTGCAAAAGCTTTAATTGAGAAAACTAGTAGCTTGACCTAAGACTATATCAAGTAAGCAACTTTACCCTGAATAATTTTGGCACTGGCTGGCAAATGGCACTGTTACATGGCAGAAGCACTTTTCAAATGTGTTTATTATATTTATGGTCTTTGTATTTGGTCAGTTGTATTTACTTAAGTTCAAACATCAAGTGGAACTATCACCATTTATAAGTTTGATATTCCCTCGATGTTTCTTCTCACATTTTTTTGTTCTTTCACTTATGATTAACTTCATTTGAAGAGGTGACCCTGCCATGTTAACACCGTCTGTCACATAAATCATCTCACCCTCCCTTCTATCCTTCAGCTTCTCACAGGAGCATTGCTAAAATACTCAAACATATAGGATAAGTAAGCACTGATATTAAATTTAGATACAGACACAACACAAAAACACATACATACATATTTATCAGCCACATTTCATCATCTATAATCTGTTTTTTCACGTGGTTCAGTTGTCAGAGTTTTTAATCCAAATTTATTGAAGGTAAATTTTAAAAATAGAAAAATTACTTCAGTTCTCTGTCTTTGGGCTGCATTGTGTGAAAAATTGAACAATGAGCATGACAAGAATGAATCTGAAAGGCAAACAAACCCAGAACAAATGCTGAATGTTCCCCAGATAAGCCACAGCAACTGAACCATCACAGATGGAAAAAACATACTATGTATCCTAAATACATTCCAAACAATTCAAAGCAATCAACCATTGCTGAATGAAGCTATGGCACACATATGTGACAATATATTTTAAACATTGACCACATGTTTAAATATATTGGGAGCACAATTTGTGATGATACATGATGGATGTGTTTTATGTATATATTTTATTTTCAGATGCACATTTCTGGACATGAGCCCTTACCATTAAAGTGTCCTCTCTTTTCAGTCCCCTCTCAAAGAAAAGAAGCATAAAAACATTATGCTTCTTGTTTGTTTGCAGAGAATGTAGTTATGTATTTTGGTTGCTATTTTCAGGTCTGCTTGTCTCTTTGTTTGTCTCATATCTCAGTGTACAGTAAGTGGCTGAATGTTTTTTTGTTTTTGTTTTTTTTTGTATTTTCTGTTTTATTATGCATTTTATTTCAAGTATTCATGTATGTTTGTCATATATGTTAGCATGTCTGTCTGAATTGTTGTGCATCTACAAAGTCTTAACAAAATGTTTTTGATATTGGTTTCTGATCTTTATCTAGAGACATTCTGCTCCTTCTATTAACCACTTTGTATTTGTTTTGTGGCGGTGTGCAGCCCCATGTGGGCAGAATGTCACGACAGAGGATGGGGTGGTCACCTTACCTCCCTGTAAGACGGGTGCCTGGATTGTCCCAGCTATCATGGCCTGCTATCTGTTGGTAGCCAACATACTGCTGGTCAACCTTCTCATAGCCGTGTTCAAGTATGTAACATCTTTATAATACTATCTGATATTAGGTTTTCTACGACTTAACAATAGAAACCTCACTGCTTTACAGATGCTTGACGGCTTGAAACATATTAATTTCTCCATCAGTGCACTCACCATTGTAGACAGAGGTTGTTAATATCACTTAAATATTCATATGATTGACATTCTGTACAGATAATCTTCATGGATTTGCAGTAAGAAGAAAAGTGTCCCAGAGACTTTTCTTAAGATTTATGTATCTGTGTGTGTGAGAAAGAGAATGATGGCAGTGGTTGCTGTTTGGATTGCAGTAAGCCGTAGTCATTAGAGGCTGGCAGTAATTTATATTAATAGAATAGGATGGCGCTTCTTCCAGAGACATTATCATGTTAACGGTCCGTTACTGTGGCTAAGAATAATCCCTGTTGTAATTCTTCTTCATTTATTCTTTTCATCAAGTTTGACAGGATAATTAGCCATGTTAAGTCCATTTTATTTATATACAACACCCTTTGTCCTGCAACCTTTGATTTGACTAATGAAAAGCTCCCAAATAAACTTTAACAGAGAAAAACTGAAATAGAAACCTGAGGCAGAGCAATAAAAAGAAAGGGTGAGTTTAGTTTAAGTATTTTGTTACATTTCTTGCTCCATCCTCTCCATATGGTCTCTTTGTTTTAGAATAATTTGAGATAGTTGATGTGTATATGTAATGTTTCAGTACTCCCTGGATGTAATCTTTGTTGGTCGTAAGGCATCTCTCTTTGTGATTATCTGTATGTGCAGTAATACATTCTTCGAAGTGAAGTCCATCTCTAACCAAGTTTGGAAGTTCCAGCGATACCAGCTCATTATGACCTTCCATGAGCGGCCAGTCCTTCCTCCACCTCTCATCATCTTCAGTCATATAACTATGGTCCTAAAGCACCTATGCTGTCGATGGCGAAAACATGATGATGACGAGAGGGACTATGGACTGAGTGAGTGGCAGAAAATTCACCAGTATTGTCAGTTCTGTAATTAAACATCCTGAGTTTTGATGACTATAAACTGTCATAGTTTATTACAGTATTTACACCTTTAGTTCATTGTGTTGTCACAGTGTCAGTACTAGATGTTAGAATTAGCATTTTTAAAACCCCCATTCTAACTCTTTGTCCACAGAACTTTTCATCACAGAGGATGAGCTAAAGAAAGTCCACGACTTTGAGGAGCAATGCATAGAGGAATACTTCAGAGAAAAGGACGACCATTTCCACTCGTCAAATGATGAGCGGATCAGAGTCACCTCTGAAAGGTTGGTTGTAGTTGTATACCATAGCATAAGAGGTTATGTGGATAAAAATATCCTTGTTACCAGGTGTCACTTAAGTGAACTGCAATTAGCCTCCTGTTGCTTGTATTCAGGTAGTTATGGTAAACTTGTGTTGGAGTCTGTGTTGCACTGTGAGTCAGTTGTTTAATGACAGGACTCCGTTTCTAAGCAAATTTTTGTTAGTGTTGCACACTATTGCTGTGGTAGAGAAGAAGAAGAGAGGCAATGAAGGATTTATCCAGGTATGTTACAATCTGTTCACATATTGGAAGTAAAAAAGGATTAATACAGGTGCATGTGTTCACATTGTTACACATTGAACATTTATGCCTTCCACTTATCTTGTGTTTAGTTAAGCTGTCATTCTCATCTATCATTTCCCCTCCCGGTGCCAGTAATTTCCTCTCTTTCTTTTCTTTTCCTTTTTCTGTCAGGGTGGAGAATATGGCAATGCGTCTAGAGGAAGTTAATGAGAGGGAACACTTCATGAAGGCTTCATTGCAGACTGTGGACATTCGTCTGGCTCAAATGGAGGAGCTGATTGGACGAATTGCTGTTGCTCTGGAGCGAGTGACGGGCGTTGAGCGAGGGGAGGTCAACAAAGCACGCTCCAGGACTTCATCAGACTGCACCGACTCAGCATACATACTCCGCCAGGGAGAGTGCCCAGATGCATCATACATCCTCCGTCAAAGCAGCTTCAACAGCACAGAGGGAAATGCCTACCGCCTGCAGGAGGCTCTGGAGGCAGGAGCTGAGGGCTCCATGTCCCCTCCTTCTCCTACCGCCATGGCTGCACGGACAAGGAGCCATTCGTTTTATGTTGGTGGTGGTCGCGGCAGTGGTGAACGTTCAAGTGGAGCTGAGCGAGCTGAGAGCTTCTTCAAAGAGCGCTCACTTAGTCTTCACCGGGCGAACAGCTCACAGTCAGTGTCCTCAGGTGCCGCCCCCAAGGAGTCTAAGCCCCTCCCCCTGGCGACGCTGTCGGTCTCCCAACAGCACCGTCCATCATCATGCATAGATATCTATGTCTCAACTTCTGAGGAGGTGGGGCCGGCTGAGGTCTTCTTGGATCCTCTCCGTGTGGTCCCACCGCTCCAGAGAGACTGCTCGCTGCAATCAGATATCATCGAGACGGTGCTGCCGGGAGGCCGGGACTTCAGCAGCGCTGCTACCAGCGGTTTGGGCGACAGGCACTCGGAGGGCGGTGGATGCAGCAGTGCGACAGCTGGAGCCATGTTTGATGATAGTGCAGCTGCTGATTTGTCATTGTGCTCAGCCCACCTCTTACCAGATACAACCTTACCTCCTTGGGACATGGAACCGTCTCCCCCACCCTCAGCAGGGCTGCTTGAGCGCTCTAAGAGCAGCCGCTACCTCTCAACTGCAGGCACAGGATTCCTGGATGAGCCTCCATTGGTCAAGTCCCACAGCCTCATGTTTACACCGAGAGGCTGCTATAGTGGAATGGGGGCAGGAGTTCAGGTAAAAGCTGCAGAGTACACCAGCATCACTGACTGCATTGATACACGCTGTGTCTCAGCCCCGTACACTCCTGTTGAACGCTCACACTCCCCTGGATGCACTTCATTCCCCTTTGATAAGCCGTCAGACATTGGTTCCTCTCACCCAGAAAGAGAGGCTGAGCTCAGTCACACAGAGTCTGACCCAGAGGACCCTGAGGACCTGCTTCCGGCCCCTGATACGCCTCGTCTAGCAGGCCTTGGCGGGCCCAGTGGGGCCCCTCTCTGCTCCCCCTTCTCCAAGCTGGAGCGAGCAAACAGCTGCTCCTCAGATGACTCCCATCCTTCCCTCACGCTGGCCCCTCCGCACCGGAAGAGCCTGTCAGTGAGTGAAAGGATGGAGAGGGGACCAGGTCTGGGGGCAGAGAGGGGGCCTGGGCCTGGGGGCCGGGGTCTGGCAGGAACCAGAAACCCTTTCCTCAGGAGCAAGCCTGGATCACGTCCTGAAGCATCTAAGACTGACAGCCTCTCCATGAGGAAGCTGGCTACTCCGTCAGCTTTCCGCAGCTTTGAAAGACAAAACTACACGTGACAAGGACACTAGTCAGCACACGCACTGATAGGATCAAAAAGGCCAAGAGAAAGGGTGAAAGCAGGGTGAAGTTGCCTGTAGATGCTCATCTGAAACAGGTCTACAGTGTATTACTTGAGTTTTAGGCTAGACAAAGTGATAAAAGTCTGTTAGTCAGTGCTGGAGGGCAACTTTACCCTGGGTCAGGTGGGGACAGGAGGTGTAGAGGTCCTACTGTACACCAGTCAAAAACAAAGAGCTATGAATCTAGACTAGTTTTTACCTCCTCTTGTAGCTAAGTTACTCTCAATGGGGTGTTATGGCAATGGAAGGTGTATTTTTATTGTATGTCTTCCACCCACCACCTTTACGTCAAGTAGACATCTGTCACTGTGTCACATCACATTTCAACCACGTTAGTCATTGAAAGTAAACTGTTACTACTAGCTGCAATATATGGTAGAAACTGACAAGTATGAGGGACAGACAGAGAAGAAAGAGAGTAGGAAGAAAAATAGCCACCTCATTTTGTCTAAGTATCGGAGTCACTGATGTCTCACAACTTCTGCTTGAATTAATTCCTCCTCTCCTCATATAATCCTGATTCACCCTTTAAGACTCCAACATTAGCAGACAGAGAAGTAAACATTTCTGGCTGCTTCCGAAAAGAATCACTTGAGTTTTTGTAACCATTTTGAACTATTTCACCTCTTGGTTGCACTGGAAATGATTGCTGTAACAAGGCAACAACTTACCTCTGGATATATAAATACTCCTGTCAGAAAAAAATCAATATTGTTTCTCTTTTAGAAAGAATATCAAGTTTGTCCACATCACTTTTGTTCTGATACTGTAGCATAATTTATCAGCTAGAAAATGAAAGCAGTGTTTGAATATAGTCCGGTCAATCAGTCATTACTTTATCATGTTTTCCACTCATTGCTGTTAAGTGTCAGCAATTTTCATCTGCGGTGATTGAGATCGTAAAAGCAAGGTTTAATTAGCCATGTGAATAGAATGAAAGAGGCTTATCAGGAAAAAAAAAAAGAAAGTGTAACTGAGCTGAGTTAAGGCATAAACAGGGCAGTCAGAGATGGAAGTGTTTTGGAAGTGTGCAGACACTCACATGCATATATATATATATATATATATATATATGTGTGTCTACACATGCACCGGCACAGAAAGGTGTTTAGTAAATCTTTACATGTCACACAAAAATGCATTTAGATTCAGTCCCAGAGAGCTTTAATAAGTGCATTTGCAAAAAATGGAGACGAGGGGGCGCCATAAACCTAGTTCATGAATAACACGTGAACTCAGTGTGAACCTTAGCCTGCACCTGACACCAAAAATCATTCCACTCAATGGTCCTACTTGAACAAAGTATAGCTGTCTTGTAGCCCAGCCCTCCTTCAGCTTCTGGCAGTGGCATTGTGTTGCATTGGTTTAACACCCACACACTCAACTAATGGATCCGTCCTTCATCTGTTCCATAACTGTCATTCATTTACTTCTTTATTTTTTTATTTTTTTTAAATTGCATTCAGAGCCACAGCAAAAGGGGACTTTGAAAGAGAGCAATTGCCTGAAGACTAAGGCCAGTATGAAAAGGTCAGCTGAGCATTTTCAGGTACAAACGGGAGAGGCAATCTATGAATTATTAGTAAAAATGCTTGAAATTAAGCTGAGTATATGCATTCTAGCAGAGTTATAAGAATGGTGTTAGTTTTAAGTAAGGAAACATGGGGTTATTACTGTTAAAAGATGAAAGCCAGATCATTCTTTTAAAAAAATAAAATTCTCATTTTTTAACCTTCTGGAATAAGTCAAACACCCTTCTTTGATAGCTTTGTAAAGATATGATAGGCAAAATTATTAGAATTCTTGCTGATTTTTTATGTTGTTTTATATTTCCTTAATATTATGATTCACTTTAATCATGTTGCATTTATTTTGGGGTTGATTCTGTTTATTGACATTTCTTTGCTCATTACTGATAATTACAGTAAATGCCTGTTTGAATTATGAAATTAATATTTATATCTTCTCAGTGATATTTTTGTCAAATTTTAAGTATTTTCTAATTAAGCTTTTAAATTTAATAAAAGATGACCATCTTCATGCACTAAATGCTGATGTATTATATTATTTATTAAATATAGACTTGTCTAATATTCTGTACATTTCAATCATATTTAAAGTATTTAAAGTAGTTTTTATTGTATGTTTTATCAAGCAGCTTATGAGAATTTTCTAATGTAATGTTGACATGGCAATACACATTTGCCAGTATACCAAACTTAGGGTGCCTTCTGGGCATGGATGGTGTATGTGGGAACTGAAAAGGTCTGGAAATCTGTGAAATTTCTCATCTTTTTTCTGTTTTTCCTAATCATAGAGCCCAGACATCAGTAATTATACTCAATTGACGTTTGCATACACTCATAGACCCTTTTTTGTGAGCATATGCATTGACTTTGTCTCTTTAAACATATCTAATAGACAGAGTGGGGAGCTGATGTATTTAGTCGACTATCTTCACTTGTACGGACATTTATTAGAATCTAACAAAACCCATGAAACGTTTAACTGAAGAAAAAAGCTACTGAAAAAAAGTTTGCACATGATATTGGAGGAAGATGGAGATAAAGCATCACCACCAAGGTGATACTGCAGTAAATAATCTTCTGTTTTGCTTGAATTGAACGATTCGACTGTGTCACAACCTAATCTGTCTGACAATCCAGACCATGCATTTATCTCCAAACATAACCTACACTTTAACCCATTTATTTACGACACATTTAAAGTGCATTGTGAGGTGACAGTTGGGACGCTTTGGCCGGTTGATGCTAGTAAAGGACCAGGTTTTGCAATTTCCTCATGAAATGTGTAGGTTACGGTATGTTTTGGAGAGGTTGACCCAAGTCAGTGCTCAGGGACAACATTACCCAGTGATGCAAGTTTTTAGGTCGAAGCATATGGAGGGAAAAGAAAATGAAAGAAAAAGAACAGAATAGAAAGATGTTTTTTTTGTCAGCAGGTTTCCAATATAATCACTGTGCTTTAGGAGCCTAACCACCATCTTGTGGGATTGTGGGGAATCTACTGTAAATATATATATTATGTTTTCAGAAATGGCAATATAATACGACTGAATGTCTTCATATCTTATTTACTTGTTCATCCACAGGAGAAGATGTTGATGATTCATACAATGGTGATGTGTTTTGCTAGAGAGGGCTTTGGTTACGCACAACTGTCCCTTACCCACTAAACCAAACCAAACTTTGCCTAACCAAATAAAAACGTGCTGAGTCGTGCTCTGCTGACCTGTTGTCACACAGACGGTTAAACAAGCAAGGCTCGTACAGCTCATCTCAGTTTTGCATGGCTAAGTGTGAAAACAGATGACAGTGTAGGGGTAAGTTTAGACCCTTATATTTGACCTACTGCACTAGGAAATATAAATATGGTATTTTCCTTTTATTAATCCTTACAATAAGGAATATGACATAGCAGACATATTCACGGCATTTCTAAACTCATGTACACGATTCTATAAATGGCTTTGTGATACGCTGACATGACTGTTGTGCTGATAGCTCAGATTATTTGAAGGAGTGCATGTGTGTATGTGTGCACCAAAAATACATGTGAACTCAGATATGTAGACGGCGCGTTGCCTAAAGACAGTAGGAATGCCAACACAACCCAATCCAACAGAAACTCAGTGTACAGTATTTTTAAAATATTTTCCTATTCTGTAGCTTAACAGTTTTGTGGAATTATGAACAGGTAATGATAATCAGATTCTCCTCCCTCCTATGACGACCTGTGGCTCATAAACTAAAGAGGATTTCACGCACATGTTTTTCTGCAATAATTGCTGGTGTTGTGCTTTTACAACTCAAAGGGACTTATCCCCCTACGGATCACACTTTATTTAATGTCCTTTAAATGCATGCAGTTCTTCCACTCAGCGTGTACAGAGATGACCTGTAAAGATGACTGAGAGAAAGGTATAGAGAGATTATAATATGAAATCAAAGTAGTGAGTATTTGGATGCAAATACAAATCTGTATTCTTCAGTGTGAATAGGATCATGTCTGGCATGCATTGTTAAATAAACAATTAAATAGATTGGTACACTGTGTCATGCCTCATCTTTCAGCTATTAATGACAAAAAAGTCGCATACTTCATTAACCCATAAAGACCCAAACATCCACCAGCGACCAAAATCATTCACTGACATAAAATGTTTAATATCTGTTGATCCACTAATCCTATCAATACATGTAAATAACTGGTGTAAAATACAGTTTGTCATCTTTTCATGGTCATCAGATATGACCCATTTGGACGTTCAGAGGCTCCGTAGTGAACATGGAAACATTGTCATCTAAAATATTGATTCACCAGTAAAACCCACGGAGCTGGATCAATGACAGTAGATGAAGACACTTATTTTGTGTTCAGTTAATGATATATTTTGCAGTAAAACAGATCTTTTTTTCTAGAGTTTTCTCTGTTTTGGATATTATAACCCTCAACTTTAATCTGAGCTTTTATGAACATCTACATAATCAGTACATTAAATATAGGAAAATACCCGATTTTCAATTAAAAAAAGCAAAATACAGAGCATAATATTAGAGTAAATAGTGATAAATCACTTAAGAAAGGTTAAAAATAGAGAAAAAGTCATTTGAAAATTGCCACAAATGTAGCACTACGTCTTTATGGGTTAAGTGACTGATGTAAGGATAAAAGAATGTTTACAGCTGCAGTAAAAGAAGGAGAAAAAAGTCTCCTTGTGATGCTTAAACTTATTGGAATCACTGACTGAGAAACCACAGGACTAAACATCAGGAACATCTGCATTTCTTTGACTTCCTTTATGATGTGAGCTGGGGCCGAGAGTGCTTAACCGCACCAATGTCAAAGTCATAAAACATCAAAAGCTCACAGCATGTAAACCCAGAAGTAATGAGGCACACCACACAAGCTGTTATGGAATTATCGCAGTATGTGAGACCCCCACTGCCTCAACCTGGCTGCCGCTGAAGTCAGTGGGACAGGTGCTGTTGGACGGACTCTCATTTTTACAAACTCATTCCACAGTATGACACACCGACATACTTAACAGCCCGAAAGTAAACAAAAAGCAAGCATAACACCAAGTCTAGCAGAAAACAATGGAACTTGAAGGGCACTTAGCGAGCGCACACCCACTCTTCTTCTCCTTTGACAGAATTCTAAAACCACAAACCACTTTTTATTGAACTGCATCATTCCACTAAGTCTGAAGATGTGCTGTTGCAGTGGTTTTATCACAAAATGTCATGTAGGTTTTTTCTTCTGACAGATGTAAATGAACTGGCTGAAGTATTAAGATATGAATGTAGTGTTTTGTCTGGAATGTTGAATTGTTACACCTTGAGAATAAGAATTGTGTCACTTTTGTTGCAGGATGCATTGCATAGATAACACTGAAAGGATCTGCTTCAGGTTAAATAAATCCTACGTACTTTAATAAGATGAATTAGAAAATAAATTAGATAAGTGGTAGTTGGCTGATGTTGTCAATGTATGTAATAAAGTAATAAAGTTACTTTATAATGTATATAATAAAGTAAAGTTTACAAATGCATTCAATACATTTATAAATCTACCACCAGAAAGAGCATCAAAAGTGAATGTATTGTAATGTGCAGACACTGTTTTGAAGTAGATTTGGTAACTCTGAGACAAATATTCCTTTTGAGTAAAACCCATTCTCACATTAACTCATAAAGACCCAAACAGCCACCAAAATCATCTACTGGTCTAATTATTGATCCACTAATCCTATTGATACATGTAAATAATTGGCGTAAATGCCGTTTGTCACCTTTTCATGGTCGTCAGATATGACCCATTTGGACGTTCAGGGCCTCTGTAGTTACCGTGGAAACAGCGTCATGGTCTACAACATTGATTCACCAGTAAAACCCAAGGAGTTTGAAAATGACAGAAGTTGCAGATGCCTGTTTTTATGTTCAGTCATTGATATCCTTGCTGAAAAAGTTGCTTTTTCTTCAGGTTTTTTTCTGTTGTAAAATAATAACTGAATTTACATGATCAGTAAATTAAATATAGGGGAAAATACCTGATTTACACTGAAACATGCAAAACTACAGAGGATAATGTGATAATAAATGGTGATAAATCACTCAAGAAAGGTTGAATAGTGAGGAAAATTGCAACAAAAGTAGCCCTGGGTCTTTATGGGTTAATTCCCAGAATTTCACATGTTGACTGAAGGCTGTGGAAACTCTAACCCTCAACTTAATTTTTCTTTGTAAGTGACTCAGTCTTGGTAGTTTCTGGAGACATTTTACTCACAGACCAGTGTATTCCAATATGTAACATTCTCTGCACTTTCTATTGAGATGCAATAAACGCAGCATTTACACAGCTGAAATGGTTCATACATGATATTGTCCTGATTCTGACCCACTTCTTCCTTTGGTTATGAGTGGTTTTACAGCGGCTAGGCTTACAGTCACACTTAACCCACAGTGGGCCATTTCACACTGCATGACAGGCCAGGCAGCTGTGGCTGACCCAGACCTCCACAGTCTGTGTCAAATAAGGAAGAGGGACAGCAGCTTCCACTCAGCACGTGGGAGGGTACGTTCAGTCCTCAGATTATGCACGTGCTCCCTCCTTCATGTCTGACACTATCACCACATCAGATCCACACAGTGTCATGACCCACTCTGCACCGCTGACTCAACTCCTGCGGTTTTGGGTTTTTTTTTTCTTTTCTGAGAAGAAAACTCACCAGAATGACATACACAGAAGAGGCGCCTCCTCCTCTTCCTGTGAAATGTTTACAGCCCTGGAGGAGGAGCAGGGGGCCCTCCTGCAGGCTCAGACACTTCTTTAACCACAGGTTTTTTTTTTCTTGGAAATTTTGGAGGTCTGACACCAAATTAGGTGAAATGGAGGCGGGGTTCCAGTCAGGATAATCCGAGGGGGAAACGTCCTGCTAAGTGTGGTTGTGTGTGCAAACAAACTGCAGTTTGGATTTTTACCACCAGGGGTTTTGAGCCCCATTGACAAAAATCACTTTGGGCCCCCTGATTTCAGTGTCGCAAATAAAAATATTGTTGCAAATAAAAATATAGTTGTGTAGGCATGGATTAATATTTTGTTTATAACAGATTTTGTGATTTCACTTAAGACTGATGAGAAACAAAGAACACTTTACTTTTAACCTTGTGAGACACATGGAAGTTTTTTTTTGTTTGTTTGTTTTTTTACATCAAAAATGTTCTTGATAGAAAAATGCATAATGTAGTTTTTCCAGATACTCACACTGCAGTGGACAGCGTTTTTTTTTTTTTTTTCTTAAGTAAGCTGTGACTCTCTTGTCCCCTACATTTGGGGGGTCAGAGGCTGACTGGATTTTTTTTTTTTACAAAAAACAAGACAGAAATAATGCAGACAACTAACATACTTATTGTGTCTTGTGACTCAAACATTCTTTTATGGTGACAGGTTAATAATATTTGTGGAAAAAAAACTTTACAATGTTCTACTATTTTCAGGAGCCCTTGGAATCATCATCAGCTTTCTCCTCCTTTGACACTGTGTCAAAACCTTTGGACATAAACACATAAGGGAACATCGAGTGGTATACAGACAGTGTTTCTCCTTGACTTGGTGTGCTCATGTCTTACTACAGTGTGAGTCTATAGCTCACTATTTAAAATAAATACTCCAGTGTCACAGTCTGCTTCATGATATAAGCTGGGGAAAGCACACAGGCCTCTGCCGGTCACATTATCATAAACAAACCCAGAAGAGTGTGTATGCATTGGAAGCACAAGCAGTCCAGGATCTACATTGCTCAATTCCAGAGCTAAGAGGGATTTTCTAGGAACTCTGATCCATGAATGAACCACCCACTGGACTGGGAGGACGCTTTTTTTTTTTTTTTTTTTAACCAAGTGTCTTATTACACCCCAGAGTACACTGGCAGCATTCCATAGCACAAATATGAGTCTTGTTCTCATCCATCTGTAGTTACAGCTTTTTGAAAGTTCACCTGGAAGCTTTGCAGTTATGTGTTAAGAAGAACAAACCAAATATATGTCCCTTACAGAATCCTAATAAACTTGTGGCTCTCCATTGAATCACACATTTATGTGTTACAGCATCACTTTTCCACAAAGGGTCATAGATGAGAGTCACACTGGACCATTCTTACTGCATAAAATAAAACAAAAGACATCTCACTTTTGGCTCAAGTCAGTGTTTAGGAAAGAATTCTGTACAAAAAAGTAAAGATATTCATTCTCTGTTTTACACTGACCAGAAAACCACTCAAGTGTGTTGGCATTGGCATTGAGGTCAAGTATGTCTTTCAGGCCAATGGAGGGCTGCGCTAATTTGGGATAAGGCTTTGGTTGTGAAACTGGGACACAAAGTAAGACCTGTCCTTAGCTGAAGTATTATGGGACAGAGAGACTGGCTTGGTTTACATCTGGGAAAACAATTTGCGTGTTTACTTTTCATGTCACAAATTTACGTGTCATCCCCTGCACACTGATTGGTCCTGTCGGGTCAGATACCAGGGGCAGGGCTAGAGTCTGCTGGGGCAAAAATTCCCAGGAGGCCCCTTCAACCATCATTTGTTACCATTATGTTCAGCACCAGCTATGAGTGGCCAAACATTAGTAGTATCACATCCATCTGCAGCACAAAGTGTCAACAAACCTTTAGGTTATAGTTCCATGATGCTCTGAACTACTGTATAATACGAAATGTAATGTTATATTCTGAAAAAATTCACCATCTTGCTCCAATCTTTAAATTCTCCACATATTTTGCAGTAAAGATGGATGTGCCTCTACACCAGTTGGAGCCTCAACCCCCCAGATAAAATAAACATTGTGAGGCGGCCTTTGTTAATGATGCCCCAAAGCTCTGCGACAGTCTGCTCGAGGGTCCTAGGGACTGAGAATTTGCTGACGCCTTAGAATGAAATCTCTAGAACCATCTTTTACTATTCCTCTCTCTTGACAACTCTATGCCTGATTGTTATCTTATCCTGTTTTTGCTTAGTTTGGTCTTCTTTTGATTATTTTAATGCAATGATCACCCTCATTTATTTTAAGCATTTAGTCATGACGTGTGTTGCAAAAATAAATTAATTAGTAGAAGTATGTCGCAGTGCATCTTAATTAATGCAAATAACTTGTAGGAACTGGCTTGTTAGGTTTCTGTTTGTCTGTGTAGGTTTTCATGTCTCAACAAGTATAAGCCTCATAAGTGAATCATTAAATCTATTCTTGTGTTTGTGTGCAGATCCATTAAAAGTTTTGTGGGCAACTGTGATAATATGTTATCTCTGTGGTACAAGATGCTAAAAGGATGCATTGAAGACCCATAAAATATCCAAAAGTACTGTCAGCCAAGTATCTTTTTGACCAAAATAAAATTAGATTAGATTAGATTAGATTAGATAGACTTTTATTGATCTGTTGGGCAGAGCCCTATGTGAAATTAAGGTTTTAATAGTAGCACAGCACCCTATGTACACTTATAAGAAGAATTTGAAAATAAATGAGGAAATATGAAAATAATAATAACAATGAATAACAATAAAAACAACAGTAAAAGATAGCAATGACACATTACAAATATTATTTTTAATAAATAATAACAATCATAAGAATTATTATTATAACAAGAGAAAGAAGAGAAATAATAATAAAAGTTCTATTAATAATAGTAGTTGCAACAACAATGCTATGATATTCTAGTATTGATATTATCTAAATATAATAAGATAAAATAAGATAAGATAAGATAAGATAAGATAAGATAAGATAAGACTTTATTGATCCCACCATGGGGAAATTTCACAGTTTACAGCAGCAACAGACAGCACATCAGTATACAGGTAGAAAGAAAAGAAAACCACAAGAGTGAAATATAAAGGAAAATCATAAATCCTGTGTTTATATAAATATTTATATAAATAGAGAAGAGAGAGAAGTAGAATTAAACATTCTTAAAATGTAAAAATATAAAATAAAGTCTAAACTTTAACGGTATTTAAATATTTACATTGTTTGCATTATTTACATACATTTACATTGTGGTTTCACATGTACATGGTATGATATGGGGGGACGGGGGGAGGGTTATTGTGAACTAGGAAGGTAACAATCAAAGGTAACCATTAACAAATAATCATAGATAATGTCATCACCTGAATAGAGACAAATACATGACCAAATCAGTGTATACTGTCGGGGACATTTAGGTTTCCTTTAAAAAAATCCCCTTTTTCTCGACATTTTTTGAGTGTTGAAAAAAAAAAAATCAAGAATTGAAGTGTATATTTCCCAGTCACATGCAGTACCTGAAGGCCTCATAGCTCTGACCCCGCCCCCCGCCTGCCCACCTCAGCCTGCAATTGGTCTAAAGTCCCATCTGTCATTTACATGGGCGGCGATTCCAAAAATAAAATGAAATTGAGTCACGTTCTTTTTCGGCCAATCAGAGGCCAGCTTTATTGTGACAACGTGGGATTCCGCGAAATTGTTTCTTGGAGTTGAGAGAAGTGCAGCTCTCAGTAAAACAGGACAAGTGGACGTATGTTCTGGAGGCGGAATGGACGCGGACACAATAGACCAGTCGGTTTAAGGTCGATTTATTGATTAGAAAAAGCGAAAAAACGCGGATCAGGAGGGAAAATAGAAATCTGGCAGCAAGGGAAGTCTTCGTGGAGGGGGGTTTATTTATCCACCCTGCAGATCCACGGGAAAACGCAGCCTTTGCGGAACAGTCACATTGAAGACGACACGTGTGGATGGTTAACCACATGTTCCCTGGCAGGACCGAGTACTCTGATTACTTTGTAGTGCCTGCGTTTGGGGCCGATTTTGGACACTGAACAGGCCGATCCACGCTGTCCGTGCGTCTGTTTGTTTTGTCCGTGGGACTCTGCGGTAGTGATGTCGGAGGTTGACGTGTCCGTGGACCGTCCACCGGTGCGCGCAGAGGACACGCTGAAAGAGAGCCAAGAAAACAGGACTTTACTGATGGTGGCGATGATTCTACTGGACTTGAATAAATGCAGCCCCGGCGCCATCGGCTCCGGGGGGAGCCGGTGCGGCGGGGGCAGCGACGCCGGCGCGCAGGACAAGGCGGAGCGGGGGAGTTGCCGGTTGAACTCCGTGGGCTGCCGGGGCTCCGTGACGCCCAAACCGGCTCAGAGCAAAAGGGGGGCGGCGAGACAGGAGTCCCACGAAAAGAGGCACTGCTGCCCCTTCGGCGGCTGTGGGAAAATGTACGGCAAGTCCTCACACCTCAAAGCCCACCTAAGGGTCCACACCGGTAAGTGGAGGCTGTGGTGACACGCATAATAATAATAATAATAATAAATAAAAACACGGACTCATAAACGTCCTGCGTCACTTGTGCCATACATGGCTTCATGTGTGGGGAACACCAGTTCCCATAAATCCCTGACACAGTGTGATCAAACTCAAATATTCTAATGACGTTAGACTAATATTAGTGTCCAGGCCGGCTTCCGTCTTCTACTGGGACATGAGGGGTGTAAGTGATAGACCACATGTTCTGCAAATGAATAACACATTATAGGAATGGGTGTCCCGTGAATTTGCCCCTGTGTGGGTGTGACTGACCTGCCCCATAGCGTCCAAAGTAGGCGGAGGGGAGTGGGAGTGTGTGTGTCTCTGTGGGGGAGGGGGGGTTGTTTTAGTGTCCTGTTGACACCCTCACTGCGATGTGAGAACACTGTGTGCCGCCGCCCATATTTGTGATGCATGACAGATAAGTTAAGGTGCGATAAATGATCCGGATCTGTAGCATAAGGATGTTTTTTTACACAGTGATGCGTTTAAGTCCCGTCGGTTCTGTCCGGGTTTATCATGTTCAGCAGCAGTAAAGACAGCGGAGCAAATGTCAATATGGCATATTGGCTTATGATTCACATGCAGGTCACTGCGACATTGTTGTTCCCACATGTTCCCGTCCGGAGGTAACCTTCTCTGCACCACTATTTCCTCATACGTCATCCTCCTCCACTCCCCTCACGTCGAGTTGTAAACAAGAGCAGACATGTGGTCCATTGGAACACGTGGAGGAGGAGGAGGAGGAGGCTGCAGTAGGTGTTTTTTGTCCTGTAAGAACTTATCATGACTCAACATTTCCAGATCAATGTTCTGTTATTATTCCTAGAAAATACTGTTGATGCACAGCTGTTCCCAAAATCTGCTAGACACAAAAACCTGGACTCTGCCCCCTTTCACTTGATATTTTCTGTTGGTGTGTCTTTGGTTTTTGCTCTGCCTCTGTGTTTTAAAGGGCCAGTCCAGACCAGGCGTAGACCAGTGTGTGTTTTTTTAGTTTTTTTTTTTTTTTTTTAAGCCTGATACTTCTAACTGATACACATTTACAGTCAAATTTGAAAGTGTGTGAAAAATGTAGTAGGATGTTTTGCAGAAATGGAAAATGTATAATTATATTTTCTTGAGCAAGTAAATATACACTTTATATTCTATTATAGTGTATTCTTTCCGCCACCTATTTATTCTTATTCACTTTTTTTACCAGTTTAATAAAATTGCATGGATTTTTAATAACAAGGTGACACACAAACAGTATCTCAAACCTCAGTCTACATATATCTGTATGTCCTGTGCATCTAGTAAATTGACAAAATACAAATCCTTGAATCTTTGAAAATGGGAAGTGTTTTTGTTACCTATAATCTACAGTGGGAGTGGGCTGCTGTTCACTAAGTACACTTTGTTGTGCTGCTGTGTTTCTTCTCTATCTCGACGTCTTTTTTTGACTATTGTATTGTTGGTGGTATCTAACATTAAGGTACATTATCATTTTGTTATCATCAGTTTGTTAACACTCTAGGAGGAATTCATATCAAATTGGGTTTATGGATTGCCAGTGACCCAGAATAGATGTGATTACATTTTGGGAAAAGTAGGTCAAAGTTCAAATTTTATATGAATTTTTAAATATCTGTAAAAAACATCAATTTAGTTTCAATTTACTTCAA
>JAPQRP010000030.1:24490424-24520662 GCA_037367295.1 Apogon hyalosoma
TGCAGTTGATATGCTGACATCAGCACATGCATAGACTTGATGACATCAGCTGGATCGAGGCCAAAATAAGCTACAATAAGTGCAAAGGGCAGGGTTTTTTTGTGCCTGGTACCACTTGGTTTATCAGTTGGCTTTTTTTTTTTTTAATTTAGGTATGATAATTGTGAACTGTAAACATCACATCTGATATCCAGTCTATCCATACTGTCTGTTTTGAATAAAGGATATGCCCCATTCACCAGGTCCAAAGCTACTTGAGAGCTGCTGTTTTATTTCAATCAAAATGCTGTGTAGTAAAACTGTATGACATGTATTTCCTCAGGTGAGCGTCCGTTCGAGTGCACCTGGCCTGACTGTGGCAAGAAGTTCTCACGTTCCGATGAGCTGACGCGTCACTACCGCACGCACACAGGCGAGAAGCGTTTCAACTGTCCAATGTGTGACAAGTGCTTCATGAGGAGCGACCACTTGACTAAACACGCCCGGCGACACGCAGGCTTCCATCCCAGCATGCTCCAGGGCCCTGGCGCAGCCAAGCGCCGCCGCTGCTCTATGTCCCTGTCTTCATCTGACTCTGGAGACCAAAGCCCTGCCGGAATGTGAAACACACCCAATACTGTACATGTATACATGAAGCACATAGACACAGGGTTCAACACAGTCACATGTGTGTGTGTGTGTGTTGTGTACTTTACACAAATCCAGTCCAGTCAGACAACTCAACCAGCCAGACCACTACACCCAGAGTTTGTCTATGCATGTAACATTATATCAGCAAACATGAGCTTCCTCCTTAGCCTGACTGTATGATAGAGCTACCCTCTTTTTTCCTGACATGATTGGTATTTATTAAGGGAATTTGGCTCTTTTAGAAGTTTTATCGCTTTTCCTTTTGTTTGTGTTGTGAATTTGGTGCATATGTACATATTATATAGGCTAATATTTCATGTGTATAATTTACAGATGAAAACATAAGTAAGAAAACAAGTCAATAAAATGTATGACTGAGATCTTTCTTATGGATTAGGATCAATATTTTTAATAAATATCACTATTGCACACATACACATACTAACATCTGTATCGTTTCCCTCCAGTCCAGGAGAATGTATAGCAGTATTATGTAAATATCTTAAGGAACCTTTCAGACAGATGACATATTCACTATACTGTAGTTAAATGTTAGACAGTAACAGGTCTAAAATATAGAGAAATGCAGAGCTTTGCTATTTAATTTTTATATATTTAGCTATGGATTAATAAATCAGGTATACTGTGAGCTTGTAGGTGTAGGTAGTGTTTATTGTGTTGAAATGTAAATATGGTCATGTCATCTTAAACTTGCAAATAATGACACCAAAATACCTTTACATGACAATGAGTAAACCACAGTACATAATAGGGAGTGATTTGTGCTGAAAGTGCTATAAAACATAATAGGGTAATAATGCCTTTCAAGCACAAAATGGGAGATTTTACATTTTCACTTTCGCTAGACACATGTTTTTATTGTTAAAGACATGAGGGTTTATGTTCAGTAAAGGTGTGAAAATTGTAAAACGTAAAAAAAAAAAAAAGTCTGTGCCTTTATGGGTTTTGTAGCAGACAGGAATTTCTATGTCTTCAACCTCTGGAAAAAAAAACTACCTAAGTTTCATCCTATTCCTTTGGCTGATATTCATTACTCTGAATATCAGTGACTATCTCTTACGCCAACAGTGCCAGGTGCTGCACATGGAAACTGTTTTTTTTTTTTTTTGAGCTATCTAGACACAATTATAGTGGATAATAATAATGTAATAATAATGCATGGTCATTTTAATCTCTTTTCTACCCTCTAGTGGTGAAGTTGAAGCACATTTCTTAAACAGAGAGTCACAAAAGCTTTTTTTTTTTTTTTTTTTAATCCTCTTCTTAACATTTTTAGGCATGCTCTATTGACTACTCCGGTTGTTTGTGAATCAGTGAATTCCATCATGTAGCATGTTGTATGTTTTTGGTTTGGTACTTGTATTTTTTTATTGTCTGGTGATCTTTTCTAATATATCTAATTGGATGTAAGGTCTTATTTGCCACTATGGAAACATAAACAGGGTTTTCTTTTTGTACTTGTCACATAATGCATTTAGGTGTCCAGATAAGTTGAGATGTAGTTAACCTGTTAGGACGCAACTACAACATTTGAAAGGTGAAATGTTGTTTTTCCTGTTTTTGGCATTGTGAAACTGTGATTAGCTGCTGGTGCCTTTCAGGTTAAAGCCCTTACCTCTGATGCTACTGTACTGTAATCAGGGACTGTCCACACAGTCACATATATTGTTATCACAATATATACATAGCTGTGTAATAATTACTGCGCAGAAGTTTTACCATTAAAATTATTTTTCTTTCTAATCAATTTCTCATTGCTTTTGTCCAAAACTACACACAAATATCAGTTTCTTCCATTTCTAAGACCTAAGCAGCCACTTCCAACAAAAAGCATCTACTGATCTAAAATGTTGGATGACTTCTGAACCACTAATCCTATTAATACATTAAATAATTTAAGTAAAATAATCACTGTTGACCATTACATTGGAATGAAATAGTTTTTTTTTTTTTTAACCTCTTTTGAAATCATAATGTCAACATGATTTATTCTTGATAGACAAAGTTTATCTGGGACTCAGTAGATCATTATTGCACTTGTCCAAAGGTGATTACTGATGTGTATAAATAGAAGTAAAATGAGGAACCAAAGCTATTACAACTTCATGTACAATAGTGTAGTTTCTCAGCTTTTCACTTGCATCAGATATGACCCATTTGGTTCTGTAGTAAACATGGAAACATCTTCTGCAACATCCATTCACCAAGTAGACCTGTGTTATTTTAACAGAGTTGAATTTTTATGTTCATTTCATTCAATGTACTGAAAACGTCACTTTTTGTTCACTTTCTTAGTTGTGATATAATAACTTTTGAATTTACTTAGATTTTTAATGAACATAGTCATGATCAGTAAATTAAGTAAAAGAAAATACATTAAAAAAAATGCAAATGTAATGGTCAATATTATAATAAATGATGACAAATCCCTTTAGAATGGATAGATGTAAGTGAAAATTCATTTCGAAGTCACCACAAACAACAGTTCTTGGTCTTTGTGTATAGATCTCTATTTCTTAAATCTAGGACTCAAGTATTTCCTTTTCTTTTGCATTTAATTTGTTCAGTTTGGGTAGTTTTTGTCTTCTAAGAACAGGGGCAAATTACAAAAGAAAAATGAATTGTTATCTAGACTTACAAAGATATAGAGTAGAAACAAATGAGGGAAACAGGATTTTTTTTTTTTTTTTTGCCAGAGTTGAGGATTCTGCTTTTGCACTGTACAAAATGAGAAAGAAATATTATGAAAATGGAAAAAAAAAAACAGGAAAATCCAGGTTTACCAATTAAAAAATCAAAAGCATTCAACTGCTGCTTTAAGGAATATTAGTGGCTGAGTTTTAAGGGACCATAATGTTAACAGGGACACATCCAGGCGTTTTTATTCATCGCTTTATAAACCTGAGTATAAAGAAACTTTTAAATTATCTGTATGTCATAAATTACACAGAAATCTTGATCTTTAATGTTATTATTATTGTTAAATCTTGTAAGGAAGAAGCATCTGTGAAAAAAAAGAAGCATCACCTCATTAGCTTTGTGTTTATTTGTTTTCATACACCGCACATACGTAACAATAACATTGTTAAATACTGGAATGGAAGTGTTTACATTACAATAAAATCATTTAAAAAGGGGAAAAACTGAAGAGAAACAATTATCACTTGTGTCTAAATGTAAAAAGAAAAAGCATAAGTTTCAGAGACAGCAAATGCTTTCAACGAAAACAATCAAGATGGTAATACATACACACCTTTTAAACTTCTCTGTAGTTAAGGCATACTCTAATTGCAAATGATCAACAGATTTAAGGGAGAGAAAGGGTGTTCAATGGATGATGGACAGCGGCGTTCCAAGTCAACCGCACTGATGTTCAATCATATAACGATTTCTGACCTTTTAGTCAAAAAAAAAAAAAAAAGTAGATCTCAGTTTTCGTGTGGGCGCTGTGCGGCTGTATGCATGCAAATCCATTTGTGTGTGTGTGTGTTTGTGTACGTGAAATAGAGAAAAGGATAAATTAGTGTAGTGCCTGAACCTGCGCGCTCCTTTAATGATCTGTGGTGAGGAAGAAAACTGGGGAAGGAAGGTGACAAATATTTCAGGGGAGTAAGAAGACAGACTGTCAACAGACTTTGGCCTCATTAAGAAATATGTTCATGTCATGTGTTAGAGGGTTGGTGCAGCGACGTGCTCTTCCCTTTTGACACAGTTCATTTCAGATAAGACACTGTCACTGCTATGCAGGAAAGAGTGCACAGACACGGGAACAAAAAAGTGCAAGTTCAAAATAATACGAGTCAAGTTAGTGCCACGGCAGCAGCATGTGATTGTACAGAGAAAAACCCAAAACAAACAGGGGGGTCTGATGTGCCACAGGCTACTTATTTATCCATTTGTTTGTTCTTCATGCAATTTGTTCCTCAGCCATTCTTATTCATACATTCATCTCCAAACTTTGATACGACTCAATCCATCAGGGCAAAAGAAAAACAGTTGGATTTTTAACGGTGGTGGGAATGAGTGCAACGACCTGGCCTGTGCTACATTACAACCCTGTACAGTACAATAAATACAGTACCAGATATTCCCTCTATTTGGGTTAGATATCAAGACCACAGTCCAGTGTTCTCAAATATATCCATGTCAACATATACAGTCATACTGATCCCTCATGTTTAAAAAAAAGTAAGCATTTCAAGAAAAACTAAAAAAAGCTAGAATAAAAATGCAAAAATTACAACTTAGAAATCAGGTAAGCAGAAGAGTTGAGTCAGCAGTTATGGTAACATTTGTTTTGTGAAATGGAAATCACTTCGTAGCATCAATTAACCATTTGTTTCCTGTCGACTAATACCAGTGTGTTATGTTACATCACCAGGAGAAGGCGCTCAAACACAAGTGCACGTCCTACCATAGGAGGAAACCATCACTTTAACTTATATTTGAAATACATATTGAATATTTCCATATTTCATACGTATTCCTCCTCCAAGATTTAAACCAAACTATCTATATGTTAATTTAATTATTTGTCATTGTCATTATCATCATAGCACTTAACTGTTATTACAATATTCTACCAATGCTTCACTTTCGCCACTCCGGCGGCGAAGTAAACTCACAGCAGATGGAGTCAGGGTTATGGCGTGTGGAAAAGGGGCGGGGCCAAGGGATAAAGGGCTGGGTTACTGTATTTGACAGGTGGTGGACGAAGTTGCCTGGCAGCACATGCAGGTAGGGTTGACTGATTTGGGTGGAATCAGATCCAGGTCTTCGTCATCTGGGATCTCGTCTAGACGGTAACCATCTTTGAGCAGCTGGATGTTCAGATCCTGGTTGATTTGCTGTTGGAGAGAAAAGAGACAGAAGAGGTTCATGAGAAAGAGACACTTTAAATTATAGGGGTAGAAGGGTGGGTTGTGATGCTTTTATTTGAACAGAAAAACACATTTAATTCAACTCTATGAGATGTAGACAACAAAGCTCATCTTACAATATATCTTTCTGAGCTCGTGACAGACTGGATCACATTTCCCAAAGCAAAACTGAGTTTGACACCTTCACAGATGGAGGCAAGAATCATCATTTGGATCTTTGTCATGAAGGTGATGAGTCACTTTGTAATGGGATTTTTTTATTTATTTTTTTACAGTATACCACTATCTTGATTGCATGCGAAATGTATTGTCTTTATTCAAAATCTCAACATGTTTTCTTCAAATCTAACATTTACTTTTCATCCATTTTCCATGCAGTCTGTTGTGAATAAGCAGCTCATCACCAAACTGTAGCATTAACCCTCAAAAACCTCAACACACCAAAAGCATCTTCGGAGTTAAAATGTGTAATAAATTTTGAACCATACAACACATTTACGTAATTCAGGTAAAGTACAGTTTTTCAGCTTTTCACTCACATCAGAAGGTCTGTACTGAACATGGAAACACAGTCATGTTCTGTAACACTGATTCACCAGTAAAACATGCATAGTTTGACAAATGACAGTGGTCATAGATGCTTGTTTTTACATTCAGTTAATTATATATTTTTTCTGAAAGGGTCACTTTTTCTTCCCTGTTTTAATATAATAACAGTGAGCAAATTAATTATAAAAAAAACCAAACAAAAAACCTGCTTTTATCTGAGAAATGCAAAGTGCCGGGGATAATATTATAATAAATGATGATAAATAACTTTTGGAAATTATTTGGAAGTGGCCACAAGAATAGTTTTAGGTATTTAAGGGTTAACTGGAACACAGTTTCCAAAGTGTTTCCCTTGGTAACAACTTGCTGTTATTATTGAATGCAGAGATAATGGATGAAAATGGTTTAGCTACAGGTGCTAATTATTTCTAACAGAGGCGGTGAGAAGACATGATTAAATATAAAACACCATATAATTACCAGTGGTGAGCTGTCAGGGCCAGTAAGGCCTTCTCTGTTCATCTAAACATCATCAAAAACACTGACCTATATTTACAACCTAAATTGTAATATTTGTTCCATGAAATTGTGTTAATTTATTCCCAATAAACTATTTTCTTCTTTTCTTAGTGTTTCTCTTGGCTGCACTGCTTCCAGTATGTGTATGTGGATGTCAGACATTTTGTCCAATCAGGTTTCAGTCTCTATGTGTTGCCAGGGTGTTATGTTGTATGATGTAAAATAGGGGTGGGATTTAATAAGTTTTCTTCTTCCCACTCCTTTTTGAGCAGCATATATTAAATTTATTTTGTTATTACTAGTAACTCGGCAGTTGCTAACATCTTGATTATCTTTATTTATTAATGTGTTTGCTCTGCCATTAGTTCCTTGTACAGAAAAAGTGCTTAATTTTTCCTTCTGCTCAAAACAAATAAATGAAAAAAAAAAAAAATCTGCCCTGGGCCTTCAGAATCAGTAGTGAAGGCCCATGTAACTTATACTATGTTTTCTTTCTTTAACCTATCAGATTTCAGTTTCACCTCACAGGGTCAGCCCCCATTGTCATCAGCATTTATCCTTCCTCTGATTGGATGGCAAGAGCAGAGCTATTATTTGATATAGCTTTGGTAATATTTTTTATTCATATGACTAAAGCTCATTTGAGTTGAACTGAATTGAACTATTAATACTCTTGAGGTAGAATTTTTTTATGCCCACAATGGCTGGCAGAGGAGAGGAAAATGATTTGGTCTCGGACAAACTTAAAAACCATTTTCAAGGCGGACTTTTCCAGGCGGACCAACCCCAACGCTAGCTAACTGGTCGAGCGGACGTTCTCTGCCCTCAGGAGAACAGAAGCTTATGCCAGGAATATAACTGGGCAGAGGAGACTCTCAGCCTTGGCCTCCATGGACATAAAAAAGGACTTATTGATGGAACTGAAATGCACAGATCACCTTTATGACAGAGACACTGAAGTTCTCCTATGCAAAGAAAGGAGGATGGATTTTGTACATAAATAATGAGCATCTCTGGTGAGTAGGCTATGATGTTTTTTATTTAAATTTTGTATGCTTTTGTCATGTTATTAGATAAATACTGATTGTGAACTGCTCCAGGTGATGTACGTGGTACAGTTGTGGTTGTTGTGTAGAGGTTTGGAGTTGTCTTAAATTAGTTTCTTGCTTTAATAATAATAGTATTCACCCTCAATATGGAAAATGTCTCTCTTTGTAATGCTACGCCTTGATATTTTGCATTTTTTGTAAAGTATTGATGGTTTCTATAATTGTGACGTCATAGCGGTGGTATTAAGAGGGGGATTAAGTCTAGTAAGTCCCCACTGAAGGCCTGGGCACCAAATGCATAACCCACCACTGATACTGACATATTTATTTGTAAGCTTGGACTTAGAGAAAACTGATGTAGAAGGTGGGAATCAGGCTCCCCTTGAGAAATAAATTCTCATAATGTGCCTGTGATTTGCACTTTTATTGGCAAATGCCATCAAAAGCAGGATTTGGAGGAAGAGACACTCAGAGATGACATTTCATTTATTCTCTGCCTGTTTCATAGACACATCTGCACTGTAATCACATGCTTACCGGACTGTGCACATGCCTACAGAATGAACATGGATAACTAGGATGGATGAAAATGTGGTTTAAGAAGAAACGTGAGGTAAAATACAGTCAGAGACGTCTCACCTCAGCAGAAGAGTATCCTGAAGACGAGTATCTAGACATGTCGAAATCATCATCACTGGAAAACAAAAACATGTTAGATCGTTGTGACATGTAGGTTTGTGCGCCCCGTAAGTGTTCTGTGTGTCGACATGCGGTTCTGTTCTCACCTGTCTGTATCTAAGGCCACTAAGGGCTTCTCATCTGGGCTCTGGTCTAAAGATGAATAGCCTTTATTTGGCACTACCAACCTGTGGGGCAGAACAGTCAAAGAGTGAACAGTGAGACAAAAGGCGGAGGAGAACATGATCCAAGGAGCAGAAAAAAGGTGTAACACAATATGACAGGAAAGGAGAGGGTGGGGGGGTGTGGGGGGGTGAATGTGCAAACAGGAAGAGGTGAGTAAGACCCAGACAGGCAGAGAAGCAAGAAGAAAAATAAGGCAAGTCTGGAGAACATTACAACTGAGCAGCAGTAACAGGAGAAGCCTCTACCAGGTCTAATGTCCTACAAATCACAAATCAGTAAAACTATATTTTCATCTGGAGCCCTTCTGACAGACAAGGATAATGAAAAATATGAGGAAAACCCATTTTTACAAAAAATAGACCTTGTGTGTGAAATCTACATTCACTCTGAGATGAAATGATTCAAAAGAGGCAGATGGACAGACGACAGGAGCAGCTTAAGAGAAGATGGAAGTGGGTCAGAGGTTCTTACCGTGTTCTGGCCATTACGTTGTTCTTCTTGGGCTGCTGGTTGACGGGACTACCTACAGTGTTGCCGTTCTTCAATGAGCCCTTCCTCGCCAGCTCTCTCTGTTTCTCTACTCAACAGACACAGGACCACAGGGAACGCTTTCAATGAGCTCAAAAAGTTGCATAACCAGGCTGGGACTAAACTAAAGCATTTGTTTTAAAGGTTCAATGTGTCGTATTTAGTGGCTTTTGGTGGTGATCCGTGTTAGCGTCGGTGTTTATTCGGTCTGTTCTATAGGCTTCGTAATTAGGGGGATATTAACTCCGGTCCACGTTCAACCACTAACTGTGACGGTAATCTGCCTTTACACTGGGTGCCACTAGTCAGATAAAAGAAAAAAAGAAGTCCACCATGAGCTACATCATACAAAACCTGCTCTGTCTCATTTCCAGGTGACAGGTTGTATATTTTATTTCCTTTCTCCAGTTTGACCCCTACTAAATTTTACACAAAATTAAAATGTGTACAACATATTCACATAAACAGATAAGGCTATGTTCATTAGTGGCACATGTAAAGAATGCTATCACAGACTTAAAGAGTATCCTTGCTACTTGTAAATTTACCACATTTGATACTAAAGAGGTGCAACACAAATATTTTAATTATATAACAATCCCTCCAGAAAAATGTAATTATGCGATAGCATTATTCAATGCATAATCAAGCAAATAGAGGGCCGATAATCACCATAATAATAGTATATTCAGTGCAAAATATGTGAAATATTCGGGGTTCACATGATTTCATAATCCCTGCATTTTTCCACATAAAGTTTAAAAAATATTGTACTGTAACTTGACACAGGTAGTGATGTAATAAGTCTAACAATATAATTGGCTCGCGCATCCACAAACAGTAAACTAACCGCGAACCTCAGAAAAAATAGCTCATTTGCTGACACAAATGCCTACAAAAAACAGAGCAAACCAGTACCACGATGTCCTGCAGGAAAGCGGGGTCATACTTTTTTGTTCCCAATGCAGCTGTACGTAGGAACATAAGAGAAAATCGACGCTGGAGCCACTTTTACAGTACAAAACATTTGAAAATGCTTTCTGCTGCAGTGATAATAATGTTATATCAACATAAAGGCTGTAATAGCCTTGAAACAGACGGCCCGTTCTACCTCGCTTGTGAAGCAGGAAGCAATTATTTTATCTTTGACACTTGTGACTCATGATTGTTAAAGCCATGTTTGAGTCATGCTTAGAAAATAAAGAACTAAAACAGAACCAGCACTTTCTGTGATGTAGTGTATGCTTAGAATCAGTTTTTTTTTCATTCAAATGCGTGTTTTTCCAGTTCCACATATTTTCACAGCATATTACTTCACATAATCAAGGATTTTTGCCCACGTTTTTCTGGAGGGACTGATATAATGATATTATGAAAAAAATAATATACTTGAGCTGCTTGTCAAATTTATTCAAAAATTTCCAAACAAGCTTGAAGTTATAATTCCTTATGTCTCAAATGGCTTCAGGTGTAGAGCTTCAGCAAGAACTCAGTATAATTATGCTCCTCTCTTTTTTAAGCCTTATGACAATCAAAGTGGACAGTGTTAAATCCTAATTTTCCCATTTAAATACATTCTTCATGCAAATGTGCTTTTGTTCCATATTTCATTCCCATCACAGCACAGACGACTGCTTCATGAATTACTGGAATTAGTATCGTCTGACTCAGTTACAGACTAAAATACACTGCACAGCCAAGAAAAACAACACACACAATATTTAGCGGACTGTCCTTAACCGATATGACACATGATTCTGCAATGTCATAGCAAATGTGAAAACATTTATTGCTGTTCAAAGTTACATCTTTTTTTTTTTTTTTTGCATAAATCTTGTTTTGATGTTGGGAGAATCAGACCACTATGTAAAGTCTTCTCCCTCACATGTGAAAATGTTCATGGTCCCTAAATGCACTGATGTTCACACCTGGTCATTCAGTGTATTCAGATGGTCAGCTGACCACATTTTTTTTAGACCTGACCAGCTGAGCCAACCCATCATAACACTGCCCCCACAAGCTAGAACTGTAGGCACTAAGCATGATGGGTAATCACTTCATTCACCTCTCTTCTGGACTCATCAGGCTATTTAACCTTTTTTCCATAATCAAACTCATGGTTGTTTCAGAAATGAGAATCTACTCATTGCATCAGTTTGGGATAAAGAACTTGTTGGAGCTGAAACATATTAATCGCTACAGTAATTATCCAGTGAAAGGACCTATTTGCTTAATTAAAATCAAGTTCATATATATAAAACACATTTTATTAAAGAAATAATGTTCAGCTAAATACCTTTAGTGTCACTGGTTGATGGCATTTCACTCTTAATTCTAAAAGGTGTTTTAAAAAGTCACCAATGTAGATGTGAATAGAATCTATGTGAAGGTCACAAAGGCAATGTGACTAGTTTAACAAAGTATCCATAATGCAAATGGCATGATTAGATTGTATTTAACATGCCTGTAGAATATTTCGGATAAGATTATGGCATTTCAATTAGACCTTTAACAGAATTATAAAAAATAATAGGACTATAACCATCAGTAGATCTAATTTTCAACACGTCACACTACAGGTCTGTTCATGAGACTTTTATGCAGAATAGAAAAGTGCTTTTGCTGTATATTGTTTCATATTGTAAATGCTGGAGTTACATAAAAACCCCATTTTTGAGGACTTTTACTTTGTAAATGTGTTACTTTAGGGTAAAATAATAACAGCAACGCCGCTCACCACTGGACTCTGTCCAAGGTGCTGAAATGAGCCTTTAAGGACTGTAGCTGCTTACGGACAAAAGAAATCAAAGTTCCTAAACATAGGTCAAGGTAGTGGAACTGATCATAATGTTTTAAAGAAGTCAGTGTATACAGTATGCTGGCTTATATGATAAAACCACAGTTAATGATAATTCAACAGCTTTAAACCACTATGTGTGGCAACAGTGCACTGTTTGCCTTGTCAAAGTTGGGATGTTTGGTTTACTATACAGTCCTGACTTTACATGTACTATGCAGCTAAAAAACACACAGACACAATAGTTGTATAGTTACCTATTTTCATCTGCAGGGGTGAGGGCTTGTAGTTGATAGTGACAGGTTCCCCCTCTCTGGTGTCTGAATCGGCCTCTGAGGCTGTGGATGAGGCTGGATCCTGGAGCCAAGAACAGGCAGAACGATGAGCACAAATATGCATTACACAGACATCCATGAATTATTAATGTATTTTTGTAATGCATATTAGACCCCACTATGCCAGCACACTGTGGCTTTAACTACTCATAATGAATACATAACATGTGAGACTCTAACCTGCCACTACATTAAACCCCCCCAAAAAAAAACAGTTGTGACTTGTAGTATGTGGGCACTGTTTAGTGTGAGAGTTGGATTCCACACCGTCCACACACCCTCGTGTTGCTTTGGGTCTAGTGTGTTTCTATCGGCTCACAGTGGAAGGCAGAGGCCGCCCTGCAGGCTGCAGTAACCCAGGGCCCCGCTACAGGCCACGGGGCGCACCGCCACATCACTAAGCCTCCACTCATTCTCTCATCCAGATCACAGTTTAATACCACGCACACGCACACGTTGGCAACCGATAACCGCTCATAATCCACATCAAGGTAACACAAGTGGCGCAACTCGCTCCACGGATGCTGAGGCTGTGGCATCTCTGTCGGGATAGGATGCTTGTTTTCGCCAGACATGACGGATGCTCTTCACTACGCAGCAGACCAGACGCTGCTTGCATTAACACAGAGCCACAAAACACCGGGATTTAGGGCCAAACAAACTCCCAAGACACATTAAAACGTTTATTATAAGGATTTACTCTCGAATACATAAACAAGCGAAACTTAGAGATGAATCTGTCGCTACATCGACTTATATTACGCATGGCAGGTGATGGATTTGTTGGAATCCCCAAGCATGTAAGAGTATGGACGGCAGGCCTCACAACACAGCATCCTGGTGTGGTACTGTCGCCTCAAAGTAGAAAACAACACACAAACACACGTCGATCATCTCCAGCAGGTGATGGTTTGTGAATCAGACTCACCAGTGGCTGCATCTCCGCCTGCATCTCCGCCTCCTGCACGGCGCTCGGCACTTGGAATCTATCTATTTCTTCCATCATTTTGGCAACGCGTCTCCTTCCTCCCTTCTCTCACAAACTTCTTATTGGTAACAGGTCGTTTCGATGAGTTAAGGCTGAGATTTGAGGGTGAGATCAGATTTGTAGCAATCTCTGTGGTTTTCCGGTGGTGAGCCTCATCCCAGCAGGCTGTATGCCGATGGTGGTGTGACCAGTTCGGTGACGGTGACTCCACCACCCACTTCCGGGTAGGGTATCCCAAACCGGGGGCCGGGGACCCAGAAGGGCCCTTTTCGGACGGTCAAGTGGCCCACAGATAAAAAGACAGATAGATCAAACCATTTCACTGGTACATCTGTGTAGAATTTTAGAAGTGACCATTTCATCAGACTTGTCTAATGTCTTCATCTATATTGCATAACACTATATCAAATCACTATATAACTGCAAAAAAGAAATGTTTTTATTTATTGCAAAAAGTCCATATCCATCAAATACAATGGATGTAGAAATGAAAAGAATATATTCTCTGAGTTCTGGAGAGGAGAAAATTACAGAAACGTCCACATGTACCCACTTAAAAATATTTAAATGTCTTGAAAATGTTAATTTTTAGCAAAAATGTCTCTGAAGTAAATCAAAGAATGTTTACAATGACATGTTGTAATACTTGTCCTGTGTCCTTCAGTTCAAGCCAACATTTACCAAAACTGTATTTATTATTTTTGGGTGAATATGTTGACTTCTTGGCTGTGAGTGCCAGTAAAATGAGATGGCTCTGAAATCTTCTGCAGAACAGGCCACATGAGTCTGTGCTCTTATTGAAAGTATAAAGATTCAGCCCAGAGGTGTCATTTTTGGTGCCCATAACCCATCAGAAGTGTTTTGATTTTCTTGTCCTGATGTGATGGGATGATTTCCACTGGGTTTCAAAGCTGCTCTGAGTAGAATACTGACGCTTTCAGGACTCCAAAATGATCAGACATCAGATGATTTACCTGCTCTGTAATGTTCAGGCCATTATACCTCAGTTTAGTCTCCTCCACCTCTGGGTTTTACACAAGACAAGCATCACCGTGCACACAAATTCATATCTGCCGTGTTCATATTCTCTGGTCTTCTACACCACAGACCCACTTGTAGAGACCCTGCTGAAGCTTCTCCATCCTGCAGACCACCACCGGCTGCTCTACCTGCCTCATCCACCAAAGGGCGCTCATGAGGCTGAGTGAGACCAGGCTGTGAGTCCTGAAGTTGGACACCAGGTGGCGATGATGCTCATGTGTTGATTGTGATGCATTCATGGGACAGCCAAATGCTCTGGTTTTGCATTGAGACAACATGCGCTGCACACTGATGCTGTGAAGAGCTGCAAAGGAGAAGCAAACACAACTGGGAAGCATGTTCTACATTTTTCCAGCAGTAGCTGCTTTTCCATTGTACATCTGTGCAAAACTTTAGCGATCTTTACTAAATGTCTAAAAAACAGAAGTGCGTAATGTCATTTTTTCCATTAAATCACAAATACAATGATTTGTTTATTTATTATTGTGAGATGACATGAGAAGTCATTCTATAAACATGGCAACGAATGTAAATATCATGCTGATTTACAGATATATTTATTATTATTATATATTATCCCTCTATGTCGAACTAAATTAAAAAATGATTCGGTTTCCAGGTGTGTCCACACATACCGTGTCATGCTTCTTTTAAAACTCTTCTTCTTCACTTGTAACATCTGTCAACATCCATTTTTTAAAATTATTTTTTCTTATTATTATTCACGTGACTCTAGCTGTGGAAAAAGGTCTTTCCATTGCCGTTTTAAGTGATATACCATTGGTGCTACGGCTGAAAAAAAAAAAAAAACAACAGCTCTTGCCAGTGCAAAAACTTTTAATCAAAAAATGAGAGTTTAGGCAAAATTGTCATTTTCTATTTGGTACATTTTTATGTGCAACTTATATTTGCGCAATTTGAGGGTCAATGGAAAAGCGACTACCGATACAGAACCACATATCTAAAAATGTGTTGTTTTTAAATCATTGTTAAAAAAAAAAAAAAAAAAAACTGATGAAATGCTCCTTTAAAAGTTAACTTCAAAATTCTCCACTTTCTGTAAAACTTAGAATATGATACAGTGCTACAGATTAAACTACCAAAATAGTGCAAATGAGCTCAGCTTCAACATTTACAGAAGTAAAATGTAACTAATACATGAATGCAACAGTAAAACATCATACACAACAGCAAAACACCAAACAACAGAGACTAATGTTTCTGCTTTGAAGATATCTCTGGTGTCATGTAGAGTAATTTTTACACTTAATTCAGCTGCCGTCATTGTTTCTAAGTTTAACATTGACACATCAGCTTCATCTCACCTGAACCATTGATAGATGTTTCATTTCTGTTTGGGCAGAACACTGTGAAGTCAAACCGGCGCGGCTGTAAATCAAACAGTCAGTACATGGAATGTTCTCCTGGTTTTGTTTTGCCTCCAAAGTCAGCTTTATTCACTACATGTCTGAGTAGGGGAGATGAGTCCTGCTCTCCTGTTGCCTTAAATAGCAAGATTTTGACCCCAGAACCCCTGCAAAAACACAAAGAGATGTAACAAACTGACAACTGTTTAAGATGAAATGTCCCAGAATCTGCAGGACATGATATTAATCACCACACCCAAACTAATGCAGATATTTTACATAATGGATATTTTACAGATATTTGCACTTTTCATCCACACATAAACAGTGTGTTATACTGCAAAAATGGAGGTTTTGAAGGTTTGGTGTGTATGTGTGAATAGGGAAAATGTAGAGATTTGAAAACAATGGCCTCACACCCCATTTTATTCATTCATGTCTGTTGTTGTTTTGTGTAATGAAGCTGCACCTGAAACAGCAAATCCTAGTGTATAAATCAGTGTATGACCTGCAGTACATCGAGGTCAGCGTGAATACCTTCGGGAGATGAATCAGACTGGTGTTAATGACAAATACACACCTCATGTAAAAAAATACACTTCTACACCCTCAGCTTTCCTGGACACAACATGTAGTTCACCTCTGTAACAACTTACAGCAGAGGATCTACTTTTTAAGAAGGCTTCGCTCTTTTGGAGCCAGCAGGACCATCTGGAACCAGTTCTACACAGCCACCATGCAAAGTGTGTTAGTCCGTCCAGCTCAAAAACAGGATACAGAGGCTCCTCAACACCTGCTGCAAAATAATGGGTCAATCTGTTGGGACCATGTTCATAGAGATGGCTCAGAAACAAACCCATTGGATGGCCTATAAAATCTCCACAGACTCCTCATACATGCTGAACAGTGAATATGAACTCCTGCATTCTGACAGACGCTGCAGGAGGAACAAATACAAAAAATCTTTTGCGCCATATTCCAGCTCACTCCTGAACCAGAGAAAGATCATATGAACACTGCACCACAGGCGGTTTTCACATGAATGTTGAATGTTGAATGTTGGTTGTATTTGTTATGGTTTTCTTTATATCTTGGGATTATCTTGCAGATATGTGAACCAAATTTCCATTTTTGGGGACAATAAAGTTCTATCTTATCTTATCTTATCTTATCTTATCTTATCTTATCTTATCTTATCTTATCTTATCTTATCTTATCTTATCTTAACACTTTTTTGTTTTCTAACCTCTTCATTTTCCCTGTTCACTTGAATACACACAAACCAGAGATCTTAAAAACCTCAGTTTTTGCAACACAAAATGCAGGTCACCTGTCGACGAGAGGGTGAATCAAAGAAAAAAATATCTTTTGCAAAGTATTGATATTAGAGTACATGGGGCAGCAGAGTCTGTCTCTCAGCAGAAATATTGATTCTTTCAGTGGTTTGTTGTTTTTGGTGCTTGTGTCTTTAAATGGTTCAGGAAGTTGAAGGAACACTGAAGACCTTTGAATCAAGAGGACTTTCTTTTTTCTTTTTTTTTTCTTCTTTTTTTTAATAGAATATAGCAAAGACCAGAAAAATGATGTTTAACATTTGAGAAGTAAATTAAGAAGTGGCTTCATTCTGGAGCTTTAATTAAAATAATGTGAAATAAGTGGTGCCAGGCACAACAAACCCAGCCCCTTGCACCTATTGTACCTTATTTTGGCATGGATCCAGCTGATGTCATCATGTCTATGCATGTGCTGATGACAGCATATCAGTTTTCTTTATATATGTGCCAAGTTTGAAGTAAACTGAAACAAAATGTATGTTTTTATAGATATACGAAATTTCATCCATTGTAAGTAAATAGTAAAAAAACATTTAAAAAATTCATAAAAAATTTGAACTTTGACCTACTTTTCCTAAAATGTAACCAAATCTATTCTGGATCACTGGCAATCTATAAACCTAATTTGGTATGAATTCAACCAGTAGTTCTGCTGCTGGAGTGTTAAGAAAGAAAGAAAGAAAGAAAGAAAGAAAGAAAGAAAGAAAGAAAGAAAGAAAGAAAGAAAGAAAGAAAGAAAGAAAAAAACAAAACAAAAAAAAAACCCCAAAAAGCACTACCTGTTGCCTCTCTGGGGTAATAGTTAGCTGAATGAACATCTCAGGACAAATTCATTTTGATGCCATAAATCTCTGTCAATGAGGGGCAAATGTCAAACCACTGACCTCCAGAATAAAAGTAGAGAAACTTTATTAAGTTTGAGTCACTAATGAAGAAAAAATAAGTCTAAAATGTTAGTTGGCTGTAGTTTCCACAATACAGGTCAAAACATGTAAGATGTGTAAATGTGTAAGATAAACAGTTTATCTTAGAGCTACTAGGTTTACTTCAAAACAGCCTGCACATTAAAATACATTCACTTTCCAGGTTCTTTCCAGTGGAATATTTATAAATCTATTGCGTAAATGTTCATAAACCAATGTAGTCTATATGTGTAATAACACTTTATCATGTGCACTGAAAACATCAGATAAGCAGCACTTTTGTTAATTGTTTTCCAATTCATCTTATTAAAGTATATGAGATTTAGCACATTTAATATCCGAGGCACATAATTAGACGAGTAGATCAGTGAATTACAAGTTTAGAATAAATTATAGTAGATACTCTAATTTTACTAAGGATGATGACATGTTTAACACATCAACATGTTAAGTTGATAAAGTTTTATGACAAACTTACTTATCAACACAAGGAGGCTCTTTCAGGTTGACTGCTGGGCCCTGCATTAGCATTTGACTGTGTCTTATGAAGAAGAATCACCGTTGGTAAGTGGGTCAGGATTCAGGAGTCAGGATTCTTTTTCTTGCCTTATTTTGATCATAGCTCATGTGGTGCCATTTAAATGAAAATATTTATTAAATGTAAAGCTCCCTATTATCATCAGCCTCAGTGCACTTTAGAATTTGGATTCATTGCTTAAGTTTAAGGATTGATTACCAACATGTGACTGCTGTCAATATTTAGCTGACACATGAACACAAAGGGTAGAGAAACAGCTGTAAGTGAATTTTTAACATAATCTAAACATTTTTGTACAAATGCCCAAGAAATGTTACAAGAGGACATTTGGCAGAGTAACAAGAACACCTATCAATGCAAAACATTCACATGAAAAGCAGCATTTTACCAATGATGATTCAGTCCTGCTCTGTAGGAACATTTTTAACTTCCTAAATATAGGGCTTATGGCAGGGCTGATGCATTATTTCTTACTAACAGTTTCCACTCCAGAATATCATTATGCTGTGAGTAAATAACAGATAAAACTAACTGTACTTTGGGATTTATATTGTGCTTATGTGATGTATTTCTTTGGGCAGGAGAATGAACAGTTGCTCTTGTCATACAAGTGTGAATGAACATCACGGGAGCTCTTTAATGATAAACAGTCCATCTTAAACCTCTGACTGACGATGGAGAAACATTCATATTGTAATGAGTCACCGAGCTGTCTAACTGCATGTTGTCCTTACATGGAAATACCAGCAGAGTGCAGTAAAAGTATGATCTATTGCACAATAACTGAGAAGGAACTTGGCAGCAACCAGCTCCTGCTCCATCCAACACCAGGACATGTATGTTTGAGCCAGCAGGTGGCAGTCATACTCTACAGGAAACACTGACACAACACACTGTCAATGAGCATGTTCATTGTCATGCAAATCATTGAGTCAGCTGTGAAGTGTGTACTTAAGCTGATGCATGTCCATTAGAAAAGATCATAGATGCATGTCTGAGGGTTAGATTTCTGCAATACACTGCGCTTTGAGAGAGAACTGACAGTACACAATCAAAGGGAAATACTGTGTAACTGCTCTGCCACATTACCTTCTATTAGTTCAGGTTTTAGTTTGCATTGTCATCTGCAAGACAGCGTCATATTTCATCAATAACATTCAATCTCTACTTGTATTTCTTGACTTAAGTCCATTTAGTTCACTTATTTTACTTAATATAATAATGGATTAGATTTATATAGTAATGTTCTATGGACACATACTCACAGCGTGTACAGTGGATCCATTTTTCATTCACTCACACATTCACACTCTGGTGGTGGTAAACTACATATGTAGCCACAGCTGCCCTGACAGAAGTGTGGCGGCTAGTTCGCACCTATGGCTCCTCCCACCAGTCATACACCAGTGTGAGTAGCAGCACTGGAGGCACAAGGACACAACAGCACGACTAGTACAGAGTGGGATTTGAACCTCCAACCCTCCTGAGCCACGGCCGCCCCTAATATATCTATCTGTTACTTGCTGCTATTTGTACACATTGTTGTTGTTGTTTTTTTCTTATTCATTGTTTTTGATAAAATATCAGTAGTAATTTTCCATTTATGTCACACATGTCAGGAATTTGTCTTGGGATCAAAACAGTTCTGATCTGATCTCATTTCATCTTAACTGACGTTAAAGAATCATTTCCATCATGAAACATCCATCTAGATAAAGGTGTTTTAAATTTTTATCTAAAGATTTCCTCTGACCTTTTTACTTTTGAGAATTTAACTCACATTTTAACAACACAGAGTTCATTTTCTTTGCTGTAATTTCCCTCTTAATCACGTATACTCACTTTAATTCATTAATTTTATTCTCCTTCTGGTCATATATGCTAATGTTTTCCTACAACGCAAGTCTATTTTATGCTATAATTAGACATAGTTGTAGTGTAAGAATAAGCTTTTCTGCGCACTAAATTATACTGAATCATAATGATTTCCACATGAGAGCTGCGCTGTTGTCAAAATCGATTTAATGACTGTGTGTAGTGGTGATTGTGCAAGGGGATGTGACGATGCTGAATTGGACTGCTGGTATGAAGATGTGATTAAATACAATCAGAATTCTGTCAGGAGTTATTTCTGTAATAGATGAGCATACACTCACGTATGTGTCCTGTCCATACAAAGGGACCTGCACTTCTTAATAAACTCAATAAACCAAGGACAGACTGCTTTATTTTGAGCCATTATATTAAATGTTACCGTGTAAGATTGAAATATTTTCAGACCTCACACGATATTTGGTCATGTAGCGCTCAAAAAACATAGATTAACATTTGATCCTTCAGCAAAAACACACATAAACACACACTGGTCATGACTCAGTGTGGGCTGATGTGAGTTATGCAATCCCTGCAGCGGTGCAGATGGGGCTGCAGATTACTGGTCTCTCACATGTTTATTAGTAATCTCCCTTTCTGTAATATTTCTATTGATCATTATATAACACTACGTTGAGCTCAGTGACCTTTTTCTACCTCAAAGAACGTAGAAGTCGCTCTGCTGCCATGTTATGCATTCATATAGACGTGAGAATGGATGGAGAGTTCAGCAGCCATGTCTAATCTCTACAGGATGATCTCACAGCCAACATCATTGAAACTACACTACAATGACTAGTCAGAGGATGGAGGAGATGAGTGGAGGGGCGATGGGCAGTAGAACAGAAGGATGACTGGATCGATAGTTATTTAGTGTTTTCTTTCATCGGTATCACATGGGTACGACTCCTTTGGCAGTCACTGAATAGAGGATCTGATTAAATAAACAAGAGAAGGTCAGCTCTGGTTCATGAATTCCGTGAGTCAGATTGCACTGACCTTCACATCCAAAACAACTCAGTGTGGAGTAGATCACTGACTTTGTGCTGGCCAATTTTCATGGGTCTGGCACTGGTCTGGATAGCTGGGGATTGAGTAACAAATAAAAGGAAGCCAAAGAAGCAGAGAGTGAGATACTGGCAGGCAGATAAATGGAAGTAGATAAACACCAGACAGCTGTAGAGCCGCCTTTCTGACGAGCACTTCCAAATCAATGGCCCACCAAAGGCCCTAACCATCTGTCTCCTATGTGCCATAAACCACTTATGCATATGCAGCTTATACGTCTCTGTAAACAAACATAATCTCACTGTTCCCCATTTCATTTACTCATGGTTGGTGATAAATCAGTGACTTATGATCTTGTTAGTAGTTAACCTCTGTGGGACTCATGTAATCACCTTGGTGTGCATGTAGATGGTGCAATATATACGAAATATTTACAACTTCTCTGAGACTGACAAAGCAAAACATTTTGCTTTGTATGTTCTTATCAAAATGTATTTTGATAAGAAAACACATCAGAATAAAAAAGTATAATGATATGTACCTCTAACATGTGGACTGAAGTAATGGAAAACAGAGGACCTATTAAAATTTAGGCTAGAATATGAAGTTTTTTTTTTTTTTTTTTGTTACCTTATATAAGAAAGGTGAGACAAACACTTTACAATTAAATTACAAATTAGACTCTAAGTCCTATACGTCATGAGTAATCAGTTACAAAAGAAGGGTAGCACATTATATTACATTTTGGTTTTATCATGGCATATTTGAGGAAATAGTCCATTAATACATAGGTAACAAATTACTAATGCATAGGTAACAAATTAGTAATAACATATTTTAAATAGTAATAACCATGTATTTACCATCTAATAATAACCATTGATCATTTGATGAGTTCCTTATAGCAATGCTGAAATCCATCTTTCCTTATGTCACAGACTTTCTGTTTTGTGTGTTTCTAGGTTATCCTGATGATGTTAAATGTTTGGTTTACTCTAATATTATTAATTTTACCTGTTTTGTCCAGTATCTGTGTTGCTGTTTGTGGTTCTTTTTCTACCCTGTTCCCTTCTCTATCTCCTCTTTCCACTCACTCCATCCGGTCAGGACAGATGGCTGCCTACCCAGAGCCCAGTTCTGTCGGAGGATTTTCCTTTGGTAAAAGACGGTTTTCCTTCCTGCTGTCGCCTTGGGCTTGCTCCTGGAGGATTTGTTAGGTTTCCTCTTTATATGGTATTTTTTAGGCCTTGACCTGAATCTGTGAAGTGCCTTGAGATATTATCGTATTATGATTGGTGTTATATAAATAAAACTAAAGGCAACTGAAATGAATGGTTTTGCATTTTGCTACCATGATTCATAGTTATAACAGAGCAATTAACACTAGTTTGTCAAGACAAGTTGGACCATTAAACATATAATCTCTACAGTATTACTTACAAATAAAAGAGAATGTTTGCATTGTAAGGGAAGATGAATTTCTGCAGTACAGTACAGTAAATAATGTTTTATTACTCACATTATTACAACATATTATTACTTTATTACCTACATATAACCCCACTATTACTGTGCAGTGAAGTGCCACTCAAAAAGATTATAACACAGTATTTATGCATCATTTCAAGTCCATTACCAAGCATGAATGTCACTGTTGTGCTTTTTATGGATCTACAGTCGTGGAAAAAGTCGTGGAAAAAATGCCTGGTACAACTGCAGGTACATTTGTTTTGGATAAATATAATGATAACAACAAAAACAGCTCATAACAGTTTAATTTCAGAGCTGATATCTATTTTCCATGGTTTTCTTGATAATAACCCAAATCACATAAATTCTTACATCAATCTCTATGACATTGTACTGACAAAAACAGTGCTTTTAATCATTCCATGTTTTCTTTACTGCCTGTTTTAGTCACATGATACACACAGGAGTTAGTACTTGATTGCATAACCATTGTTTCTGATGACTTTTGATGGTCTAATATTTTTTCTGCGACTGTACATGTTCCGTATAATCTCAGATGTTACACATTGCTTAGCTTACTTTACATTGTTGCTTTATCCGCCAACATTTACAGGTCATTTTCTGTGACTTACTAACATGTATAACTAGCAGGCAAAGGTCAACCTTCTTGTAAAGTAAAATTATATCGCCATTTATTGGAGATAACTTAAGATACATCACAATATGTCACTTTATTACCTGTGATAGTAAGGACTCTGAGGAAAGGCTTTGCTCTAGGAATTTCTTTCTACGTGTGAAATTAAACCTTTTGAATATTAAGATACAGATGATGGTTAAATTATTTTAACTAAAAAATGCAGTTGATGGAAAAGACAAAGGAAGTTTGGTAACAAATGAGGTCGGTAAAGGAAACTCAGGCGGAAAAGATAACTGGCATCCTATTTTTGGGCTGTTGTATCAACTTATTAATAATTTATAAAGTATCTAAAAATGAAATAACCTAAAACCTTTATAAGTATAATTTTATTGTCTAAATCTTGTCGACATTTCAAGCGTGTCAGTTTCTAGTCAAAACGCAGAGAAATCTAATCTCAGAGAAGAAACAATGTTCAATGCTATTTACTTCACCTTTAGGAAGGTTTTCTCAGGGTATATATGGTCTTTCAGTTTATTTCCTTATTATTTAGCTGTAAAATAGAGCAAACATGCTGATAAGAAGGGATGAGTAAACAGCTAATCACTTCAACATTAAACTGCTGCCGTTTAGTTAATGAAAATAATTGCAACTGTTCGGGGCAGAAGCTAATTCCCATCCCTGTTTTAATGATGCACAGTCGTGTTTGGCAGATAAGGACTGTGCAGTTGTTTCAACAGCAACAGGATGTGGGTCAGTGCTGAGGTCATGTGTTCCACAGCGATAACTCCAGTGAAACAGCTACTGCCAAATGTGCAGGATGCAGGATTTGTACAACTCACATTCCAAGAAAGTTGGAACACTGTATAAGACATAAACAAAAAAGTTAATGGAGATTTGTTATTGTAGTTTATTCTATATTCTGCTGCAAATTAAAGATGAGTTTATGATGCTTGCAAATCATTGCATTCTGTTTCATTACATTTACTCATCACAGTTACATTACTCATTAATATTTTTTTTTTTTTTTAATTTTTTTTTTTTTTTTTTTAGTGTCCCTACTTTTTTTTTTTTTTTCAAATTGGGGTTGTAGTTACAGTTAAAAATTATTTAAATATACATTTTAGTTTCATCTCCAATAATATTAACATCTATGTTTTTGGTGCTTTATAGCTGTTGTATGACTTTAGGCATATAAACTAGCTAACCTATACATATTGTAACCAATCTAACTATTTAACCTATATGAAGGAGAAGTCATGAAAAGTGAAAACGTACAGACATTAGTCATAAACAAGAATAAATTATTTTATTATGTCAGTATAAAAAATAAAAATCAAGCCAACAAGGGTTTGACCACAATTTCAGTTAGTTCAGTTAGACACTGGAGCAACTACATCTCAGTAAGAGCTACAACATATGATCATTAGTTACTGTATAATTTATCCAAGAGTTAAAACTAACACACACATAACTGGTAATCCACAGCAATAGGTTAGTCATATCAAAAACAGCTATGTCATCAGTTTTTATATGAACCAATTCATTGTTTTTGGCATCCTTCATGATCTTCATTACGTAGTTGCACAGAAAAATGTCATGAACAAAGCAGAGCATATTGATATTTCTGTAGAACAAGAAGCAAATTAACTCAAACCTGAGATTACATTTAAAATTTTGTTTCTCAAACGCACACACAAAAATCATTACTTTTAGAAAAATTCATTACCTGGAACCCATTCATTAGTACAAATTAATCGGGTAAAAAATGTGTTATATGCAGCATATTTTGTTACTGAAGATGAAGTAATGGCTTTTTTTTTCTTTCCTGCTAACGTCTGTCTTTTGATTGTAATATTAACATTGCAACTGCAGTACATTCATTACTCTAAAATGTAATATTCAGTCATTACTGTGGTGTGACAGTGGGTGGTCAGTCAGAGTGTCATTGGTGAAGTCTGTCTTTATTACTTAGTGTTTACAGGAGGAGCACCAGGACATGGGGAACATTTTAATGCTGCTTTTGTGCCTGTGGGAGTGGGTTCAGTGGAAGCAGACTCTTATGTGTCAAATGGGGTGACTGTCAAATAGTTGCCTGGAGCTTCCTTTCTTCGAACAACACATCAAAGCATCGGCGATTCTTTTCTTGTTCTTTACACTGTCCCCAAATATCTGCCCTTGATTTCACCTTCACTCCTTTTCTTCCTCGTTTTGACTCTGATAACCTCTCTCCAGTATCATCTCTGTCCTTTCTGAATCATCCAGGCTGTGGTTTTCTACCTGTTGTTTGTTTGTGCCATTGTTTTTGGCATCATTAGTGCTGCAGCTGGCCAACAGACTCAATTGTGTGCTACAGAGCTACACTTTCCCTCTTTTCACCTCTGTTGCGTTGCTGTTTCTGTCGTCCGACCCCACCGCCCCTTGTATTCCATTTCGTGATGTTTTTGCCATTTTTCCACCGGCTCCTCTCGGTTGTGTCATATGGAGGGATGAAAAGGAATTGAGTGGAAGAGGGGATCATGGTCTGCCTGTGTAGAGCAAAGCAAACAGACTGACAGATGGACAGTCCCAGAGACGCACAGCACAGATAAGAGGATTGGGCCTGCTTGTTGCTGTTGTTGGTCTTGCCACTCTTACCGCAGAAAGACCATTAGCTTGAATCAGTCCTAAGTACGGTGATTGGTAGCAATGGAGCTGGTTGTGAACAGCATATAAGGCAAAAAGGCTTCTTCGTCTTCTAATCATCATGCTGCACTCAGCAGGTACTTCTGTTCAATTTTTTGCACCGGCTCTGATGTGAAAACTGGGGCTTTCTCTTGTGATGGCACCTTGCATGCTTTGTACAGAATGACAAAAAGGATGATCATGAGGACGCCGACTACAGAGTTGCAAACGATGGCTGCAATGGCCCAAACGGACAGACCCATCCTCAGATCATGCTCCATGGTTGACTGGACAGAAGCTTTGTTCGTATCAGACTTCAGAAGCGGGTCCACGGTCTGCAAACTGTGTCATCCCTTCTAACTCCCAGTCTAACCTTGACAGAAAAAGAAATAAAAAAAACAAAAAAAAACCACTGTGAGTTTTATGCCTTCACACATGCACACTTTGTCATACTTGGCCACAGTTAACTTGCCTGTTACGTGAGTCCTCTGGGTCCACTAGTGAGGTCAGTTCAGTAAAGATTACTTTCTCTCTGACAAGATACACACTAGGCCAAGGTGGTTTTATCCCTGCAGGTGCTATATATGGAGCAATCTACGTAGAGCATGTACCAGCACCTGCATGAGGCGATTTCTCTCTTAAGAAGCAGACTCCCTCTACGTGCATTGGTGGAATGAAGTACTGAACATTAAAAGAGTTTCAGATAAATCACATTTTTTAAAACTATATTTTCATTCTTGTAATGTACAAAAAAAAATCAGAGAGATGAAGATTACTATGAACTTTTTAAAGTGTGGATGATAGGAGTGTATTACAAGACAGGAGCCATCAGGAGCAGCTCTGTGCTGAAACATCCTCTTTTATTCTTGTTTCCTTTATAAAGGCAGAGAGTGATAAACGTATTAAACTGATAAAGGAGGTGCCAGTAAGCACTTTTTTTGTTGAATTATTTTTGAATGAGTTTCTGCAGTAATGTGTTTTCAGGAGGAACATGAGGGAATATAGTTGCCAGTTTTGTGCCTGATATTAAATGGGTCACTGAGGTGTACTTGCATGTGTGTGTGTGTGCATGTGTGTGTGTGTGTGTGTGACAGAGACTGACAGAGATAGAGAGCGGCTGGTTCAAGCATGAGATGGAGGGTTCGAATATTTTTCCTCCCTGAGTTAGAAAGATAAAAAACTCAAGCTCATCTTCTTGCCTCTATACTTCACTCTCATCCTCTAATGCATTTCTAATGAGACCACATATTTTCACCTCTCTCCAAGTCAGGGCAAAGCCACAACAGTCCAAGTCTGCCGTCAAAAACTCATTTCAAAGTTATCCTTCCCTTTATGGGCATTTTATGACCAAACCAAATAAAGATGAATCGCTCCGAGTCAGAGTAGGTGGCAGTGATGCATTTGATCTGCTCTCCAACACATGAGGTCGGCCTGTGTCTTCTGTTTTCACCAGATGGGTCTCACTAAGGATGCTGGTAGCACTGCTCTGGGGGAAATTACCCCATAATCACTAACCGGAATTATTGGCAATATGGCTGCCCTCAAAACTATTTCCAAAAACATTCTGAGGATCCTTCTCAGAGGCTAGGACGTAACACGTAGTAACAGAGCATCTATTTTACAATTTCAATCAGAGCAAAATATGTGAACGTTCTATCAGGGAAGAGTTTGTTGTTTATGTGTGTGTGTGTTATAGAGCAGGAAATCTATATGTGAACAATGTATTGGAACAGATGGCTGTTTAGGTACCTATGCCTATTTCAGAGCAGCTGTAATACAATCTCCAAAGTTGATGATTGAGTTCCACATCTTCATAATTGCAAGGAGAATTTGTTCCCATTTGCAAGATGAATACATTTAATCTGAACACAATCACAGGTGCTGGCATGAATAATAGTGCTTATCAATTGTGACCACATTAGGAGAAAGTACATCTTTCAAAACTAAAATAGGACAAACAGTGGAGAAGTGTTAGAACTGGTCCTGTGTCACATCACTTATTTCACTCTGTTCAATTCATTTTTATGTCCTTTCAGTTTTTGTTTTTGTTTTTTTTACTTTGTAGACTTTGATTCTGAAGAACCATAGATGTGAAATGTGACTTTTGTGAGACCTACGATGTCTCAGAATCAAAACACTTCATTAGCAGCTTGACGTGCCCGTAAGTCAGTAATCTTAATCGAGAGTTCAGCTGACTTTGTTTCGGCTGACTCAAAAGCTCAAAGATCAGAGCAACACGTGACCAACTAAATACACATCTTGTGTTTCTGTATGTTTAAGGTGCATTACATCGACTAATATTAGGTTCTTTGAGACTTACACTAACATAGTCGTAACATTGTCCCTGTTATGGCCCAAACCATGAGCCTAAAATGACCTTTAACCCTCAAATTTACAGTAAGGGCATAAGCTTTGTCACCACTAGTGAGTTTGACTATTAGAAGACTCACATCACATCATTTAAAAAAGGGATATGCAGGGACAGACTTGATATAAGTTATAATGTTACAAATAATGACCCTGTGCTCTGTGGCTGCAGCAGGATTAAAACCAGTGTCAGAACAAAAAAACAGTACGCACATGTGAGTGCATGTTGGAAAAGAGCGCCATTGACACATATAAAGGCCTTTTGTACACATGCAAACTAATCTAATGTAAATAAATGCAAATGTAATGCTCAGCAGTGAAGTGGGCATGAGTAAGCACACTCAGTCACAGACCACAGACCTGAACCTGCACTGACCACAGGGTAAACAGGCAAATGTTAGTGCATAATGCATCACCTTGTGGTGGACTATTAGAGGTTTCTATCTCATGTGACTGAACTCCCCTATCCCCCCTAGTTTATTTGAGGACACTAGCCTGAGGCCCAAGTCCAAAACAAAGTCAAATACTGGAACAAAATAACAATTAGTTCTCTCTTAACTTGAAATTAAGCAATTGTTTGTTCTCTTTGCAGGAGCTTAAAAGGGGTTTTCAGTATTGGATGCAGATCTGTTCAACTGGGTCTAAAGATGTAAAAATGTTAACTGTGTGCAACCATAAAGAAAACATTTGCTCATAATGTAATATTTTAAGAAAGAAAGCACATTTGGGCATATTTTGGAGAAGCTGCATTGAGAAAATGTAAGAGGACTACGTGGCCTGTGTTCAACCATATTAAACTTTTTTTTTTTTTTTTTTTTTAAGTACAGACTCCACACATATTAACATTCTGTCCAACATCTTACCTAATTCTCCTTTGTGCTGCTCGGTGTCCGTGCGCTCTCCATTTCGCGCTTGAAAAACAGCTGAGATAGAGTTCCAAAACGAACACCGACCTGCAGCAACTTCACCAAATCGCTTGTGAGGCGGGAACTTTTGTAAAGAAGTAGGTCACAAAACTCTGGGCGAAAGCTTGGGCTGCACCGACGGGCGGACAGCACTGGGCTGTTACCGAAGCGCAGGCTGGCGGAGTCCCAGCCGCTTCCACGCGGCTGTTGACAGGCGCAGGGCGACAGAGCGGAGGATCTGCTGTCAGAGAGGCTGCTCATCAGCCACAGCCCCTCCCTCCATCCATCTATCCCTCCCTCCTCCTGCACCCATGCTTCCCTCTCTCCTCTCTTACTACAGAGTTATTTTTATAAAGACCCTCTTGGACAATCCCATCAAGGGCTTTTCCTCTTCCACCTCTGACAAGATCCAACACTTCTGTACAGTTTAAAAGACCAGACCTGATTAAAAAAAAAAAAAGAAGAAGAAGAATAAAAACAGTTTGGAAAGGATAATAGCATCTCTCCTGGACTTTTGTTTAGATATTCCACAGTGAATTAATCCTTAAATGAGGTATTTTTGAATCTCAGTGCCCCCCCATTGTCTAATAAAACAATTCTATGATCTCCCAACACATGACAAAGACACACATATGACAAATATACAATAAATATGGGTGACCTTGGTGTTAAAGTCTTTGCTGCACTAGAGTTAATTCATTCTCAGTGGTGCTGAATGGTGCATACTACTGCCCAATCCTTCATTATGATCAATTTATTTATATGTTATTATTGGCTTCTGCAGTTATATTATACAAATTAAGCACTTTACAGACTATTTATTTTGTTTTGTTTTATCATTAAAGTATTTTCTGTGTTTTTCTTTGAATCATTTGCGACACATGATCTATCTATCTATCTATCTATCTATCTATCTATCTATCTATCTATCTATCTATCTATCTATCTATCTATC
>JAPQRP010000030.1:24527360-24543114 GCA_037367295.1 Apogon hyalosoma
TGGTGTTGGAATCGAACCCAGGACCTTCTTGCTGTGAGGCACGAGTGCTACCCACTGCACCACCGTGCCGCCCTTGTATAAACATCTTACATCTTATACAGTTCTACAGTGTATGACATGATCAAGAAGCATATTGAATGAACATCGACCAAACACATCATTCTACTTTTTACTCAAACTATACTATACTGTATGTATTTTCATGCAGGTATAGTTGTTGTTGTGTGTACACTATACAATACACTGACTTAGAGTAACATTAGGTTGTAGAACAGAGCTGAACAAATAGAAAATTAATAAGTTATGATACTTGGAGGACATAGGTACAACTCCTGAGGCATGAAAGTGTCAGAGTGTGTAGGCCTGAGGTGACTCAGCAAGCAGACGCTATAAATCTGACAAAAGTTACTTTGGTAGTATTACATGGCACAATAATGTTTAACTTTTCCATTACAGTGAACAGACAGTTGGTTAAATGTGTGGTGAGTAATAGTTGGTATTTGAATGTAAAATGCTTGTATGCAAGGATACAAAAGCCTGTACTGAATGGAGAGTCATCTGTTTATTGGAGCAAACCAATTATTTGGGCTGCTGCAGGAACTTCAGCTCCATTCTGCCTTTAAAGGGAAAACTGTGTGTAAAATATTTCAGAAATCAAATGCATTTTCAACAGAATACTTCAGACAGCAGGCCAGGCTCTGCTCATGAATCATTTAGTTTATCAGCTCGCCACTAGATGGGACAATTTATCTGTTTAGACACCAGCAGAGATATTTTCTTTTACTAAAAAAGAACTGAAAATATTGTAGTGTCTGTGTGTGCTGTGAGAATGCACATCCTTTTTACTTTTTACAGTAAATCTGAAAAGGAGGTCAGACAAAAAAACAACTTTTTTTATTTTTATAAATGACAGTAAGACACCTTCAAACACCTCCACAAATGTGATTTCTTACTGTTGGATGTAGAAAACAAGTGTCAAAGTTTGGTAAGAGTCATTTGTAGTTTACAGATGAAAGAAAATACTTGATGGAATGGAAAATGCTTTGAGAAAACAACTTAAACTCACTCTGTTGGTGGGTGTGTGTGGGGGTGGGAAGGTGTGGTGGCATCTTCTATACTTGTGGAGTCTGAAAACAATGAGGCTAGTTTTGACAGTTAACATGAGGTTTTATACTTAGGGGTAGAATTAGGTTTAGGTTTGGGTTATGGTCAGGGTTAGTTATTTAATCATGGTGGTTGAGGATCAGGTAAAAGAACAGGGAATATGTGTTATGTGGATGGAATGTCCCTACAAACATAGAAGACAAGGATGTGTGTGTACTTCTGTGCATACACACTCCTGCCAGAGCCTTCTGTACAACTCTGATGTGAAATTAATAGAAAGCTAATTAAAATTACTCTCCAAATCTCTGAAACATTATTAAACTTATTACAGGCCGGTGTCCACAATAGATGCCTCTCTTTCCCATTTTCTGATTAAACCGCTTATATTAATGAATTTCATTGCGTCCAGATGACACAAGATAATTAGCAGAAGTGCTCATTGCAGAGAAAGAACGACAATTAACAAAAAATAAATAGAAAACTTAAGTCAACGATATCAGGTATTGCACATTTCGTGACACAACGTATCAGTCCATCCACATGTAGCGCCAACCTTTCATGTTAAATTCAACACCTCTGATCTCCGGAATCTGCCCCTTTACAAACGACATATGTTTATTTGCATTTAGATGCACTCCATCATGTCCTGAGATGAAACTTGGTAGTTTCATGGCTGAGCAAAGCAGAAAACCTCATAGTGAAACCCCCTCGGGGATTTGTAACAGGTACACTTGAGCCTGTTTTCCCTATCAGAGCAGCAGCTGAACTCTGAATGACACTCTGTGTGAGGTTTATGGTTGGTTTATATCACTTTTGAGCAATAAACACTGTGCTGGTCATTGCCGTTCCCCATGTGGGGCAAAGGAGAAAGATTTTGCAATAATGTATAAATATTATTGTGGCAGTTCGATGCGATTGGCTGCAGCCAGCTGTGGGGTTTTTATTCTTCCTGAACCCAACTTTTCGTGTGTATGCACTGTACGTTAGCTGTGGTTTTGGTTTGTAGCAATGTCCAATGTTTAGACTTTTCTGAGCCCACTAAGGTCAGCACTGCTAAGCTTCTCAGTTTAAAGTAATTGCCTAGAGCTGTATTTTTTCTGTCTGCATTATTTGCTACAAGCAATATATTTTGCACCAGAGGGCTGAAATAAATCCACACATTTCTTACCTGCTGCTGATTTGCTTTCATCACCATTCGTCATACTGATATCAACAGAAAGATGATTTTGCTTTTTCTTCTTTGATTGTACATGCATTTGTTTATTTCATCTGGACATCTGTCATAAGTGTCATTTTAATTCAACGTTTTGGAATTCAGTATCCCTAAGGAATTTCCAGGCTGGGAACTACTGATTTAATTGGATCTCACAAGCAACCCGACTGCTTTCCCCTCATGTCTTGTATGTACTTGCCACGTTTGCGTTTTTTCACGTTGTGTTGAAATGTGTAGTGCTAGATTGCAGGGACTGGGTGCAGGGTGCCTTTCTGCTGAGAATTTGTTGTGGTTTGGTTGTTGTCATGTAAAGTTAAATGTTTGGTGTAGCTTTTTCTTTTTGGCAAATGGCTTCAAACCGGTGCCCTTTTGACAAAATTCATAGCTATGAGTGAAAAACACCATGTCTGTAATTTCCAGTAGTATCTGAATAGAGGTGAGGGGGTTGTTAGCCTGTGCAAATTATAGACACATGTGTACTTGATGCAGAACAGGCTTGATTATATGATTATCATGGAAAAACTGAGGTTCTGCCTCAGCTGCTTAAAATGCTTCTGTTTTAGTTGGATTCACTGACAGCATTTACCAATGAAAGAGGGGGTTAGGAAGTAAAGTCCACGCTAATTTAGTACCCAAAGGGAGTTCAAAGGATCCAAATAACCAAATATTTAATCCATTAAATCCTTCACACTGGTGTAAATTTTAACAAAAGCCAGTGTGTTTGCTACCCAATTAATAACCCCACTTCATTTTGTCTGTTTTTATTATTCTCTCTTTGTATGATTTTGCGCACCGTGTGTTTTTAATCCCTTTTAGCACTCTCCAGTCCCACTCTCTGTCAATAAAACGTATGTTGCACACTCACCCTCAGCATGGTGCTTATCAAAAGTGAACACATCAACCGAATAATGTTTCATGGTTTATTACCATTGTAAAATCTGTCAAAAATCCATAACTGAGACAACTAAAACCTGACAAAAGATATTGCTTCATGCATATATGGTAAGGTTTATAAAATTGTGGCATGTTATGTAATTTGAACATGTATGAGTTGCAGTGTGTCACATTCATGTAGATTAGATAGAACCAGTAATATATATACTACGTAACTACTTGAAGCCTTTGGATGTCAGATAAGTGTTATATAAAATGTGAAGGTCATGTTATGTTATATCACCTTATATGTCATGTTTACTTTCAATGGTACACATAGTAAATGATGTTTTACTTAATTTAAATCTTTGCAAATAATACTCTTTGACAGTGATCTCCATAGTGAGACCATAGAACTTATATTCTTCTCTAAAATGCGCTTAAATCAACTGATATGTGAAGTATATAGTGAAAAACCTTGTATTTTCTGTTTGGATTTTGTTTTAAAGTTCTCTTCAGGAATGCTTGGCAACAAAAGGAGACAGTAGCCAGTAAACCTGCTGTTGTGTTGTGTAATATTACCGAATGAGTGTCTGGATTCGCTTCCTGAACTTGGCAAGTGTCCAGTGGTACAAAGGTTTACCTCAAGGTGTATATAAATCCTGTCTTTGTTTGATCATAGTCACACCAGCCATGCCCAAGACCAAGAAGCTCGACCCAAACTGCAGTGAGTAGACACTTTAGTAGATATTTTCAGCCACAGCCCATGCAAAACATGAATTATTTGTGTCTAAGCTATAAAAGTGAGACTTTTATCATCAGAAAAATTCAATTAGTAACGTATTTTAAACTGAGAATCATTTGCAAAAGTGTGTTATTTGAAGTAAAATCAAATGTGAGTAACTGAAAAGTTTATGCCATTGATTTTTAAACATTTTACAAAGTTATCCATTTTTGGAATTAACTGTATAACTGTATTTGAATAACTGGTTGACTTCACAATAACCCAATTTCTAAACAAACAAACAAACTTGGCCTCTAAAACAGAGGATTTTCCACGATCACCCACTTTGGGCAAAGGGCTCAGTTAATTGAATCACCGTTCAACTTATAACAACAGCAAAAGAAATCAAAGAGATAGCTTTAGGTTAGCCTTAGATAGCTTTTCACCACATCTTGCAGTACATCCGCCTGCAAAACTGGGATGATGTAATAGCATCCAATAGAGTCCACGCAGAAACACACATGCCAACACAGAGATCTGACACTGTACCCTTTGTTTTAGTCATAATGCGATTCTGTTGCATTCTAAATCAGAGCCGCTGTTACAAAAAGACGTGTTGGCATTTCCTATTGTTCCTGTTCCAGTTTCTCCTTTTGAATCAGAGCTTTTGAAAGAAAATGTACAATGTCTCATTAACAGCTTTTAGTCCTTCTCAGCTTTTAAGCAGTAGAAAAAAAATTTAAATAATAAAACTAACTGGCAGATCCATGCATGGTAAAAATGAAAAGAACAGAAACAAAAACAAAAAATACTGGAATATGAGACCAAATTCTTACATGGCCATAGACTTTTATACTGACATTCTGTTTTACAAAAAGCAAAATGATAAGTTAAAGCAATAGCTGTCACAAATACTTTTTATGGACAAAACGTGGGGGAAAAAAAGCTAAAAAATGTAGTTAAAACTGGGGTGAATGTTATATTGTTGGTATTTATTTTCATAATGTGCTTGAATGTTGCAATTGTGATTATTCAAACCCACCCCAAAACTGCCAGTACCTGATGCCATTATCCATAACAGTTCTGAGCTCATCAGCGCTGCTATTTTGTTTTTCAAGAGACTCAATTTTGAATGCAGCATAAACTACATCAAATGACCCCCAAAATGACAGCACATATTCAGGCATCATTTGCAATGCTGCAATAATCGCAATCAAAACTTACAGAGTCAACACGGTCAAGGCCTGTTGTGGTTATCTCTTTATGGCACATTCTCCTTTTTATTGTCTGTTGTACTAGTGTCATGGGATTGAACAAAACGCCCGCTCTGCTGATTGGTTACGATAACAATTCCCACAGTCAAAAAAAACCTCTGATATTGTAACTAACTCAGCATGTGGCTCAGTATTGAGCTGAGTGAGATTTGCTTTTGCTAATCATGCTACTCCCATATATATTTTAGCATCTCCATTATGTGCTGAGATATGAGGTAATGAACACGAATTGGTTATTGGATAACAGTTAAGGCAGTAGATAGTGCAGGTGTCATTCGGAGTGCATGACCTCAGAGAGCCATGAGTTCAGACAAGCAAGAGCTCGTACCGTTCATAACGTCTGCTTCCTCAGACATGTTCAGCTCATCTGTGCATTCTCATTCTCTCATACAGCAGGAGTGGTGAGATAAGAGCATGTTTGAATGGTGCGAACATTTGAATTCAATAATCATATTCAGCTGATTTAGAAAGATAAACCTGTTAAAGCATTCCTCACTCAAAGTTGTAAAGATATAAAACAATCACAGCTCCACATGTACATGATTCTGCTGATGCGTAGTTCCTGTACGGTGCTGCAGTATATGTAAGGATAAGAGCTCAGCTGCTGCTCTTTTTTCATAATGACATCTACAGGTTTACAGGTTTATCTCTCTCTCTCTTCTCTTTGCATATATCATCTTGATTATCCTCTCTTTTTTTTTTAGTACCCAGCAATCAGCGATGTCCACAGGCCAATGGGCTGGAGACATTGGCTCCTCTGGTGACCACTGTGGAGGAAACACCTGACCCCATACCCACTGATGTCAAGGGTAATATTCCATCCTGGATTAATGGGAGTTTCCTGAGGAATGGCCCTGGGAAGTTTGAATTTGGGAACGACAGGTAGGAAAAAAAAACAAACAGACCTGTACGTCAATGCCAAGTAGCAGAGTTGTGCAAGGTCTTAAGATCTGGATTATATCCTTGTATTTTGCTCAATCTGATAAACGTTTAAGGTCAGGATCTGTGCCATGAGATGATTAAAGGGGTAGAATGACAGTGGAGGAATAGCAGCCTGTATGTTTATAACATGATTGTGAAATCTGGAATTATAAACTACAAATGTGACAGTAAAATATGCAGATCTATGACAAGCTTTCACATGTCACATAGCAGCCTAAGACAAATCTAGATCTTCTGTCATCATGCTCGTAAAATAAAGTTTCTTCAGTTGTTTTGTTTGAGATGAAGTGAAGAATATTTGCAACATATATCACATCAATCCATCCAACTTATGAGAAACATTACACAAATAACATTGTTTTCTTTTTTCTTTCAGATACACCCACTGGTTTGATGGTATGGCCATGATGCACAGGTTCCATGTAAGTGATGGTAAGGTCACTTACAGCAGCCGCTTTCTGAGAAGTGACTCGTACGTGAACAACTCAGAGAAGAACCGCATTGTGGTGTCAGAGTTTGGGACCTTGGCCATGCCCGATCCATGCAAGAACATCTTTGCACGCTTCTTTTCACGCTTTCAGATTCCAAGTATGTGTGTGTCCTTCATATTCCCATGTATAATACACCCCACAGCAGCATAATGTAGCACCAGCAGAGCCAAATGCATTATTAAACTATTCAGTTCATTTGTGCATATCAGTAAGAAAGGAGCTATGCTAGACAACCAGAAGCAAAGTAACAATCAAATCACAAAAATAGGGATGAAAATGTTTTCCTTTCCTTTTCACCCTCTGCCCTTGTCTGTATATGGTTTATTGTAGTTTTTCCAGCCTAATGGAAGATAGTGTTACATTATAGTGCTTTTATTTAAGTAAACTGAACACAAGTCAATATCAATGTCTGTGTGTGTATGCATGCAAACAATATTCTATACTAGTCTGTGGTGGAAAGATCATTTTAAAGCATGGTGCTGCATTTGAGAAACAAGAACAAAGAAATGTATGTAAAAAGTATTCATCAGTGAGACCTGTGAGATAGGTGGGGTGTACTAAAGTGCTTTATTTAATGTGTTCCTGACATCTGCATGTATGAACAGAAGCTACAGATAACGCCAGTGTGAACTTTGTCAAGTACAAAGGCGACTATTATGTCAGCACAGAAACCAACTACATGAGACGGATCGATCCACAGACTCTGGTTACGAAGGAGAAGGTAAGACAGTAACACATGCATCGAAAGTGAAAAATGGGTGCCAGGAGATAAAGATGATGGAATAGAATGACTCAGATGTTGATTATGATGATGAGACAAATAAGAACCACAAAAGCTACAGTGCTGTTTTTCTATTTAAGGTGGACTGGAGTCAGTATATTGCTGTAAACTCAGCCACAGCTCACCCACACTATGACCGTGAAGGGGCCACATACAATATGGGCAACTCCTATGGCAAGGGTGGTATGTTTTTGTTTTGGTTTTTTTTTTTTTACATTTATTCCAACATATATACCTTTAGAGCTGATCTCTTAAGCTCTGCCGCAACTGAACCTCCAGTCTAACACACAGGGGAAGTTTTCTATTCTCAGAGGAAATTATGTGTGACTGTTATATACTTTTTTGTGCATGAATCAGTGAATATCTTTGGTTTATGCTTGTGGATTAGACTTAATAACCTGTACTTTATTGCACCATAAAAACTTCCATGCAGAGCCCATTGAACTGTACTACACCATACACAAATTATGCTGTTGTTTGTATGTGACTGTCCTTATGTTACTCACCTTAAACTGCATATATATGCTGTCGTTTACTGTACATCAGCTGTTTTTTTGGCCTAACAGGCTTTTTCTACAACATCATCCGAGTGCCTCCCCCAGAGGAGAGAGTGGCCAAGGATGATTCAGCTGACCTGAGCGGGGCACAAGTCCTCTGCTCCATCCGTGCAGCTGAACCCAGGAAGCCATCATATTATCACAGTTTCGGTGAGATAATGGAGTACGAAACACGCCACACCCTCTTTAACTTACTGCATCTATAGTAAAATGAAATTAATTAATAAATATCTATCAGTATTTTTGTCTGCACTGAAAGACTGCTTCACAGAGAGTGTGCCAGAGGTTTTTTTTTCCTTGCTCTTATTAATTACTAATTTAAATTCTAGTCGTGTCCTTCTTCTTTTTGTCAATCACAGCTCCTTTGTCTTTCTGTTCAGCTCTCTCACTCTGTCTATTCCTCTGACTCACACACAAAAGTAATCACTTTCTCTGACTGTGTCGCTCAAATGTTTCACTAAATCTTGAAAAAAAAAGAAAGAAAAGCAGCTTTATGCTAAACCGATTTCCATCTCTAAAATTTCTCTCTTGAGGTTTTAATCATGTTTTTGTATTAGTTTGTTTCTTTTTAATTATATGTGATTACATTACACACAGAGACAGTAATTGTCACCACCACCGTTGGAAAACTGTCACTTTCGTTTAAAATAAGTTTTGTTTTTATGGGAGATCTCACATGATTCTTGGATAATTGAGGCAGCTTTAGCAAACAAATATGATTATTACAATAAACCCCTCAGTACCAAAAGCCTTGTAGATAAGGAGGAGGATCAACATGGGAGGAGCTGTTTACTGTCACATGCTGTAATAGACAAACGTTATGTTTCTTATGAGGGTATGATTAAACATTTTTCCAGACAGCCATAACTGATATTAAAAGCAAACGGGAAACAGTTTGTGCCAATCAGCAAGTGCAACTTCCGGGCTCTGCTTGTATGAGCTATACGCTCCATTTTATTTTCGTTCTGCATCAGTATCCTGATTATATCACTGCTTACATTTCCTACAGACCACCCTTGCTCTGCCAGACTGTCTGGCACCAAGAAATCTTACAAGTAATGGAACATTGAAGTTGTACGAGGAATCACGCAATTAATTTTACCAGGACAGTTTGATGGGGGTTAAGTTTTCTCGACTTTCCATTGTTTGTGTGTTAGCACAATGTTTCTATCTCATTTTCCTGAGGGGAGGGATAGGCTCTGAACAGTAACATTTTATTGCGCTGTGACCTGTCATGCAGGGTAAATGTGGGTGTGGTGAGTTGGCACCAATAAGACACATAGCATCCCATTATCTTTCTGCAGATGCTTTATTAACTTCTGCAAATTAAAATAACATTTGGGACTGAACTTTAGATGAAGACATAAAGGCCCAACTACTTTGTTCAACAAATATGGTTAATACAGAAATCACAACTGAAAGGTCTGATTAAAAAATACTCTGATTTTAACAACAAAAAACACATGTTTATGAAAGGCGAAAAGCTGATTAATCTGCTGGTGTTTGTTCTCCTTTTCTACAGTTATGTCAGAGAACTACATTGTGTTCATTGAGCAGCCAATTAAGCTGGACCTGCTGAAGTTCATGCTGTACAGAATTCAAGGAAAGAGCTTTCATAAAGTCATGACCTGGGAGCCCCAGTATGACACTATCTTCCACCTGGTCAACAGACACACTGGCAAGGTGGGTTAGAACTGCACAGGCACAGTCTAACTTCATAAAACAAAGTGTGACACAGTACATACACACCCTACTGATAAATAGGCAGAAGAGGAAAGAAAAGTTGCAAGCTAATCTCTTCACGCATGAAGTTTTTTCCTTATTTATTTTGATGAAGTTGCACTCTGATGTTGTGGCCTTTTCTCATACACTGTTACTCTCAATTTTCTCATCTCATTACACAGCATGCCCATTAAGCATACAATAGCAAACATATAATACGGCAGTACAACACAATGGGAGCACTGGCAAACTGCAAGCTTGTCCTAAAACGTACATAAATTACCACACACATTGCCTCTTGTTTGTCCAAATGTTTTTGTGGCTCCCTTTTTGTTTTACCGACATTTTATGACTGATCCTACAGGTGAGTGATGTGAAATACTATGCAGCTCCCATGTTCACACTGCATCAGATCAACGCCTTCGAGGAGGGTGGTTTCTTGGTCATGGACATGTGCTGTGGGGATGATGGTGATTCTATAGGCGACTTCACTTTGGAGAACCTCCGCAAAAGTTCTGGAGAAGAAATGGACAAGGTGAATAGTATGACTGACAATCATGTGCTTATAAATAAGAAATTAGAGCACTGTTTTTCTACAGTAGCCCAAATTGGACAGAAACACTAACTCTAGGGCATTTTTAGCCTCCATCTACCCACTTGGAAGGGTAAAGCGAGATGAAGAGAATCCAGCTGGTTTTAATCTGCAGCTTCACCACTAGATGCCACTAAATCCTCCTCACTGCACTTCTAATAAGTGGTACCAGGCACAACAAACCCTGCCCCTCTATTGTAGCTTATCTTGGCATCGATCCAGCTGATGTCATCATGTCTATGCGTGTGCTGATCTCAGCATAGACATAGACAGCATAAAGGAATTTCGCCTATTATAAGTAAATGGGAAAAAAAAAAAAAAAAAGATTTAAAACAATTCATTAAAAATTCTAACTTTGACCTACTCTTCCAAAAATGTAACCACATCTATTCTGGGTCACTGGCAATCTGTAAACCCAATTTGGTATGAATTCAACCAATAGATTTGCTGCTAGAGTGTTAACAAACAAACAAACAAACAAACAAACAAACAAACAAACAAACTGAACCAAAAACAATACCCCTTATCTCCCTCGGGGAGGGCGGGCTAGTGACCATAATGGCTGGTAGGTTTCTGCAAATCATATTACTGATGTACTAACAAATACAAATTGCCCCATAAATAAAGCTGTTTTATCAAAAATTTGAAACTAGCTATGGGCATGCTCATAAACGTACAGGGAGACTATGTTTAGTTCTATGTTGCACTAGAAGCTAGTTACTGCACAGACTATTGATTTTGTATATACTGTCTATGCTTTTATTTATTTATTGTGTTATAGGTGTGATGAGTGCTGCATCTCACCTTTAAGTCAAAGACTCCACACTCAGATGTTTTCTTTCTCTTTTTGTCTTTTGTGGTGTCAGTTTTACAACTCTTTGTGCAGAAACCTCCCAAGGAGATATGTCCTACCTCTGACGGTGGATGAACACACTCCCCTGGACCAAAACCTTGTCACTCTGCTGAACTACAAAGCCACAGCAAAAATGACAAAACCCGGAGAGGTGGGATTAAACAGAATGCATTATGGCTATTATGTACTGTACATGAAATGTCGTGTTCAGTTGTGCTTTACACTCAGTAGTGGTAATAATCTGGTATTCCTGGTATGAACTAAAGAATGAAGCTTGTAACTCTGATAAATACGACCAATTTACTCCCACACACCCACAGCAATTATCCAGCATGATCAGACAATGAAGGTAGTTTCTAAAAGAGTAACTTGGTATAAAGAAAAAAAAAAAAAAGAAGAGTAAATGACTAACAGTAGATATAAAAAAGTTGAATTGAGAGTCCACCATTTAGCAGAACAAATGCCTTTTTTGTTTAATTCTGACTGTTACACAGAAACATACATTACATTGACTTCCATGCATTTCTTGGAGACCCAGACAAAGCTTATCCTCATATTAAAACAGTCAAATGTAATGATTTATAATATGACGACTTGTATTTTATTCCCATAAGAGAGCAGAGTCCATATGTATCCTAGTCCAGGTCTGCATTATATCCCAATAATGTCTTAATTATTATTAGTATTATTTTTTTAACAGCAGACTGAAGCTAATATGATGACAGATGTTTGTTAGCATGACATTATCCTCAGTCTCAGCTCTCACTGAAATGGTTTTATGTGCTGTTGATGTAATAGCTCGAAATCAACTGTAAAAGTGCGGCTGGCAATTTTACTGGCCTGCTACACAGGTGCTGAAATCAAATAATAAAAAAAAAAGGGTTGTAATTTCTTTTGAAGGTGCATAGTATATTTAAAAGGTAAGAACAAAAGAAATTGATTTAGCTGAACTTAGAAATGTAATACCCAGGATCTTGTGAACTTGCTGTGAATAATGTATATTCCACATCTGCAGTGTAATCATACTGAGTAAAATGTACTGTGAAACGGTATCATCAGCACTTAACCGAGTCAAATCGTGACTTTCATGTGTGAACTTTCAGGTCTGTTTGACTCATGAGGAGCTTCATGATGACACGCTTCTGCAGTACGGGGGCCTTGAGTTCCCTCAGATCAATTATGAGAAGCACAATGGCAGACCTTATCGTTACTTCTACTCCTGTGGGTTCGGACATGTGTTCAGCAACTCCCTGCTCAAGATGGATGTCCACACAAAGGAGCTTAAGGTCTCTGTCAATCTTAGACTACTTAGAGAGGCTTCATTGTTAACTGGGATAAGTATTATCACATCAAAGTTATTTCTACTGCTGCTCCTGCATGTGTTGGAGAAGTAAGTTGTGGGCTGGTTTTATAACATAAAGCAGCTTCAGAATAAAGGGGATGTTTATGTAATCTTGCCTGTCTAGGTGTGGTGTTATCCCGGCTTGTACCCGTCTGAGCCTGTCTTTGTTGCTTCGCCCAAAGCTACTGAGGAAGATGATGGAGTAGTCATGTCAGTCATCATCACACCAAGAGAGGTATTGAGGAGAAAAACCACTTCATATCACTGTCAGTGCTGTAAAAGTGGCAGTGATTTTGACATTAGATGGTATCTTTGTACAGATATACAAAAAAATTAATGCAACTATTTTTTTTTCTCATATGCAGACTATTTTTTTTAATATGCACTAAGAAGACAAACAGTGTGGTGCTTTGACTATCATTATTGTGAATAGGGGATTCTGTGACCTCCAACATATTTAATCTCCTCTGCTGCTGTTTCCAGGAAAAAAAGACTTTCCTACTCGTTTTGGATGCCAAGACGTTCACGGAGCTGGGCAGAGCAGAGGTTCCTGTCAATATTCCATATGGGACCCATGGTGTGTTTAACGAGATGGGCTAGATGTGCCACTGTTTGCAGCACAGTAGCAAATCGCTCAAATATAACCAGCAACCAGCCAGCCACTTTATTCACAGAATATATCTCTGTTGATGCCATTACCTGTAAAATTCCTCCACTGTAAATAAAGACAGAAAAAATGAAAGACAAGCTGAAAAAGTTGGGAAAAAAGTGCAGATTCATGCTCTTTGTTTGTGCCTCCTTGAAAGGCATAGGTGCATGTCCTCACTGTGTGCTGCCATTACAGTAAGAAAGATGGCAATCATCCAGAGACTAACAAGACAGGAAGCCCAGCATGGTTTCACCAGACTGATAAAATTTGCCCTCTATATGTTCTTACTGTGCTTCTGTAAGATTCAATGCAACATTTGGACACTGTCCAAAATACATTGTGGATGCTGATTTCTTGAAAAAAAAAAAAAAAAGAATTCTTTAGGTGACAAACATTGTGAAAAAATATACAAAAGTCAATATGGATATTAAAATAAAATCCATTTCCCTTTTTTTCTGTTCAAACCCAAAGTGTTTTTGCATCATCAAGCCACTGGAAATACTATACTCCCAATGAGAACACAACAGCACTTAGGATACATAAAAATGCATCAAAGGAAATTCAATTTCTGTCAAAGTAATGTGATAGAAATGGACAATGTCTGAAATGGCTGGAAAACAAATGGATCTAACTGGTCGATAGCCTCCAGAGAGTCTAGTGGAGGTCACATCTGAAATTTTCAGCAGTTTATGTGCTCAAAACAACCCAAAACAAAGTTGACACACACATTAACAATGACACGTAGAGCGATCAGGAATGGTTTGTTGTCACAATAACCAGAGAGCTAAAGAAACTGTGTGTAATAGAACACAAAGGCCATGCCCATAATGTTAAGCAGCCTACAGCGGGACTTGTCACTCCACAATTGACTTTACTGATGCTTATTTCATTGGCTATTTTCACTCTCACATTGATTTGAAGGGACTGACTTGAACTGACTTCAGGCTCTGCACCTGATACAGGGACTACAGCAAAAGTGGAGAGGCTCAGAATATGACCCATTATATTCTGTCCTTTTTTTAATATTTAAAAATTGACTTTAGTAAAGAGTAACCATGTAAAACTCTCAGAGATAATTTGCAGCAGCAAGTTCCAGGCATCTATAATTTATGACTTTATAATACACAGAGGCAGAATTTTCATGTTTAGCCGAGCTGAATAAGACAGGAAAGAGGAGAGCTATAATTTACTGTTTTAATTGTTTTAATACTGTGGATTACAAACGCGTATGTTTTGTCATGTTCTATCCTCGTCTGAGTCTGTGCGTTCTAATAAGCATGCCTTACAGGTCTCCCAAGATGCACATTAATTAGCCCATAATTCCTAATCTAATCAGTCGTGCTTAACCTGTGTGCATTTGGTTGTGTGTTTCTATGTGTGTGTATGTGTGTGCTGTATTATGAGGTTCATTAGTACTCTCCAATGGGCAGGAAGGAGAGAGACTGTGACCTTTGCCCTTAGATTAAACCAAAGCTAAATTTGTGTTGCTGTGGGGCAAACAAACCCTTCTCAATTGATCCCATTTCCGTTTTTTTGTATTATTGGATAAGACATTAAGTGCAGAGTTTGATGGTTTGTACAAACAGTTATCATTGATGGCTAAATATTTTTCACCAGGGTCAAGTGAAAAATGCACTATTAACCCATAAAGACCCAGTGTTACTTCTGTGTCAGCTCCCAAATGAATTTTTCTCTCTATTTAACCTTTCGTAAGTGGTTTAGCATAATTTATTTTAATATTATCCTCTGTATTTTGTGTTTTTTTCCCCCCAGTTTAAATCAGGTATTTTCCTGTATTTAATTCCCTGATCATGTAGATGTTCATAAAAGCTCAGAGTAAATTTAAAGGTTATTACAGAGAAAACTGACAAAAAAGTGACTTTTTCAGCAAAATCTATCATTAATTGAACATAAACCCAGTGTGTCCATCCACTGTCATTGATCCAACTCCATGGGTTTTACTGGTGAATCAATGTTGTAGAAGATGTCGGTGTTTCCAAGTTCACTATGGAGCCTCTGAACATCTGAATGGGTCATATCTGATGACCATGAAAAGATGACAAACTGCATTTTAAACCAGTTACTTACATGTATTTATAGGATTAGTGGATCAACAGGTATTACACAGTTTAGATCAGTAGATGGTTTTGGTTGATGGTGGATGTTTGGGTCTTTATGGGTTAAAAAAAATGCACACGTTTGTTCAAGCATCCTTACACTTTAAAAAATAAAACCTGCATGTGCATAGCTTTGATGCAAGACATTTTAGATTGTCTAAGCTCTTATTTGCCCCATGAGAATAAGGATGCAAGCTCACTCTCCAACCGCCTGCTGTCTCACTACCCACAAGTTGTTGCAGATATTGTGCCTTAACTTTGACTGTTATCTGTGTGATTATTTCATATCCCATGAATTCATAATGATATCATCTATATTCACTGTATTAGACACAGTTTTCAGAGACAGGGAATGATTTCCCACAGTTGTGAAAACATGTCTTCTATATCCAGATTTGTCACTTTCTATCTTCACGGTCATGAGCATGTTGTGGGTCCACAGTTTTCAGGCATATAGTTTATATATAAATGTGTGTGTGTGTGTGTGTGTGTGTGTGTGTGTGTGTGCGTGGGTGGGTGG
>JAPQRP010000030.1:24551565-24565753 GCA_037367295.1 Apogon hyalosoma
AGATTAGATTGCAAAGCACATTCTTTACCAGCATGAATCCATTTGAGTAACAGCTATGATTTTCAGCCAGACTCACTTTTTATCATTACATAGCTGTTGGCTGCCTTTAGGCTACTGGACAGCACCATTTGGCCTAAATCCACTGGTAAAGGTTCCTATAATCCCAGGTTTGGAGCGCTTGTGATGGTGCTAATGATGACCTGCTAATTGTGTTTTTTAATGGAAAATGGCACCTAAATTCAATGTATCAATGCAGCCGTCCTTGATAGATAATGGGTGCTTTTCCGCTCTGAATAGGTCTGTGTCAGTGTGGAGCAATGAGGTCTAGCAGTTTGAATCTATAAAAGAAGTAATTACTAAGAAAGAAACAGTGACTTCTACACACAGGGAAATTGTATAAGCAGCAACGACTCTCTTCAATTGTGCTCTGGGCCTTATGTGGATATTGCCTCGCAGGTTTGCAGTAGAATTGGTAATTTAAACGATACCTTCCACACCTCTGACATACATTATTACACAGCCATAGCCATGAAACCACAGCCTGAGACTCAAAGTAGGAATCGAAGATCTTTTGTGAAGACCTCTTAGGGCAGTTTAATTAGCTGAGGCAACTTTCACTACAGAAAAAGAAAAGGAGGCTCGACCAGTGCTCCACACTGGTCCAGCACATTGTGAGGGGACACTGTATCTTTACATGAACTGACAATTTTGTGGAATGATTTATTTTCTCCATTTTCACGAATGTCAGCGTTGCAAAGGTCGCCATCTGAATAAGTCACCGTATCATGATTATATACCACAACTTGGTCCTTAATGTCATGAGATGTTACATAAGTGTACACTGTAAGAATGCTGAGCACTATGAAAGGCTTGGGCAGGGAAGAAGAGAAATGGCCGGAGAGAGAGAAAGAGTGGACAGGGGCTGAAGACAGGAGGTGACAGCAGAAGGGTAGATAAATGATGGGTGGGTGGTGAGGTTTAAAAGAGAGACGGAGAAACCCAAGAATGAAGAAGTGAGAGGTAGAAAGAGAGAGTCATGGGGGGAAATCAGGAAGAGGGGGGGGTTACAAAGGTACACAGTATTCCTTGGTGAAACCATCATTACTATGAGCAATGGTAGCAGTCACCGGCCATTACCTTAGCCATCCACTGTCATAAGCAGAACATTTTTCGAGCCTGCCCTGTATGTCAGAGGAGAGGAGAAGCCGGCTCCTGCATGCTGAATATGTCCTATTTGCTTTTTTCCCCTCTGTACTGGAGATACAGGCGGCCCTGGCCAGGTGGCTACTTCATCATCAGAGGAAAGGACCTGTCGATAGCTGCTGGATGTGATCAATAAGGTCTTTTGGAGCTTCCCCCCCTTGTCCTTTTCATCCATTCTGCTCCCCTTTTCATCTCTGGTCCCAAAATGTGAAAAGGATCAGTGAAGTATGATGACAAAACAGCCACTGTTTGTCCCCGTAAATCTGTCTAATGATTTTCTATAGTGTAAGGTGAAGTGCCTGAGATGACTCCCATTCACTGTGAGTCTGGTATAGTGTGTGACAGTGCAGCTAAAATGAGGGCCAGGTAGGAGAGTTTAGATTAGGCTTTTATAGCAGAGTGAGTTCTCAGGCTTTCTATCAGAGGGAGAGTGACTGACGGGCTATTCTGTTCAGTGAATACTGTCATGATGTGGGCATTAAGACTCACTCCTGGCAGAAAGGTTCACAGTGGTGCTGAATAATGTGCATCGCAGAAGTCAACCACCAGGCCTGGCGGCTGTCATCTCTTTTTTCATCCCTGTGTCACCCTCTGCATCATTAATTGAAATAGCTGCTTGTTGCAATAAGTCAGCCAAGTTTTCTTACTTCCATATAAAGGAATCCAAAGCAGTCAAGTCTGATTTAATATTGTGTTCTACTAATAAACATATTTTTTACATTTTAGATTAATTTTGTCGGGTTGTCATCATTGCACACTTAGCAGCTCCGGCGCTGTAAATATATTAGTAGTCTAACATAAGCCATTTAAGCAGTTCTAAAACTGTAATATCTGAAATTATGAGCTTTCCTATTCATTCATTTGATAGAAAATATGTGATGGTGAGCAGAGGCTGATATATTGGGCTGCACTACTGCTGCCTGTTTTTAACGTTCTCCTGAATATGCTATAAAGATGATAGCCACTTTTACAGAAGTTTGCAGAATTTACACCGTATTCAACATTTAGTATCTGACACCAGGTATTAAAAGGCTGATTTAGGTAAGCGACTGTGTAACCGTTCATATTAACATTGCATTCACATAGCCAAAGGGAAGACAGAAAATTTCAGCTCTCATTTTCTCAGCTGTGTTTGCCCACCATGCCACACTGGATTGGAATTGTGACTTGAAATATTATTCTCAGCTAATCCAATATTCTATTTGTATGGTTTGAAATTGAGTTTAAAATGTCAATATCACTTCAAAAGCTGAGCCGTTAACTGAATTTATGCTCCAACTTGTGTTCTGTTTAGCACAATTCTAAGAAAGATGCATTTGTGGTATCACTTATGCTTCGTATTTCGTTTTTAAAATTAACACAGTATGTCTGCAAGGGAGTTGAGAGGGAAGATTAATGCATTTTATTCAAATATTGTGATGATATAAATTCATGTATTGAAATTTATCCTCTCGAGCTTTTCTGTACTCTAGTGTGTTTGGAAAAGCAATTTAAAAAGAAGACTGGTCCGGTTAGTGTGATCTCCACTGACAGATCATTTGGAAACTTTTGGGACTTCTGACAGTTCAGTCACCTTTTGTTACCAGCCAAGTCCGTGCAACAATCAGCGACGCTCTGTTGAGGACCTCTGGCTGTGCCCCAGGCTGTGCAGCCTGCAGTAAGCTTTATTGGAATATAATTAATATAAAACCAAAAGTAGTGGGGAAATAAATTGTATATTATTTAGAGAAATAAGTGATATATAACATAAGTATATGGACTGATTTCCAACTTTGCCTGCAGCAAAAAAAGGGAGCAATTTAAAATCAATATTAAATGGGAACACAATCAGCACAGGGCACCTTTAAAAACAAAACAAGGTGAATGACAGTTATTAAAATTGACTTTGCTTTAAGCCAGAAATGGTTTGCCAAGAATGTCACTAAAAAAATCCATAGGACAGTTTCCATCACCTCAGGAGTTTAGCCTCATTGATAATGCATATGAAAAGGATGAGTGATAGTGCCTAACAGCTTCATAAAACCCCTTATGGCAAAGGAGAGGGATGTGAATCCACTTAAAAGCAATCTTCCTCTTGTGCTGTAACTAGGGAAAGGCCTGATTGTCTGTCTGAGCCGTGCCGGTCATGCTCCATACTGTCAGAGCAAATGAAGTCAAATGGAGGCTTAATTACAGCGATAAGTTGTTGCCCTGTGGCTAAAAACATCTTATCACTAAACAGCTGGGAAGAATTTTTATTACTAGATGAATGCATAATTGGGTCCAGGGTGACTGTCAAAGAGCAGTTTTTTTTTTAAATAACAACAAGGCCTCCTGCTGTAGGGGGTTCCAGATCCTAAGGGTGTATATGATTACTGTGTGTTTTGCAATTTTATGATTCAACACGGCTTATAACATCCATGTAAATAAGCTTTTAAAATTCATTAAGTAGAGCTTCTTTGTGGGTTGACATTATTGTTTTATAGACTGTACAGTTTCAGTTATGAAATTTAATGTAGCCTACCTCAGTCTGATTCTTGTCTGATTGTGCACTGACGCCTCACTGCATGGTTAGAAACTGCTTAAACAAAATTGTAAGCATCATTTTAACAAGATGTTTTGCTTTTGGCAAAAGAAAGGCATCCTTTTTTTTTTTTTTTTTTTTTTTAATGTTGCCCTATACAGTACAAACATGTACTTGATTTGTTGGAAGTGGCATTAAGGTTCCCCGGGGAATATTTTCCTCTTTTGAAGCACACAATGGATGCATCTGCTGCTACAAGAAGATGTGAAGGGAGGTTTAAGGTGGTTCTTTGCTGAGTAAGTGGTAGTCTTGAACTTGAAAGGCTTTTAAAGTACTATAGCTTTAGAGGGTAATTGTTGTAATTAGACATGAAGAGAGATCTTGAGTCAGACAGCAGCTCAAATCTCTGTCTTGAGTGAAATGTAAAAGACATCAGCTGAAATATTGTACTGAGAAGTGCTACATAGACGAAGAAGGTGTTAACTATATTTGGTAAAAAAAAAAGACAGCTTCAAGTAAAAATCTGTATGCACATATGGTGTGTTTTGATAAGGGCTGTCAAAATTAACATGTTAACGTGGATTAATCCATTGTCTTGATTAATCTGATTAAAAATTTTAACACAATTAACCCATCTGCAGCACCGAATGACTCTGAACGTCTCTGCCAACACATTTCGGGCAGTTTGTCCAAGTAGAGTTACCATCATACATGTGCAAATGGGCAGCTGATCTGGTAGTGACAGGCAGCAGAACCAACCCATAAAGATGGAAGAAGACATTTTTGCCCTGTGGATGGGAAATTTGAGTGCAAAAAAAAAAAAACAAAAAAAAAACCCAAGAAGGAACAGTTGTTTCAGGTTGTTTGGCTGAAACCGTTGAAGGTGTTTAATAAACATGTTAAGTGCATATATATTCCATTCTTTCTTGAGTCTGTTTGCTCATGCCAAATGAAACGCGATTGATATAGATTCAAAATTAATGATATTTAATCGTGATTAATCAAAATGAATCTACGGCAACCCTGTGATTAATCTGATTCAAAAATTCAATCATTTGACAGCACTAGTTTTGATTCATCCATACAGAAAAAGATGAACAAGAAACACAGTAAAACCATGAGGATTTTGGTGAATATCTGTGTCCTTGTGTCCAAATGTTCCTGTTGTTTCTTTCTTCTCCTTCAGTTTCCCCTGTCTTTGTCTGCCTTTTTTCTCTTTGCTCCTCTGGTGAGATGCTCCTCTTTTCTTTGTCGGTCAAACACATACACTCTAGGCCAGATGTCAATAGATATATGTACTTAGAAAATGGCCAGCTGAGCCACTCTGCGCTGCTTTGACTGTCAATATTGACAGTGGAGATGCAGAATGTCAAAGCAAACTTAATGGCAAGCCTATCATTTATTATTTAGTCATATTCTAGTCATCCATCAATAATCATGCACTTGTACATGTGTAGTTTAAAGGCCTAAAGGCTTGTATGAATTGAGTTAAAGATTAATCCTTGCATCCAGCTCAGGGTATGTATTCATACGTGTTTGTGTGTTGTAATAACAGGGCATTAGAGTTCAAGGCTCAGATCCATGTTGTACAATAGCAGAGTCTAAAGAAGCAACGGTCGCCACAGCACCACGATACCCTCCATCTGCATATGAAGACATCCCATTTCTAAAGAGTTTAACCTTATGGGATGATGGTTGAACTATGTTACACTGTGACATCTATGTATAAAGACTACATTCTGGTGATGCTTCTCTGAGATGCTTGGCATCTTCATGTTGCACAATATACTTTTTCTTTTAATCAGTGAACTTTAAGTCTTCTCAACGTTTTGTCCCTAAAAGATGTAAGCAATTTTTCCTTGAGAAGAACATGACACAAAGAAAGGATTTCACAGATGTAAATAGTTCTAAGGTTAGTTATTTTGTTTTACCCCTTTGACAAATTGCAAAGGAATACTTGCTTAAGCAATTCCTTTTTCCTTTAATTTATCAAGTTTAGTCAGATCTTTTTTTTTTTTTTTTTTTTTTTACTGTGAGCCAATATAAATGGATCTACCTTTGGTTTGATTTCTTTTAATTGAGAAATGTACCCTTTACAACTGGCATTCCCCCTTTAGCAATATCATCACAGAACTAATGTTACTTTTGTAATTTGTAATTGTTATTTGGAGATCAGATGTATTTGCAAGATATATATATATATATCTCACACAAGCAATTTTACTTGTAAGAACAGTCACACACACTCTTTCCACAATAGCCTTATCTGTTATGGGAGCAGCTCAAGACAGTATTTTATCAGTCTACATCATCTTTCCGAGCATCCAAAGACCATGCTGATAAACAAAATGTACCTTATCTATTGACTGGATTCACTGATTGGTTGTTCAGGCTGTGTATTCTCAGACCAACAGGTTTCAGATTTTCTCATTTGTAGCAGCAGGCCTCCAAACCTTCCCCACAACATCCTCACTGTGTCTCTGTTGGGATCAGAATGCAAAGCTATTAGACACTGGAGGGTTTGTCTCAATCACACCGAATGGCTATGAATTTTAAATGCAGGATTAAGGCCTACAGAGAAGCAGGCACATGGGAAAGACTCAGTCAGTTGAGTGCTAATTTGATTTTTTAATTATTTCTTTTTTTTTTGCAAACAGCTTTGGCAAAACATTGTTAACAGGGAAGATGCATGGCTTGTACTTTAGTCCTTGGACTGTTCCGCCAAATCAAACCACACAAGGAACAAATAACCTCTTCAAGAGGAAATGATTTGACCACGATGAACATTCTGTTTTACTGGGAAAAAAACACTGTAGCAATGCCGAAGCTCTTGCAGCAATGCAATGGCAGCGTTACAACATGGCTTTTGGTATGTTTCCATCCAAAACAGAAATCCGAGATGCTCAGACTGAATGAAAGGTGAAGAGGAGGAATAGTTACATTCCAATCACCAAAAAAGGAGTCATGAACACAAGAGCTTTTTTTGTTGTTGAGTTTTTTCAAGCCATTGGAGCCTAAATGCCTTACTGTGTTTGCTTATGATTATTGATAGCCTCTGCCTTTTTCTGGCCTGACTGCCTAGAATCGCTCAAAGTGTCTGCTCTCCTGTGAAGGTAAAGTGCAAAGCAGGTCATTCATGTCAGTGCATCTGAGCGTTTATCATCTTTTTGTTGTTTCAGGTGGAGACATCGATGACTCATCCCCGTATGAACCTGTAGCCCCCATCCAACAGTCAGAGGAGTTTCGCTTGGCCTCCATCTCTTCAGGTACAAGTCTGATTATAACTCAGTCCTTGGTAATTTATCATGTAAATATTAATAAACTTATAAGTATGTGGAGATATTTCCCTTTTTTCCTCTGTTTTTTTTTTCAATCAATTTTTTAATTATTTATTTCATTCATCATTATGCGGGATGAATTGGACATTTCATCTGTTTTGTTACATATGAAAGATTACCCTGGGGTGTTGAGGTAAACTACATAATCTCAGTGCACTACCCTACCTCTTTACCAGCTATTGATTTTACTCTCAGATTGATTTTCTCTTTGCTTTACTAATTAAACAGCCTGGCACTCAACAGGGGAGCAATATCTTGCTATTTAATTTACTGGTTATCACCATCATGGTTTTATTTGTCAGTACAGATCTTATTATAAGACGTAGCTACCGCAGTTAATATAGCACAGAAAAAAGGTTGTACAGTAGGTGTGATTGGACACAGGGAAGACACCCGTCCACACAGCCACAGGCTATGCTCGCTTGAAATTCAATCGCTTTCTTTCATCCAGTTCTGACAGAAATTTCCTGAGGATGTTCTTTTTTCCATTTCTTGTTTCATTTTGCCAAAAGCAATCTACAAACACTAAAGACTGCACATTTTCTTTTTCTTTTGGCTGATGCATCTTGCTTTGTTTTATAACTGGGAGGTACTAAAAAGACACGCTTTTTGCATAATCCCCTTAGCTTCAAATCAGCGGTGTATAACTATTTTTTGAAACTACTGTCATTTGATAATTTAAGAAAAGGAAAACGTACCAAAATAAATATGAAAAAGTGCAGACTTTGATTGCTTTGCAGTTTTGGGAAATGATGGCAAACTATGTTCCTTGATTTAAGCATATATCAATCAACCAAGTCTTCAGAAAGTATCTAGCTCTGCAAAGGCTGCACAACCCATTGATTTCTTTTTTTTTTTTTTTTTTTTTTATTTTTAAGAATAAAAATATCTTCAGAAGTTGCATCTGGATCTAAGAAATTAATTTAAATGTGTATAATGGGAGGCATTTTTGATAAATTCTGATTTGATTTATTTAATCTATGCACAGTCCCTAATTCTTAGGCTGGAAAAACTGATGCAATGACCACGTTACAGCAATTTTAATATAAAAATAAATTGCAAATAACACTGTCTTTGAGAATTATTTGCATTTAAGCTTTTAGGCCCTTAAGAATCAGACAGTTACACAGAAACCAAAATTACACCCTGTGGCTGTCATCAGTTAAATTAATATTCATGTGTCCTCATCTAAATAATGTATATAATAATACATTTAATAAAAGACATTGAGTGTTTTTTTTTGTGAAATAGAGGTCTTCACTATATGTGTGTGACTGGTTCCAGTGAATAATTCTCAGTTCAAAACATGCTGTTTTCACTTACACACTGTTTTTACAGAGTGTTGGCTTCGATGAATAATAAACAGACTACATATTTTTACAGAACATCATGATGTGACAATGGAGATGACCTTTAACGTTTTGAATAGAAATCATGTCATCATTCATTAAATTCCCCATTTGTGTGAAATTTTCTCTTAATTTTTACCCACAGCCACACAGTGTTCTGCAAATGGGTCAGTCTGTTCGTCTAACTCAAAAACTGCAGCATATTTTAACACGGAATTTTTACACAAGGTAGTTCTGTCCCATATCTCATTCTTTCTAGAAGGGGTGTGGATCAGTTGGGAACAAGGGGCAAGGACTTAGGTCCAAAATAAAGCCATGAAAGTATCTTAAACATGTAATCCAACTGACTGGGTGGCTCCAAAAAACCTTGACCCCCATAGACTTACATTAAACTCCTCTCTAGAAAAAATAATTAATTTGCTTTCAGAAGTTATTCCAGTCTCTTCAGTTTAATTTGGAACCTTTAATAAGTAATCTGACAGTTCATCTTTAACATTTTCTCCCATAATACAATCTCAGGTTGAATAGAAAGCTTTGAGTGACAGGTGTGATCGACAGCACACTCACCTGCTGAGGTGGACTATTAGAGTTTTTGTTCAATTAGTAAACATCACATTTTTTCACCTGACAATCAGATTTACTGTAGTTGTGGTTTATAGGTTCCCTAACAAGATTGTAAAATTACTTTGTTTTACTGTGCTTGATGAAGTTTACAGTTTTTATCACGAGGGTGGTTAGGACCCAGGTGCAACACACACAAGCCGGAATCAGTTCAGTAGTGTTATTTATTTCGACCAATAGTAGAGGGGAGCAGGAGAAGAGACGTGGTTTCTGGGTATCTGGCAGGTAGGTGTAACCAGAGACAGGCAGACAGACGGAGGAACAGGACTGAGGAGAGACAGACGGTGAGAGGTGGAAAAGGAACAGGCGGAGGTCCGAAACAGGAATGTAAGCAAAGAACAGAGCAAGAGGATCTGACAGGTACTAAGGATTACAATGTGGCAGTGAACTGAGAGTGTAGGAGTGAATATATGCTGTCAGCCTGATGAGCTGCAACTGAGTTCCCAGGTGAACAGAGATGGCTGATAAGGTGGGTGTGGCTGAGCGAGTGAGGGAGCAGACAGGTGAAAAGGGATTGGCTGAAAGGTGTGGCAAGGTGAGGGAGAGGAGAGCAGCAGAGAATCCCAGGTGAAAACAGTGACTGGAATGAGGTGACAGGGTCAGGGAGGAAATGGCAGAGAACCAAACTGTAACAGTTTTATCAAGTCAGTAAACTAGTGTTTAGCATTAGCTGACCTCTGACCCCTTACAGACAGATCTCATCCCTGCTGCCCAGACACTATCTGCATCAAACGTCACTTTCCTGCTCCAACAGTCACAGAATAATCAAAGTGTACAGGAGCTTTCAGCTATCGTAGTTTAACAATGCATAAGTACTGAAGTAAAACAGGGGCTGTGGTACAGTCTGCTCAGACATATTAAGATACAACAGGGGACTCATTATTATATCCATTTTCCTTCAATTGTTTCCACTATTCTCTCCAAGGTGAAAGATTGGATTTGCTCCCCGAAATCTGTTTAGCTCCAAGCATCCCCCATTATTTATCATTTCTGAGGACAAAATAATTGATTGTTGCAGTGGGAGAAAACCACAGGCAAACAGATAAGTAATTACACACTTATTCTATGGAAATATTTTTTTCCCTCAATTACTAAACCGTGCAAAAGTATTCATAATCGCGTCTATAAATGTTAAACGGCATAGAGACCCAGGGAATATATGATATCTAGTTGGTTGATGAGGACAGGGAATGTATACACTCCAGAAGGTAGGGAATTGAAAAATAATCTCTGCTATTTTGAAAGTTTTTGTCTGGGTGAAAGATAAGGGGCAGACTTTGCGATAGGAGTGAAAAATAATTTTATACTGTTGTATCCACTCACAGTCTGAAGTTCAAATAAAGAGCGTAAGGAGACTTGGTTTCTGCATTGCCCCAAGTGATACCTGCAAAACTATTACATACAGAGTTCTGCTTCTAATAGTCTCAGCCACTCAGTTTTGCATATCTTAAAAATGAAAAGGTCTTCTGTGCACTCTTAGAAAATTAGTATACTTAACCCTGTGGACTTTATCCACTAAGGACAGAGGCTGCTCAACTCCTCATTCGCTTTTCAGCAGCTATATTGGCAACACAACCAAGAAAAGATATGAATTCTGCTCCTCCTGGCCTGGCTTGGCTGGCACTGTGCTCCTGCATCAGCAGAGATTCATCACCTCAGTGTTCAGCAGAGTTGCATCCAAGACTGACTAGAGTCACTGACAGCAGTGGGCTTTTTTCCAGTGAATTCAGAGCTGTGATGGCAGTGTGGTGACAATATCTTGGCCATGTTTACATCCTCTGTGCCACACCTCCCACCACTGGATGATGGTGATACAGGCAATCACCATGTAATTACATTGAACTGAGTGAAGAAGCCTTAATGCCTTCATGATTCTCTGGCTCCCAGGAAAGAAGTGTTCTCCAGTTTCACTACGAGGACAGCATGTTAAAATCAGTGAATCCCTCAACCTTAGACCATGTTGATTCTTTAAATCGACACAGAGCCCAGTTGACTCAATGTGAGCACCTCAGTTGCCAGGAAAAAATGCGGTCATTGTATGTTTCTGTATGTTTCTGCAAACCACAGATACGTATAATATCAACTTTCGGTGAACCAGTAGTATAGTTTAGTTTTTTCATTCATTCCAGTCTTCATTAGGAAGGAAGTGGACCGCTTCTCAGCTGCTGTAAACTTATAACACAAAGTGCTTTAACGCATAAAGACCCTGAGCTACTTTTGTGGCAGCTCCAAAACATTTTCTCTATATTTTACTTTTCTTAAAGAGGTCATATTTTGCTAAACCCACTTTTATTAGTCTTTGGTTCATTTACTTGTGTATTTGGACCCTAATAGTTCATAAAGTTTGAATTTGAACCCTCCAGGTGCTGCAAAGCTATCTTTATATTCATTCTGGCAAAAATCAACTGGATTCCCACAACCCGTTTTAAATCCTGCTTAATTTGTCGTGTCTATAACTAGTTACATCACGACATTTGCACGTTAGGTCAAGACTTCAACGAACATTTCTCTGAGTACGATATAATTGTTTGCCAGCAGCAGCGGCTGTAGTCTATACTGAAAATATGTCCAAACTTTGAGCCAATTACCTAAAATGTTCAGTTGTTGGTTGACGAATGAACACAAGTGGCTGAACGGGACAGAGCAGCACAGCCAATAAACTGGAGGGGGCAGGGCATGAAGTGTCTCATGTGCATTTAAAGGGCCAGTGCTAAAAAAAAAAACCTTTCTGGTGTCATTACTCAGAAATAGGGTTGAAGATGGACCTGTGGAGTTGAATTAATGAAGAATTCAGACCCAAGCAGAGCATTTACAGTTTATGTAGACTACAGGGAAATGTTTTAAAATGCATAATTCCATTTTTAAAAGTAAAATATCACTCTTTTAAGTGATTTATTACCATTCATTATGACATTATCCTCTGTATTTTGTATTTTATCAGAGAACATAAGGTACTTTCCCATATTTAATTTACTGACTATGTGGATGTTCATAAAATCTCAGATTAAAGTGAATGGTTATTATTACAGAAACAGAGAAAACTGAAGAAAAAAGTGACTTTTTCAGTAAAATCTGTCATCAACTGAACATAAACCTGTCTCCATCCACTGTCATTGATCCAACTCCATGGGTTTTACTGGTGAGTCAATGTTGTAGAAGATGACAGTGTTTCCATGTTCACTATGGATCCTCTGAACATCCAAATGGGTTATATCTGATGACCATGAAAAGATGACAAACTGCATTTTACACCAATTATTTACATGAATGGATAGGATTAGTGGTTCAGAAGTTATTAAACATTTTAGATCAGTAGATGGGTTTGTTTGGTGGGGGCTGCTTGGGTCTTTGTGGGTTAATTAGGATTATCAAAGGCTTCTTTTGTTTGACTCTTTTTCTACATTAAGCTAGCTTTTACCTAACCAAATTAAGTGCTGTCCATACCTAAACCTTACTAAAATATAAATTAAAACACATAATAACTAACAAATGCTGTTGAAAATATATTAAAACAGAAGGAGAAGTAGATGCGAAACATAGAGTACTTTATTTGCAGATGCTGAGGTTACATGTAGCTGTAGTTTGCAGAAGTGCACAATGGCAGCGTTTTTCTTGGCATCTGGGTTGTTTTCCATCCAACAAGTGCTGTGACAGGAGTGCAACCTCAGTCACACTTTGGCTCACAAGGTCTGCTCAGCAGGTAATACTCTGCCTTTTGTGAGTGTGATAATACTTCTACACACTTCTATGTGCAGCCCAGGCAGTCTGGTTATTGCGAGGTGTGTTTCACTGTAACCTGTAACCTGTCACAGTTTGTCAGTGGGTCGCACTGTCACGGTTTGGGCAGAGGGTTTGTTGAGCATCTGATTGGAGCCCCAAGACTAAGTAAACTGGAGAGAAAGGTTGTAAACAGGTGAGCAGGACAGTACTGACAGCTAACCAACTTGCCAACAAGCAACAAAAACACTGCATGCTCCTTTGGGAGAGCTAGTGCCAACTCTAGTCTGCTTTGGTATGTGACTGTGAATCCTAAATAGATAAAAATGACTTGACATGCTAAGGTTCACTGGTGTAATCCTAGCTTTGGCCTTTCTGCTTCATTTGGACTGAGACAATGGAGATATGGGATGATATGCAGCAAAGGACCTAGAGCCTATTTAAGTCAGGTGAGCCACTGGGGCACCCCATTGTAGCTTCTTAAACCCAGGCAGAATACAGGATCAACACTTACTACAGCATTTTACAACAGGGAAGAAACTAAAAGAACAGAAATTACATTACTGCCAGAAATACAGAGTAGGTGAAAAGTAACTAGGCATTAAAAATTGGTAATAAAATCCAAATTCCTATTTCACATTCATTGACACAAATGATGTATGTTCTTTATTGCATGGGAAAATGAAAATAAATCTTAATATTTCATCGTAAGCACTGGTGGTGTCAACCAGTTTCCTCAAACAGTCAGGGATGGAAGGAACAACCTTCTGAAGGATGTCGTCTGGGATATCATCAAGAACATCCTGAATCTGTGAATAAGAAATAAGACAGTAAGAAAATAAGAAATCCCCATTAGTGTTGTCTGTTTAAAAAATGTTTTCATTATGACTTCAGTGATACTAAAAATTCTATAAGCAATTTCTAATGCCTAGTTACTTTTCACCCACCCTGTATATTACAATTAAAAATAACCAAGCAGCACTACTTGTCTGACCGGATGTACATCATGAAAACTTTGTTAAAATAGACTTACAAATCTATTAAATTATAGCCCACCACATTGACATTCAGCCACCACTGTCTCTGACTGAGAGAGAACAAAACTAGACAACTCTGCCCCCACTTTTGATCGACATTTGAGCTGGAGTGGTGCTCTAATGATGGAACCACTCAAATGCCAAAAACAAGAAAGTTTGCAGCAAATTAAAGGGCGCATATTAAGTGGACTTCATGGGAGCTCTGTTCAGCAACACAAAACTACACTGTACAACGTGCAATTAAAGTATTACAGCGTGGTGCAACATTATTTTATGTCTAATTTTACTACTGCCATGAGTTTCTTCCCCACTATCTTTATTAACTTGGGTAACATTTTCTTTCTTTTTTTCTTTCTTTCTTTCTTTCTTTCTTTCTTTCTTTCTTTCTTTCTTTCTTTCTTTCTTTCTTTCTTTCTTTCT
>JAPQRP010000030.1:24565853-24578197 GCA_037367295.1 Apogon hyalosoma
TTCTTTCTTTCTTTCTTTCTTTCTTTCTTTCTTTCTTTCTTTCTTTCTTTCTTTCTTTCTTTCTTTCTTTCTTGCTTTCTTGCTTTCTTGCTTTCGTTTTCAGCCGGTCATGTATTACTTATTTTTTCATACAAATGCTCAGATGCCTGCCCCTGCATGAAAACAGAAATAATGGTAGCCTGCATTTATGTAGTGTTCGCTACTTTAATGATAGCCAGTGCTTTACAGTGTCATTACCACATTCACACACCAACAAACACATGATGTGCATTTAGACTTGTAAAGAGAAGCGACAAAAAGGAAATAAAATCACGTGTTACTTTGTGACACTTAAAATTGTTCATCATTCAAATGATGTAAATCTTTCCTAGAGGAAATTCATGGGTAATCTTTTCTTTGAGCAATATCCTTGTAGTTCCTCCGTAAACTGAACACACTGTGGAAAATCATACATTATTTCTTGCTTATAATCAAATTGGCTTCTCCGGTGGGAATTTAACTAAATCAAACAAGAAGATGCATTGTGACCATGCCACAGGAATGCATATTTATCTTGTTCCTGATTTCTTAAGGAATACAGCTGATAAAATGAACTTGGTACAACTAAATGTTCTTTGGTCTGTATTACACATTCTACATGAACAGAAATATTCAGACACATCGCAAGTTCAGCTTGTAGCACTTTCAACTCCTGTTGATATTATATATTATAATGATTATAATGTTCGTGACAGTTATTGTCAATAATCGTGATCAATGTCAAGTCAATATTTCTTTTATGTAAAGTTGTAGTTTAAAATGGTTCTGTATGGTCAGAACAGGGCAAATATTTCTGAAAGAGTCAGAACATTTACAACAATTATTACGTAAACCATTAAATGTTAAGTAAAATTATGCAAAAATCAACCTTTATATGCATAATTGTAATGAGAAAATAAAAAAGTTTATTGCAGTGATATTTACTGAAAAATAAAATTATATTATGACATTTGTTACAGTTTTGTCTTCTAGCCTGCTGTTAGAAATGAAACCCCTGAATTAAATGTGTCCCAATGCTTTTGTACACATAATGGACAAGAAAAATTCCCAGAGCTCAGGTTTGTTGTGCTTTCTTAAATATATTGTAGCTATGATACCCACTTTGCTATCACGCTACAGGAATGTGTTTGAGAAGCTGAATCAAGAGAACGTGGCATTTTTCTTAAAGGGTTCTTATCATGTTGATGGAGCTTGTATTACAGTTCTTATCCATTGTTTTCTTGGTTCAGTGGAAGAATTACTGAACGAGTCAATAACAAGTCGGATGCTGCTGCTTAGATCGATACGGCATCATTTATGAAGGACGTGGCGTGGCCGCATATCCATAGACACCCTCCGTCACGCTCCACGAGGACTCATCAAGGCCCAAAAGAATGGCATGTTACACAGTGCAAAGATATCATTGACTGTAATTGTTAATATGCTCCACATGAAATGTAGTCCGTTCTCTTGACCCAGCGCTGAGCTAATTAACTTATTAGGAGCAGAGGGCGGCACAGAATCTGGCATTCAGGGGTCCCTCCAGGAATTAGGTTTAACATCCCTTAGTTAGACCTTCTAACTCTCACCACTAAGCCTCTCACCTTTTAGCTCAGTATGCCCACCATCCAATTAAATGCAAAAAGCTATTTCTACAGCTGGGTAAAAAGGACCGGTGCAACCGCCGTGCTCAGCATGCTGTTGAAATGTTTGACATTTTAACATTGTCCCCATAACAATTGCTATTACTTGGGCAAACAAAAAGATCTCTTCTGCATGCGAACTGTTGGGGTTTTGGTTATTAGGGGTCTGAGCGTGTCTGTGTATGTTTGTTTGTGCAAGATTGCTTTTGTGTTTGCATAAGACTGCGCTTGTATGTATTTATATTACTTAGTTTATATGCCTCATTATTCTGTGAGAATTTTCTAATCAGTTTACCCTTAGTTCAGCCTTAGCTTGTCTCTCCGTGGGTCAGTAATGAGTGTTGTTGTTCCAAGCTCACTTATCAGGGACCTTTTTATAAAAGTCAGCGTTTTTCTAATAAGTTTAAATTAAACAACTGTGAATAATCCACAAAACACGACCATGCTAGTGTTTGTTATTTTAGTATATTAGTTATGCGAGCTGGTAATAAACAGGAAAGCAGATTATTGGAGCAGTGTTTGATAGGTTCACCTGACCCACACATACACATATCTTGCTAGATTATTTCAATACATTATGCATTATTGTCAGTGATGGTTGAGCTAAACAGCATGCATATTAAGAGTGGGGGTCCGCTGAGGATGCTCAAGCTTTGAATTCCACCGGAGGAAACTCGACTTGAAGGCAGATGCTCATAAACAGCTCAAGTATTTAGAAGTATGTTTACAATGATTTAAAATTCCTTTGGACACTCCCTTCCTACCTCTCTTTTCCTCCACATGCACACATTTAGTCTCGCCCACAAATATTTAGCTTTCTCCTATCATTTTTTTCTGCATGCGCCCCTCGCTCTCTTTCATCCTCATACTGGTTCATTTTGCAGCAATAATTTTATGCTTGGGGGTAAAATTCAGTTGATCCTAGCAGAACTCTGCTGGTCTTCCTATGATGACGTGCATTCGTCTGACTTGCCTAGTAAGGCTTAGGGAGATGATGTTGAAGATCCACTCCACCCTCTTAGTTCCCCCCAGACACCCTGCTGCGACACAGAGTACAGAGCTAATGACTGATGAGCCCTTTGACACGGAAATGCTTGACATGCTCCTCAGGGTCCAGACTAAAGACTTCCCTAACAAGCACTTGCACACTCACCCAGGGCCGTATTAAATCCAAACTTTGGCACCTTTCCTAATTACTGAGAACATACCCGAAGCCAAGAGCCTCTTCCTAACCTGGACTGAACTCCCCTCTGCAGTGCAGCGTCCCTGGAGTATGCGATGATATATGAAAAGCAGAATTCAAATTAGGCTGACTGAGAGCAATTACTGAGGAAGGAGGATACCTTAGTGTTGGGGAAAAAAAAAAACATCAAAATCCAGTGTACGTGAATGTTTTATCTTCCTCCGCCCATTCATATGTGCTTGGTCCACACCCCTCACCACTCTTTGCCCCTCTCTTTATCATCCCGCTCTCTCTTACCTCCCAGGAGCTCAGGTAGTAGGTAATTTTCTGCCTCTATTTCTGCCTCCCTCTTTTTCTGTGTGCTATATTTGTTGAAAGAATAGGTGGTTATTTCCTCTACACTGCCATCAATGGGGTCTAATTTATGTTGCCCATGGAGTAGAGAGTCCTATTAAAAGCCTATTTACAGTCGAACGGGAGGATCACCAAAAGCAATGGCGGCGCTTTAACTGCTGTTGACATCAACTAAACGTTATGAGACCTCATTTTGCATACGCACAAAGTACTGGGTAAATAGCATGAGACGTTCAATTTCAAAGTCTTTGTTAAATGATATCTTGCAAATTATTTGCAAGTGTCACCTTTATTTAGTTACATCTCAACACCATAGGCAGGTACCAATGAATAATGAAAAAAACCCTATTATTTATGACTTTTCCTGCACTTAATGTTTATGGATTCCATTAAGCAATCAGTCCGTCCATTTGCCCATCCATCTCTTCATGCATGTACTCCATTCACTCCTTTCATCTCCCGTTAATGTATGGTACTACAACGAATAATAGAAATTAATAGATATGTGTAGGTTATTGTGATGCTGAGAGCTGTTGATTACACTGCTGATGGGAAGGGTTAATTATTCTGCACAAGAGTCGCATATCTTTCCTGAATTAGGCTGGACTAATTGAAAGCTCTCCAGCATGTCTCTGTAAGTGGCTGTCCAATCTGTTAGTCTGTGTCCTCTCATTTCATCGTTCTATCAGCATGATCAGCTGCAGTAATCAACTACTCAAGTCTCCTCTGCGCTCTTAAAGCTTTTTCCATTTTTATATTTCTTCTATCATTAGCTTATCAACCCCTTTCTCCTTACATTATAAGAGACTTTGTTTTCTGAAAACCTTTATTGTAATGCACTTGGAAAATCTATTATCTGTCTGTAACCCAATACTGTGCATTTCCCCTCCTGTCTCCACTTCTTTGCTTCCTTCCTCTTCTCCTCCTGCTCTGACCATCATCCTGTTTGTGTGTAAGCATGTCAGAGCCATCAGTTGGGCTTTGTGTCTTATGTTCGCCCCAGGACATCTTTTTGGGTTGAGCACCAAATTCAATCTCCGCTCCCCAATCAGAGGTAGTAAAAATCCGTCCGTTGCTGCTGCCTGAAAAGTGGCTATAGCCCTGCTCGGTCAGATAACTCTTAGTAGCTCATCCTTCCCTTATTTTCTTTTCATCCTGGACCCCCCCAGTGGCCCACATTAGAGACTACAGATGGCCGCGGAGATTTAGAAGCTGCAATCTATCAATGTAATCTATGTAATGTAGCCTGAACCACTGGACAACCGCCCCGCTAACCTCTCCTCCAGCTGGACTGGGCCGCCCCCTTTCAGGCCAAACCTGGCCCACTTTTGTCATACTATGGGTCTACTTTGGTTTCTTTATGCCCGATGCCAAAATGAAAATCCTTTCCTTGGATTCTCATTGTAATCACAGCTCATTCAAACAGCTCCCTCTTGACACTGGCAGCTAATTCTATAAGGTCTGATGTGTGTTACTGTTGGATAAGTAAATTACATAAACACAATTTTGCAACACTGAGGATGTTTCCAGACTAGTAAAGATTGTTTTTACTGGAGAGTTTTTACCTTCTCCCCTCAGGGACTGCAAGGATAAACATTCAATTAAAGAATGAAATTGTGTCAGTCAAATGTAATGCTCTTCATATCTGAACAAAGATGGAAAGGTTCTTTTGATAACCTCATGACAAACACTGAAAAAGACTATTTCAAACACTTGCATCTGCTGAGCTCAGATCATGTGCCTATTTGATAATGTGCCCCCTACATTTTAATCATTATTAACAGCTTCAGTGTGATAGATGGGTGCCAATTGTAGTAATGGAATATAACATTCACTAGCATAAAAATGAGCGCACGAACTCTGTGTTTTTGTTACTTTAAAATGAACTTCTTGTATCTGTAGACGGAGCAGTTTGCTCTTTGTTATTTGTGTGCTGCCATGTTTCTTCTGTAGCTCAGAATGGAATTTATCTTCTTCTTTTTTTTTTTTCTTTTTTTTTTTTTACATTTTTCAAAATTTTCAAGCATCTAGCATTAAGGTACATTACTGTCACCTTCTATGTTTAAATACAGGCCAGAATATTAAAAATATTCTCTTGAAGGTTCAAAATATAACAGTTGCATTTGCTTGTGTGCCTAGTTTGTTGGAGTCTCTGTTGCATTTATTGACATGTGCCAACTTCATGTCTAAACTAACATTAACTAGAGTTGCACAGTTTAACCAGTGGAGAGGAGCAGAAGAGATGCATTGAAAAGTATTTGTGGAATGACTGTAGTCCTCTACATGTAGTGCTCAGACTATTGTTATGAACGTACGTAACTGAGAGTAAATAATTCACTTAGACTTTGAGTTAGCTCCAGATGTCACACAAGTAAAACAACAGCATGTAGTACAACAGTATGCATAAGCCTTACATATGGAACCTATAACAAAAGGTTTAGAACAGTGGTGTCAAAGTCATTTTAGTCCTTAAAAATGTGAATAAAATGAAAAACTTGAAATGTCTTAAGAATAATAAGTCAATTTTTAATACTATTATGCCTCAGTTTATCATTAACACATGTGCATTACAACTTGCAGATCACAGTAGATCTACAAATACACAAAATATTTAGTAACAGGCACAATATTGTTTAAAAATGACTTTAACACTATTAAAATGACATACAATGACTTTGACACCCTTGATTGTTGATACCTTCTGTGTAATTTTTCTATTTCACAAATTCATCCCAGGGGCCGCATTGGACCCTCTGGGGGGGCAGTTTTGGACCGTATGTTTGACACCTGTGGTTTAGAATGTACAAATCTAACATTGGCTCTAACAAGGACTACTGTCGCTAGGTGAGCAGGGGGTGGTATTCACTCGGTTGCAATCTGTAATCTCACCATTACACACTATTAAATATTACACAATGAAGGGCCCTTGTTAGACCCTGTTTGCTTCATCCATCGCGGGCTTTTTCGTTAAGAGGATATTGACTCCATAAAAGTGGATGCCACCCGTTATAAAACAGAAAGAAGAGCTACTGTGGAAACATGGAGCACAATTAGGAATGTCTTCCACTTGTGTAAAAATATGTTCTTAAATCTCCCTAAATCTTGCACACTGGACCTTTAAGGGAAAGCTGGATAGACTGTGCTTTCTTCTCTCTCTGTCGCAGTCTTGATATTCTACTTCTGCAGTTCTTCAGTAAGCAATGAGTTTTGTTTTATCTGACGTAATCTGGACCTAAAAAACTCATTAATTTCAGGGGTTTGCTTATTTTTTTTCCCCCTGCTGTGATGTGATGTGTTCCATGTATCCCCATTTCTAGGATTGATAATGTGCAATGCACCGCTTGGAAACAATCTCTGCACCTCTGGCACACCCCTCAAAATAAATGGTCTCTGTCCTGCTCCCGGCTGTCTGATAGACACAGAGTGAGATTGGTTCTGTTGAATAAGAGATGAATTTCTGTGGGTGTCACCATTCCGCCACGACCTCTGAAATATCATTATCTACAGGGGAGGGAGGTTAAGTTCTCTAATATAGACTGAATACAAGAGAAGGGTGCCACTAGTGAACATGATCCTGCTTTATTACTGATATATCTCAGAAAGGTGTGTTTTCTGCTTTCCCCTTGGTAATGTGAACCACCTCCAAATATCCAAACACACCTAATGCCATAATCTATTTGCTGCAAATGTGATGTGCAGCCTAAGGGACAATTGCAGTGTTTCAGATAGTGATTACACTGTGAAAAAATACTTAATCTTGTACGTGAACCATCCAATAAGTGTATGATGCAGCACAATGTGCATCGCAGAAAGGAGTCTTTGCCAAGTCCTTGTGCTTAGCATGTTTTAGGCAGGCTTTAGAGTTCTTAGTGTGAGCAATATTCACATCAATAGGTTATCGTGTCAATATTTTCCCAAGGATTTATGTTTGTATTACATTATTTACTGTACACTTCTTAAAATTGTTTTTTTTTCTTCTTTTGTCTGTAATATAATGATATCCAAATAAATAGAACATGTACTGGCAGGAGCTCATTTAAAAGTAAATTCAGTAAAATTGACTAACTTGAAAGGGTGCTAATATTATGATAAGCACATCATAGTAACACTTGTACATGAATAATTTATTAAGGTCCGATTTGGAATCATATCTTAATACATTTGTATTCCACTCAAGGACTAAAAGACCCTGAAACGGTAACTCAGAGTGGATATGGGCTTGCTGCAGGCGCCCCTCTAGTGGCTCACTGTTGGTTGGAGAAACAGAGAAGCAGACATGATATTGAAGAGTTTCCTTCAGTGTTCAAGCCTAATACTTCCAATGAACTCTCCTTCTGGCAGAGATGAAGGGATTATTGTTTTATTTGTTGATGTTTCTTTGCAGCTGAGCCCACTGTAAACCATATCAGATTAATGTTGAGTCAGAAGCCTAGAGACAGACTTTTATCCATTTGTTGCACATGTATATGATCTAGGGTGTTTTTCAGTAGATACATAATCAATGCAACTGCCCAAGTTTACAATTTCAGATAATTTATGTTTCAAAGTAATAGTAACACTGAAATCCTGAAGTCATTTTTTTTTTTGTTTTTTTTAACAATGATGTGCACTCACAGTGTCCAATAATAAGAATATGGCAATGAAGTGTAATGTTTTTCATCCATTTTTTCCAAACTGCCTAATCCTCTTGAGGGTCACGTGGATGCTGGGCCGGTATCCTGCATGTTTTAGATATATCCCTCTTCCAACACGCCTGATTCAAATGATAAGCCTATCATCAAGTTCTGAAGAAGCCTGATAACAACCGCCTGGTGTGCTGGAAGAGGGGAACATATAAAACATGCAGTACTGGCCCTCGAGGACCAGGACTGGTGACCCCTGGCCTAGACACACCATGTTGCCACTTCATCACAAGACTGGCATATACAGACGATCAACCATTCACTCTCATATCCACACCTTACGGGCAATATAGACTGACCAATTAAGTAGCTGTATTGTGTTATAGATTTTAAATCACTGAAGTGTCTCTTTTCTTTGTGCTCTTTGTCAGGGATGCACACAGTGGCCCCAAAAGGCTCCCTCTGTCCTGACGCTGACAGAACTTGCAACCCTTGTCTTGATGCCGCTAAAGCCTGCAATCTGAATGGTGTTTGCAAGAAACACCGCTCCTTCTACATCGCTACCTGCAACAAGGAGGACAAGGGTGATACTTGCAACAAGAAACGCTGCCACAAAGCACTGAGGGTGTTCTTAGATCGCGTGCCAGCTGAGTTTAGCCACCGGCTGCTCTTCTGCCCCTGCCAGACTGAGGGCTGCGCCGAGCGACGCAGGCAGACAATCGTGCCTGATTGTTCTTACAAAGAGAAGGTTAAACCCAACTGTCTGGAGCTGCAAAAGGTCTGCCGCCAGGACTCTCTGTGCAGGTGAAAAAGGGGAACACTGGGTAATGGAGATTTGAGGGGTGGAAATGGCAGAGAAATGGTGTCCTGTGATGTAAATGTGCATGAGGAAGGGGTGCTGGGAATACTGGTGAATGTATGCGTATGTAGTGAATACTGTTTGGTTAGGTTGATGGACAGATTTTAGTGCAGTGTGTATGAAATGAGCTACCACCAAACACATCTCAAGATTCATTATCATCTTCTTATATTCATAGAAAATGAGAAAAAACAAAATTGAATCGGTGCATTTGAGAGAGTTCCTGTTTGATGGCAATTTCCTTCCTTTCATGGCATTCTAAAGTTTTATGTTTCTCTGCTCTAAGTTTGCCAGCGAAGTAATTAGACTTTCAGGAAAGCCATGGCTATTAGACGCAGGATGAAGATGTGAGGCTAAGTTGAAGGGACAACGCTCAATTAAGCTGAACAAAACATTAGTGGATCACTTTGGCTGCATGGGGCCTTTATTGGATTCAAGCGGCCGGATTCAATTCACACCTACCCAGCCGTGACATGTTTCCTTGTGTTAGTGGAGCTGAAAGCAGGTGAAACACAGTGGTAGCAGTATCAACCCAATCAGCTGTCAAGATCTTTTTACCCCGCAGAACTATGCCCTGAGTTTGGCCACCAACAGGCTGCACATCTTGAGGACTAGCCACTAATTTCTGCCGTTTATAATTTAAAAGTATTAAAATAAAGTTGGACATGTGTAATTCAAAGCATTTAAAACCTCATTTATGAGCCTAATGGAGTTTGACTGCTAGACTATTGAAAGCCCACTCCTAAAAATAATAGTAAAGATGTGACAATTATGAGAAGTGAAACTTTAGGCTGTTTCAGTATGACAGATGATTAGGCAGCTGATGTAGTTCAGTGACAGTCAGTGACTTTTCTTGATTTTGTCACTTTAAAACAACATGTACTTGTCCAGTCGAAATAGGCAAGAATGACAGCGGCTATATGCTGTAGTTTGTAAAGTGCAGTAACAGCCTGGAAATGACACCGTTCTCTCTTTCTTAAAAAAAACTTGCAATTATTGTACCTTAATGTGAGAAGTGTGGAATGCATTTATTGTGCATATTGTGACAAGCACAAAAATCAGCACTTCCCCTAGAAAATGATTTGACTTTTTTTTTTAATTGACGTGAGCAACATACTGAACACAATGAATAAGAGACAGAAAGCACAGAAAGTGTGGAAACATTTTCACTTTGCTTTTCATTATTGTTTTGTTCTTTTTTGGATATCATGCCAAATTCATTTGTTGCTCTCGTTTATTGATGGGCTTTTCTGTAATAAACAAGAAGTTGGCACAAATAATGAATTAGCTACCCACACCAGCATTCATTGTCTATGATGCCTCAGCTATATCTTCTTTTCACACAGGTGAGCAGCCTTCAGGGTTTAGCGTTAATGGTAAAAACCAATTCCTTCCCATCAACACTAAATCCAGCCACCATGATGCTCAAATAGGGAAACTCTATTGCCTCTCCTCCGATTTATGATTGTCTTGATAATTACCTGCTTGGCTGTATTGTGCAATCTGTTTTCAGGCTGGCTTACTTTCGTTGACCTTTAGGCCCTCAGGTGTCTGTTGTGTGCCTCCTTACTGAGAAAGATGAAATAGAACGTTAAAGCTCATTATCTGTAATGCCCTGCTGAGGTCAACAGCTCGATGAGTGCGCACACACTTACAGAGTATGGACACATGCTGGTGTGTGTTCTAACAGCCGGGAGCCACATGCACACTTATAACACTCTCCTGCAGTGAATTAGTGCTTCCATGCAAGATAATGTCACAATTCAATTAAACTGAGATGCCACTGGTGAGTGCTGGGCTCACATTTTCCCAGGATATGAATTTGCCGTTTCCCAATCTATTGATAAGCATCGTTGCAGGACAGTTTTATACCCTAGAAGACAATGTGGATACAGCAATTTTTATAGTAATTTATTCATGGCATTAACCTTCATGTGATTTTAATTTGCTCTGCATTCTCAGTGTGACATAGGTAAAGGTATATTAAATTTAAAGTAATTTGTATGCTACTAAAAGGTTAAGCAAAGAGATCAGAGCTTGTTTTGTGCACTCTTGCAAACCCAACTGAGAAAGTTTACCAAAAATGTCTAAACTCAGAATTCACAACACTCACAACACCAAAGGAAGCTTTCCTTTGCTCTCTACTTCTCTCGCAGAGATTTGTTGATAAAAGCAAAGAGAAGATGATTCAACGACAGGCCTGTCCTCCCCAGGGGACACCTGTCTCACTCTAAACAACGGATACACAGCTACCCTAAGCTCATTTCATTCTAACACTTAGGATGGATTGAGAGAGAATGGAAGAGGGAGGAGGGCAAGACAGGGGGAGAGATAATGAGACAGAGAGAGGAGGAGGAGGTAAAGGAGGGAGGATCATAGGATCGATCAGGGCCGTAAAGCTACCGCAGTGGGTTGGAGGTCAGTGGTTTGGTCATACAGCCACGGAGCTCTGCATCAGGCTCTGCTGGTATCTCAAAGTCAATCATAGCTCCCTGCAACATACTGTGACACTGGGAGGGTCATGGCTTGAAGCACGCCAAAGTAAAAATGGATTTAAAAATGTACACTTGCCTATTTTATAATTTATTTATGACTCCGAAAAGCCAGCAGTTCCTTGCTTTGCTCAAATAAAAAAATACTATCAAATGTGCTCTGTTTGGAGTTTCACATAGAGCACATTGGATGCCAGGTTGGCGGTGATATCACCTTTGGAGGCTGTTCAGATTGTTCCAGGTGGAGCCCAGAACTCAATCAAACACAAGATAAATATTTGAAACAATTTCAAATATCTAATTTTGGCTTGGGCTTAGATGGCATATTGTTCTTCAAGATTTCATTCGCTTCCTGATCTCCATGGAAGCAATTGTTGACATACTCTAGAGATGGGGGGACTGTAGATGGACAGAGAACAAGCGTTAAACCAGCAGATCTTATTTCTTACAGCTGCTTTGACTTCTACTCCCATCATTATTTTATTTCCCTCTGTAATCCACAAACTGACATTCCCTTTTATTAGTTTCTCCCATTTTCCCTCTCTTTGCCTCTCGTCTTCTTGCTGCCTCCCCACCTTGTGTTCTCACCATCCTTCCAATGAATCCAACATGTATTCATGTGGGACTCCTGCGTCCGTAGAGTGACAATGGTCTATATTTGGATGTGCTTTTTCCGGTAGTGTAGTGTCAGTGTGTGTATGCATGTACACAAACAGAGTAACTCCCTATCTATTTCCATGTCAGCTGATGCAAAACAAGCCCAATGAAGCTTAACCCAAAGAGCATTGAGTTGTATATGTGTAAGGTATTGATTGTCTGAGGGATCAATGCAACACTTCTATCTTTGATTTATATCCCTTGGCTTCTAGACTCACTGGGTGCTCTTTGATTGAACTCTTTGGCCACTGGTTTTCAAAGTAGGGAGCTAAGAGACAATCGATCACTGTACAGGTAACCTGACCCAGTTTGTGAGATGGGAGATGTACTTTACTGGGCTGCGTTTACTTACAGAAAGCTCACAGCCTCTCTCCTTCACCCTCTATCTATCTATGGCAAGTGCCTACACACACACACACACACGCACACACACCTACACACACACACACACACTCACACACACACACACAAAAAAACACACACACAAACAAACACACAAACAAACAAAAAAAAAAA
>JAPQRP010000030.1:24630666-24657520 GCA_037367295.1 Apogon hyalosoma
ACTCTTTGTCCAGACACTGAAAAACACAGGCCAATCAAATACCAGATTAGAAGTATGCAAGCACACACACACACACACACACACATTCACAACCTCATTCAATCTCGCCAGGCCTTAAATCACACTGCCTACTAGAAATCTATAAGGTCAGAACATTTGCAAAGCCTTTGAATGTTTTCATCATTTGCAGTGATGAAACACTCCAAATACTGTTGAATGGAAGTCTTTCTCATAAAGGTGAATGTAAAAGTGAAGCGGTGGGATCATTGTTCAGACAAACAGACTCTGAAGTGGAGCGAGACTAATCAAGGAAACAAAAGATCTCAGCTAAAAGAATGAGTGAGTGAGGTCGCTGCAATAGATTATAGTAGACCCAATAAATTATTTTATAAGTAGGTCAAGAGACTCTAAAAACACTTCATGGTAAAAGTATAAGTTTTTGGCAGCATGATGTAATATGATGCAAACTTTAGCTCAATCTTGAAAATAATTGTAAGGTCATTTACTGTTTGTTTATACTTCAGTTCTTTAAAGCAATTTCTTTATTGATTTTTGCAGGATAAAGTCAATTAATCAGTAGTCTTCCATCTAGATATATGGTAAAATTGTCTGTTTTCTTCACATCAAGAGAAAGTATATGCTTCTTTGTGACAAAAATGGGGTGGGAGATTTATACTTGTTTTGTCAGTGGCAGAGCTTAGGGGCCACATTTTTTCTGTTGTTGTTGTTTGTTCATTTGGAACACATCACCTTGTATATTTTCCTGTCGTGGTGTGTGATTGTATTTCATCCACAAGGTGTTTTGTCAACAGTGTGTACTCTGCGGGATGCTGAACGCTCTGCTGCCTTAGAGAGACTTGTACTCCAGCAATAAGTCTGTGTGAGAGTGGGCTTTTTTGTGTGAATGTGTAAAAGTGTATGTGAAAGATTGACTGTGTGTGTATGTCTGAACAAACAGTGTAGAGGCAGACTGGTGGTAAATCACTATAAAACTGAAGCTCTCCAGCCTTCTCATTGTGAGGACTAGTCATTTATTTAACACTCAAATATGGTCCTGGGCTGTTTGGGGAGAATACGTCAACCTGCACAGAAGAGTCCACACAAAGAAGCGGCACACTTCAACAGACAAAGAACGAAAAGAGAGAGGGCAAGCGCCTTTTTTCTCTTTCAGATGAAGTGTTGTTTGTTCAGGGTGGGTGCAGGGCAAGGAGTGGGATGGATAGATGTGGGGAGGGACTGATGGGAGGAGGGAGGGAGGGAAGGATGAATGGTTATTACACAGTCAGTCGATGCAGAAATGGAGGGTGTCAGTGGGTGATAGTGGGGGGAGATGGGGATACGAAGGGGGGTGTACAAGATCTTTTGTGAAAGCTGGGAGTTAATCACTTGAGCGGCACACGCCGGTTCTAAGGGAGCACATGTTGTACACTGGGTCCCCTGAGGAAAGCGGGCGGTCCCAAAACACACACACACCCACACACACACACACACACACATACACACAGCTGAATTTATTTGTCAGTTATAATGCAAAGCTGGATACAGGCTGACTAGAAAAGCAGGAAGACCCACCCCCTCACAGAACAGTTAGCAGACCCTCCTGACTGAGCTGATAGGGTGAGGTTTGCATTTGCTGCTGGTTCATTCAAGGATATAAACACATACAAGTGCACACATGTCTACCTGTTCAGTTTCCCCTGGACTGGATAGATGACTCTACAGAGGCCTTGCAAGAGATGGATGCTTAGTTTGACCTGGCAGTAAGTAAAATCTATTGTTTCATTACTTCAGTCTCGTGTCAGTGGTGAATGCTAATATCTGTGAGTGATAGTGAAGGCTCGGTTTCTGATTTAGCTGCAGACATCCAGGCACAACAGAGGCAGAGGCAATCACAGTCATGTCAAAGACTGTCAGACATGTTTTAAATCAATGATAAAGGGGAGCGCGGCTGGTTCATCCTCGTGGGTACAAATCTGACATTATATACTATTACTCAGGCATCTTCAGTGCAACATATTTTGATTTTCATCCTAAATATAAAAGGAAATCAAACCTGAAGCTGTCCTGGAAGAGTACCAACACTACCCTGCTTACCAACATAGGATAACAGTCAGGCTTTCACTCTACCGCTGCTGTCTGCCACTCAAAATTCTCTTCCGCGATGAGTCTCCTCCTTCTGTATTCACGCTGCCCGGTCTCACATGCTGTCTGTCTTTGACGCTCTCATTCCACCTCATCATGAAACATCTATTTTGAACATGTCGCATCTTGCTGAACAAAATTTCCAAGCAGATGAAAAGTGACACTCTGATTCAGCATTTTGCTCTTCACACATGCAACACCTCAAGAAAATGATGCTGACAATTATGGATTTTTTTTCCACAAACATCAATGAGAATAACTAATTATCAGTGGGTGCGGTAGCTGTAATTTCAATATATGATGATTTTTTTTGTCATAGTAACAGTACATATCACTATTGTTCTGTAATTCAGTTTAGACTTTTTAATATAACATCTTCATCACGTACTTCGATTTGGGACTTCCATACAAATAATTTCTGTTTGGAATTGCCCCATTGTGTCACATTTACTCTTCTCCATGTTGGTTATTTTGCCTTCATGCTATTTTCCTGCCTGCATACATGGAGCACAAAGCATTTAAATTGCTGGAAAGAGTGTTAGTTGTTTTTTTTTTTTAAAGTCTCTATATATGAAAGTTTTTTAACAGATACAAAAACAAAAAACAGAACAAACAGGTCATGGGGTCAAGGGGTTTTAAAGATTGCATTGTTTGGACAAACAAAACAATTTTTACACTTAATGATTTACAAATTTGTCTCAAAGGTTATGTAAATGTGTCATTTTCCCCAACGTTCTTCACCAATTCTGCAGTTGTATTGTGTAGGTCATCTGTTCTAGTAAATGGAGATGTTTTACAATATTGGTAAAGACAGTCATCAGAGGATGCTCTCTCTTAATCCAGTATTTTGTAATGGTCTTTTTACTCACTGACAGCAAGACCTTGAGGAGGTAAGCGTCATTCTTACTAAGACCATCAGGTTCATGACCAAGAAAGAGGGAAGTGAATGATGTGCTTCTTTTAAAATCCAAAACTGTAGAGATGATTTTAGATCCTTCCTTTCAGTAAGTCTGGATAGAGGGACAGGACCAGAAAGCATCCACCATGGTTCCCCCACATTCTCTCCAACAACACTAAGAGTATTAGTTTTGACAAAAAACATAAATGCTGAAGCATAATATGAAACTGTAGGCATTTTTCTTCTATCACATAATGAATATTAATCATATCACACAGCCCTACAAGTAATTATAATAATTATGGATAAGCACCTAGTAAAATGTAATGTCTACATTTATGTGACTTATGGCAGGCCGTTATCTCGGGCTTTCTTGCTGTGGCTATTATAAAATGCTTAAAGGCTGAGGACCAGGTGGTTAGGGGAACCCACAGGCCTGATCGGCCAGCATGGAGCCCGTTCCAACTATGTAACTGCAGAGAGGACTATTCCCCTGTGGGTTAGAGATCATGACTAATAGCATCTGGGGTCTGGTTGACTTTAAAAGGGAGGTAGGGGTAATGAAAGGAGAGCATTGGTGCGACCTTTGTAAGTAGATGTCCTTGTAGAATAAAAGAAAGAATATTAATGAGAGAAATGGACCATGACTGCTTAATGTGTTCAATGTAATATTTTTGTGTCGACACTATTTCATAATCACACATTATAAAACATGGAAACTAAAACAGCAATAGTAATTCTGTCTGTAATAAATTCATGAAGATAAATATGACTTTAAATTGCATAGTGTTATTCTGATGGCAGCACCAGCCAAGTGTTGAGTAGGCAGTAAGTAGCCTAATTGCAAGTTTGTTTAAAGGAAGGGCACCCAAAGGGTTATTTGTCAAATTCAACGGCTAAGCCATAAATCTACACACACAAAGCTAGGCAGAGAGCCAAGGTATACCGTTTTTCAGTTTGTTTGTTTTGCAAATGAATCCAACCTTTCTTCAACAATGCATGTCTGGACTGAGCAGGAAACAATAAAGTCAAATAATACAAAAAACTAACAACCATCAACGGCTACTAAGACATGTCTTTGGCCATTCACAAGAAGACCTGCTGTATATTCCCTGGGTTATACATGAATTATAGATATTTTCTTGTATGATTATTCTGCAGATGAAACCACTGATGGTGCTTCTTCAGGGTCATGAATCGAGTCTTCCCTTCTCTTCAGTGTAAGTTGACCACCTGGACTTCAGTTCCACCCTGCCATCACTTATGCCTACAGGACAATGGGTAGTGTCAGCAGTGTCATCAATGGCAACAGCCTCAACAGCAAACACTGCAAAGCATCTGAGTTCAGGTTAAAAAAGGAAACAAACCATCATAGAAGAACTGGAGGGTGCAGCCTTGACGGTTTATTGAAGTGCGGCTTTGTTCAGGGCTCTTCATCTTCCACTTATCCCTCTAAGGGCCTTTCCTATTCTCGCTCAGGACGAAGTGAGGATTTTTTTTACATTAAGGTGAGCTCACATGCCATTGGGTGCTATGACAGAACCATGCATGGTCATATATTCCACCAGAATGGCAATGAAAACAGGCATTGATCTGCTTTTTAACTATATTCATTCTATTTCATACAAGGTGAGTCATAAACCAAGGTCAGTTTATCACAAAGGAGGGGCAATGGAGGAGCATGCAAGTGGTGGAAACACAGATGAACCTGAACGGAAAACCCAACCAAAACTGCTGCTAATGTCAAAGAAGTTGCCTGAGAGGGTGAGTTAACTGCAAAATATGAGTTTAAATAATTAAAATAACAGATTTTAGATGCTAAGTGCTCATTATTATAGCACTACATTAGCTTTCCTCTTCTGAAATTGTTGCTATGGTGACGTTTATGTCATTAACAGGTCATACTGTATAATTTTAATAGAGTTTGATGGAAAAGTCTGCAATAAAACACCCATAGCAGGTAGTTTAATAGGCAGAAGCCATTCCTCATAACCTGTGTTGAACCTTCCCAGCTTATTAATCACCCCCTCCCAGATTAGTTGCCTAAGAATGCCTTGATCTTCCCAGAGAAGTCATTTCTGTGTCAAGAATACATAGGCAAACTGAGCTTCCTTCAATGGGTCTTTATTCCTCAGGGGCAAGATGAGGGAAAGAGAGGAATATGAAGCAGCTTTATGAGAGACAGTGCAGAGAAAAGGAGAGAGAGAGGGCCAAAGTGGGTTTGAGAAAAAAAAAAAAAATGGCCAAAGTACTGCACATCCCAGTCATGAAGTCAGTGAGAAAGAATGCTGAGCTCACAAGCTTTACCTCTTACACTTCAGCAGTAGCTCATATTATTAATATCACAGAGAAGGGCTATTCATCTTCCCTCAGACAGCGCATGGGGGAGAGATGTGGGATGCAGAGGAGTGGAGGGGAGGACAGAGAGGGGAGGTATGGTACCGCTTGTGACGTTCTTGGACAGCACAGATGGGGCACGTGGAGTATAAGTTCATCTTTGAAATGAGTTTTCCTTTTCATGACAGTCGGGTGAATTTTACTTGCAACTACTGCTGGGTGGCTTTTAATACTGCCAGCTCAGAGAAGCAATTCTGCATGCTTCAGTGGTTCTATTTCGAAAATGAAAAGACATGATTGGGAGAAAAAAAAATCTATCCTTTTCATCTTTACAAGATTGAAAACACGTGACAGTATTTATCTCTGTGAAAGACAGTCATTAGGATTCTCAAATTTTCTAATGTTATTGGTGTTTGGCTCTTTGTACTCTCTGTAATTCTACGATCGGACCTGCTTTTTGCACGGTCTGTCAGCAAGAGGATACACTGAATATATAAACAACAATTGTGAGGAGCATCCCTGACTTGCATGTCATTTCACTTCTCCAGACCTCTGCTGAGCAGTCATTGGTCCGTTCCACTGCCTTCACACCCGTGATTCCCGGGAGTACGTCTTCCACAGAGAGAGGCCCGAAGAGCCTGGACCGCATCCTCAGCCCACCAGAGAAAACAAAAAGTCCAGACATTACACACAAGCAAGACACATTCTCAGGTCTTTATCTTTTAAAATATACAGTATGTGTTATTAATATATTGGTGACTTAAGATTTCATTATATGATTGTGATGAGTGATTGTCTAAAGTGCCATAATTTCCTTTCTTTCAGGGACCCTCTCTGACTCCGGACGTAACTCTATGTCTAGCCTGCCCACCCACAGCACCAGTGGCAGTCTCAGTGCTTCCACAGGCCCTGTCAGTCACACTGATAGCAACTCACCTCCTGCAAACAGCCTCAGCAAGGGAGTACAACCCAATTTCCCTCCATGGGTCAACGGGAATAACACTAACCTTGACTGTAGCTACACGGCAGGTTTAAACAGCAGCGGCTTGACATCTAAGGCTAATGGGGATGCTGGCTCCCCACTTGCTGCAGATAAGCCAAGCCCTCTCTGTGAAACTGCAGGTGGGATTCGATCCCCTATTACTCCAGATGAGTCACTGATTGAGCATTTGGAACAAAGGCTTCTGGAGAGAGAGACTGAACTGCAGGAGCTACAGGTAATGAGCTGTCATAAAACAAAACAAAAAAACTCAGTATGGGTTCCTAATCAGCACTTGTCATTAGATATTTCACAGCTCGGTGCCAGTTTATCACTAGAATTTCTTTACCTTACAACAGGTGACGTTTGAGGAGAAGGAGGCTGAAACCTGTCAGCTGTTTGATGAGAGACAGAGGTATTGCGCCGAAGAGATTGAGGGTTTAAAGCAGCGGTGTTCCACAAGGCTTCAACAAGTGTCACAGATAGCTGCAAAAACCCAGCAAGCACTGCAGCTGCAAGTGAACCAGCTCCAGGTCACTTGGTTTTCCTTGACCCCCTGTGTTTCTATTACATTAAAAGCAAGTTATATTATATCATCAGAAATGTAAAACTTACAGAGCTCCTTTGGTGACGTGTGAGGAAAAATTATTAATGCATGGCCATGAGTTAGTAATGTGTGGACATGTGATACTCAACTCGTGGCTACAAGTTACTAATGCGTGGCCACTGCTGCATGGCAATTACTTTAATCAAAGTATATCACGGTAGTTCATACCAAGGTGAAAATAAAATGAAATCAAATTGAGGTGTTCCGTGTTGGTAAGGGCATTAAATCAGTGTGCAGCACTATACAGCAATCTAGTAGGTGAACTGTCTTGTGGTCACGCATTAGTAGTAACTCATGGCCACCAGTTACTTATGTCATGGCCACACATTATTATTTTCTGCTCACATGTCACCAAAGGGGCTCCATAAAAACTTTATAGAAATGAAGATAATTAATTCTCGTACAGGAAGAAAAAGTGAAGCTTCAGGAAGATGTTTCCAAGCTGACCCGGGAGAAGGACTTGGCCGAACTCAGACTGAGAACTTATGAGACACAAAATACGCAGTTGGCTCCAACACTTGAGGAAACTCAGTGGGAGGTGAGTCAACAATCATATGTGTTAAATAAGCCAGAGTCATTCACAGTATAACATAATATGTTACAGCCTTGAGAATTACTGTAGAGTTGGCATGCATTGTTCAGTCACAGCAGTGGAGAAACATTCAAGGTTTTTTTGTATTATGTTCAACAAAGAGGAAAGATGTGAATAGTGATTTGCAATTAGTACTACGCAGTGTATTGTTGCATGATTTATAAATACTAACTACTGAACTTCTAGTGACTGAATCTTATTTTCCTCTGCATGAATGTAGGTGTGTCAGAAGACAGGGGAGATTTTCTTATTGAAACAACAACTGAGAGACTGTCAGGCAGACATTAGCCACAAACTGAATGAGATAGTGAGCCTCAGGGCATCACTGAAGGAAATCACAGCGAAGATGGAGACGCTTGAGAAATACAATAAAGACCATGAGGACAAGTTGCACTCACGCACTATAGAGGCAGAGGTAAGTTGGTTTATTATTCAACATCAGTTCATCGCACAGTGCAATTCAAATACGGAGATGTGAATAAAATGCCCACACACTGCTCATTACAAGAAAAACTTCTGTGCAGATATAATACTGGTTGTTATATGCTTCACTAGACTGTAACTTTCAGACTGTTCTCAATGTTCATGTTTTATCCGACTTTTATATTCATATGCTTGGTGAGTTTGTTCAACATTTCCCATGATTAAACCTATTGTATCTGTCAATATTGTCTTCTTAATTACTTTTTTTTTTAAATTTTATTTAGGTCTGCCAGAATGAGCTTCAGCGTAAAAAGAATGAGGCAGATTTGCTCAGAGAGAAAGTGGGAAAACTGGAAAAAGACATTCAGGGAATGAAACAGGATCTGGCTGTAGCCAAAGAGCAAAGGATTCAACACAGTCTGCAACTTGATGGCCATGCCCAGACTCAGGCTTCAGAAAGACTAATTCAAGTCTCAAACTCCCCTGCTGAGGGCTGCGGGGAGGAGAACAAGGGACATATGTCCACAGAATCCCTCCAGAAAGAAGTGGAGACACTCAAACGACAGCTCATAGAGGAGAAGGACGCTCAAGAGAGACTGGCCAACAGCTTTGAGCAGGAGAGGCAGACGTGGAATAAGGAGAAAGATAAGGTTATCAAGTACCAGAAGCAGCTCCAGATCAATTACCTGCAGGTGCACAAGAAGAACCAGGACCTAGAGAGGATCCTAAAAGAACTGACCGCGGAACTGGAAGCCCGGACAGAGCTGGGCTCGGACATCACCTACAGCTCAGGGTTACAAACATACGATGATGTGATTGCCACAGAGATTTGACGGGAGCACTCCCACACATCCACCAAAAGTAACACTGGCACATGACTGTTTTTTCACCTCGGATATTTATGCATCTACACACCATAGGTGACACAACAAACTGACAGCTAGAAGTCGTTTTCACCACTCATTTCTGTTTTAGAAGGGTTTTTAATAGAAGGTGCTAAATGCAGTCTCCAAGACAGAATTAAAAATACTACTTATTCTAGTAACTATTTGTTTAAAGTAAATTCTAAGTTATTTAATGTTCAGAAGATAATATTTTTATTTTTATATCACACTGCCAGCCTCACATAATATTCAAATTATGTGTTTTGTGAATGGCAACAACTGATTTATGTGTCTTTTGATTGTTTGATAGTAACACATGATAAGCATGATAGTTGCTAAACATCTGTGGTCCATACCAGCATGGAAATGACAGTGATGTATCTCCTGTGTCAACTCTAAGATCCTGAACCATAATTTACTCAGCTTTGTTTATCCACTACCATTATTACATTGTCCTTCACTGCTAGAGGTTTGTGTGTTTTCCATGCCCTAAACCATTTTTAGGGTCACTTTGAAACACTGGTGTCTTATATTTTCAACAACAAAACATGTTATAATCAAACTAAAGTGTCATGAATTTCATCAGTTCACTTTAACATTCAACATGCTGTGTTAATGTGTTCTGTAATTCACTTTGCAAATAACACCAATGCATGAGCAGGTTGGGATCCCATAGAATTTCTACCTTATTTAAAGCTAATTTTTACATTAGTTTGATTGTGAACCCAGTAGACAGTGGATCCTTCTTTAAAAACAAGTAGAGATGATAAACTTCAGATCACTGGATAGTATCACTGTGTTTTTTGTTCAGATGGTTTCTCTGAACAAACTTCAAGCCTGAAACATGGAAAGAATTAAACTTTTATTCCACAGTGATGATGTCGTGTTAATCCCTGTTACCAAACTCCAGATAATACAGATTATATTAGATAATATCTGTGAGACACATCAAGGGCAAACACACATTTTGAGATTCACCTTGTGTTGTGTTTGAGTGTGTGGCAATGTATTATTTTTAATAAATCTCTTTATAGAGTTCTTTGTAGGGAAGCACCTCCCTTGTGGGAACATGAACTTTGCCTTTATAACATAAATCATTACATTTTAAGGTTAGAGAGCCTCTAAACACATGGGAATATAACAGTGAGAGTGTGTGTGAGAGAGACATGGAGATTAAGAAGTGCAGGATAGCACACAATAAAAGCAAGGAAAGCACTGAAAAAAAGCTGCACTGTCTATCTCTCTCTACATTGTTCATCCAACTTCATAAGAGTTAGCTGGAACAGCTCCACTCGGAGACAAACAGTTCTTCCTACCAGCAGCCCCGACCATTTGGCTCTACTATTTTGGAGCTATTCCATTTCCCACAAGGGCAAAGTAGTTTGGGAAGCAAAAGTTTAACTACTCCACCCACTCTATACTCTGGGGCTCACACAGACTATCAGGGAGAAATATGCACACACTGCGCTGGTCAAGAATGTGTGGCAATCTCTGTAATGAGGCTGCTGGAGATTGCTCAGCTACCCACCATTACATTGCATTACCACAGCAAGTCAGGAGAGATTTGGAGGCAGACAGGCTAAGCCGAACTCCAAGGTAAGGTACAGAAACCAGCAGCACTCAAACTCAAGTGACTGATAAGTGTTTTACAATCCTAACTCTGGGTCTGGGCATAGAAAAGTGGAAAGGAATGTAGCAAATGGATAAGTAATACTGCAGCTTCAGCAAATATAAATTCGCTTGGTGTGTGATGGTTGCAGAATATTATAAACAAAAACAAAAGCAGAGGAATTTTAATATCTTGGTCAAGAGAGCTCAAAAAAATAAACAGTATGTCAAGACAAACTGGAAGTAAATTCAAAAGCACAAACTTGGGTGCAATCTTATAGGTGCTTCAGTGTTCACCCCAGCATTTACTTACAATTGGGAGTTTCTTAAATGTTTATGTAGAACGGCTATTTTTACATACTGTATTACAAATTCCCTCAAGCTATTTTTGCAAAACACATTAACAGTCTAATCTACATTGCACATCCTGCACTGATTGGTGAAAGAATTATGGATGAAAAGTTTTGATTAAGTAAACATTGGCACTATAGACAATACACCACAACATACAGTGTAACAGAGAATTACAGGGGGAAAAGGTTATGAAAACAGGCTGCTGTTACCTCGGCTTCTCAAGCAAATGTCAGGTTCAGTACATAAATAAATATGAATCCTGTTGATATATATTCAAAGTTGTCTTCTCTCATTATAACTCTGCATTCCTCTTGGACTTAAACAATGAGAAGATTGTTTTCTTCTCACGTCTAGTCATCTAATTTCAGCCTTTTGATAGTGTTTCCTTCCTCGTACAACAGCTCTTTCCAGCGAAGCTTCTGTCATAACTAAGCTGATTGGGCCGAATCACAACTGAAATCAAATTAAGGCCCTTTGTCATTGCATGTGGTTCTGTTATTGGCATGAAAGGAGGACCACACAGAGGAGATAACAGGAAATTCAGACTCGCTGGTTTGACATGAAAGGAATCAACAAAGCTTAGTGACGGGAAGATGGAGTTGGAGGGTTTCTGCCTAAAAATAACCATATCAGAAACAGTGCATAAATATATACAACAATAATGTCAGGTATGTATTCTGTTTCAAAGTGTCAACAATTAAAAGGTTTGAGTATAAAGCTGCTGATAATATTCAGTGGCAGAATTATACAAACATTTTATCAGTTATAGCTTGTAATATTCATGTTTTTTTCATATCATTGGATGTTTTCATCAAAAGGGGGTTGAGGGAGGTCAAACTGGGTAACATATCAAATTAATGTTTTTGCATTATGAAAATCATGAATGTCAAAATTATAAATATCAAGAATAGTGCTTCCTCTGCTCAATTCAGAGTGCAGTTTGTTTTAATTAACCCATTATGAGTTTATTTTAATTTTTTAACAATGTACGCTAAACAGTGCAAATGCAGTTTCTTATAATTATTGTTTGATCATATGGCACACATATATAATAAAGAAAAGTACTTTTGAATTATGATTTATTTATTTATTTATTTGTGTTCATATAGAAAGGCAAAAATAAAAAATCATTAATTGTAAGTGACTCTGGAAAAAAAAAACTTCAGCCATATTGTCCTACCTTGTAGGGACATGATGGGTTATGATACACGTCTCCTGTATGAACTCAGCTGAACATACAGTTTTGGCCAAACAGATGTCTGGGTGTGATTGGACAGCAGTTAAGCAGCCACCAGAAGATACCGAGTGATAATTTAGCCAAGCCCTGCAGTGACATGATAATAACGCACTAATATCCTGCTGTGATTCCCGTGATCGGCTGGCAGTCAAGCACAAAAGAGGCTGAATTCATTAGAAATTGGTGTGGTGCATTTGCAGACCTGTTCAACATGCAAAAATGCAGCTACGGTTTTATATTGACAGCCAAATAAGTACTCATTCTATATCTTGAAGCATCATGTAAAAACTAGCTGTACACCTATGAATGTTACTTTGTGCTTCATTTCACAGTCGACCCTAACCTCTAACATTATAATAAATATTCCAAACCGGTAAATAATAGATGAGTCAATAACACTGTATCACTTCCTTCCTTGGCCTCATTACTCATTACACACTCACATACTCAAATGTGCTATATCCTAGCCATTCCCCTAAGCAATTAGCTGGTATAAAATATCAGGGGGCTAGTTATTCAGGCATGTATTTTATATTTTTATTGGTTTATTCAGAGCCCTGCATGCAGACCAAGCTATAGCAAACACAGCCTCAGCAAATCCCCAAGCTCCTCCGCAGTCAGCAAAGTAATTGGGGAGGGAGTCCCAACGGGTCCACACACACTGCTCAGCCCTTTGCTACCGACATGTTGAAATGGCAGTGAAGGTAGATAAAAGTCAGTGATTGTGTGTGAGTGCGGAGGATATGAGTACGGGAGCTGGCTCGAGTATTATGTGTGAAAAGGCCCGCAGTCTTTAGAGACTCACTGGTTGGCTGGGAAACCATCTGGTCCCCCAACCCCCCAGCTGCATCACCCATAGTTCCCATTTCTATGGGGATGTCAATTTCTGCTCAGCTTTGGGGGGGATGAGGGTGGGGCTGCTACTAAAAATTAGACAATTAACTCAAGCTCTCACAAGCGACAAAATTCTCTTGTCAGTGCGACTGTTTATCACAATCCAACTCTTTTATTTTAAAGCTTTGCCAACTTTGAGCTTGTGAAATTACTGGGGAAAATTGAATGTGGAATATCAAAAAAAGTCCTATATGTGAATCAATGACAGTGTGAACACAGAGAAAATGGATTCATGCAAAATGACACATTAAAAAAACTGTGCTGAATCTCTCATTCACGTCCTTTGTTTAACCTGCTCCTTTCCACCTAATTTGTGTTCATTTTCACCTAATTACCATACCAAGTTCCAAAACCCATGACTAAAGAACCACAAGGCCAAAATTAATCAAGGACACCTCATCTGAAAGGTAACAACCTCTAGTGTCAGAAAATTTCCTTTTTCAGTATGTGGCTAAAATAAAACCTGAACATTAGCTTCGATCACTATCCAGGTGGTTCTTTCACTGTTTTGGTGTTCAGGAATACTGTAAAATAATTAAATTGCAGAAACTCTAAGCTAAAAAAGAAAAAAAAAAAGGTGTAGCCTGCCTATAATGAGAAGTTTTGCTGCAGAAACTATAATGTGTTTGATATAGAATAGTGACTGGATTTCTGGCAATCCAACGGTAATAATGATTTTTTTTTTTTAAGCACACAGCACATTAGTTATACACAGTGTATCTTATGTATTCATGGATATATGCTTATCTGACTCACAGGCCCTGTTGCAAAAATCTGACATGAAGAGGAGCCATGTTTGTGTGGTTTTGCATGTGTGTATTTGATCTTAACAAATGTATGACAAGATTTATTGTATTAAAAAAAAAAGATTGAATAAGGCTATTAAATCTACAAAAATACATCACGAAGCTTTAATCAACGTCATAAACAATCTGTCAGTTTTGTACACTGACCCGGTGCACAGAGACAAAGTGATCATATCCTGAGGTGATGATAAAACGTAGGTGGGTTGCAGTGGTTCCATTAAGCTGAAAGACAGGTGAAAAAGTTAGACGTTACAGTTCTTCTGCATAATTTTACAAACTTTAGCATAAATATTATTGACTTTAACATACCGGAATAGAATTTGACTGAAGATGTCCCTCTGTCTGTGCAAAGTCTGCAGGACAAGAGGTTTGTCAACACACAGTTTCAATTATGCGGAATTTATGAACATCAGATGCAGACACTTACCCTTCTCTGCAACTGACTCAAAGTTAGAGGCATTTGGGGAGTTATTTTGTTCTACCTTGAGATGTGTGACTGCAAAAAGAAAAATTATTTAAAAAACAAAAAACAAACAAACCTGGCTTTGCACAACAGAATGAATCAATTTGATCAAAAAGATGGAATCTAGCAAAAACAACATGAAAAACAAACAGTAGTGTTTGGTGACTGAAACATTTCTTTCAATATTTTGGAGGGAAGGTTTTTGGTCATGGTGTTTCTTCATAAATGATATTGAGGGTGAATTGAAACCAATTCACTTCAGTGTATGGTACTATTTATTTATTCTATTGAACTAATCAGCTGATTTCACCTTTTAGGAAGGGTGGGAATCACAAGATTAATAGAGGGACAACCAAGCATAAACCGTTTGTATGGAATATGAGATGATTAAAAGGAAATAAAGTAAGTAAATGCATCTATAATATTTCTTTAACCTTTAGTTTAACTTTTAGCTCTGTAACAGATATTCCATATAGTACCTATCCTAAATGGGAGGACGTGTTTAATTGTCCTATACCATGAAACAAGTATTTAGGTTAATACATAAAGCAACAGTAAATGTTTATATGCGGTTATGTCTGGTACAAATTATCAAAATGTTAAAGATTTGTAGAATTGGTCAATCAAACAAGGTTTTGATTTTGTCACATGGTGTCAGCAGTTCATTTATTTTGATTTTGTCATGTTTCTGCATTTTGGGCTGAGTTTCAAAAGATGTGTACTACAATGAAACTAAGTTTTAAATCAGATTTTTTTTTTTTTTCTCTGACATATTGGGTGATGTTATTAATGTTGCTATTTTCCTGGAAATCTTTTTTACTTAAAGCCACCTACAAAGATGGGTGGGAAAGATTTATTGAAGTGAGGGTGTAGTAATATATAAATGTCTTTTCTTTGTCTAGTTTTCATAAATTTTTTTTTTTTATTTGGGTTTTAGACCTGCTCATTTTTGCTGCAATGATAAATGATTTGTGCTAGCTTTATTTCTTTTTTTGGGTCAGCTTCAGTGTGACTTTGTGTTAATGTTTGCTTTGTGTTTATATGCTTTATGTAATGTTTATGTTGAATAAAAATACAAAAAAGGAAAAAATGGCAGTGCTGACCTTGATTACAATTTCCCCCCTCTGTTGTGTACAGTTTCACTATTTTTCTTTTTTAATTGGGGTTGTGTTCACATCCTGATTGTCTCCAGTGGTCAAGTTGGCCAAACTGCAACCAGTAGATTTGGGAAAACTCATTTTGTTGGTTTTGGGGCTCTCCACATTGATTTTACAATAATAATTTATTTGTTTTAGGCGATGTCCAAAATGGCTGGGGTCTGATCCTGATAATAACAGAGAAAACCTGATTCACAATGATAAAATTGGCACTGCATTTCAAAAAGTCTATTAACTTATCCCACATAATTTCTTTGATTGCACAAGATCCTCCATACCATTGTAGCTGTCCACTGTCACAGCAGTGAGCCTCGTGGGATCAGGAAAACGGATGATGAACTCCTGTGGATACATCCCAGTGGTCATCCAAAATGTTTTAGTATTTCTGGGAGACATGAAAACACACAAGCCATAAATCTGAAGGGGAGTTGTAGAATTATGAATGAATGTGCTCTTATCTCTCTTGAACGGCTAATCTGACAAATACTTCAGAGGCAGCACCACGGATGTATAGTAAGAATCCATGGGTAACACTCACCCATCAATGATGTTTTCTGGTGGGTGATTTTCGTCGTAGGATGTAGCGACGACAACTTTAGCACCTAAAGAGCTCAAAGAGGAATCACTCATCGTAAAAACTTATACTATAATTCGAGTTGTAATCTCAAGCACTGTCTTACTGTGGAAATTCGCAGTTGGTTTCCCTCAAATACACAAAAACCTGCCTTATTCACGGCATCTGTGAAAATAGTCGACAACTACTCTCGTTGCCAAGCCAACCGCCTTGTCGCAGCAATTATACGTCAGCACTTATATGTTACGTCACTTTCTCGACGCACATTGCTCGTAGTTTCTTGAGCTGTTAGCTGTGAATTATTCACATTTTGACATGGCAAATGGATGCAAAGAAGTGCTATTTACACGCGGAACTGGACAAGTGAGTTACAGAGCATCCCTGAGCGTAAAATTACAACACGAGTATCTTTCTAAGCAGCTGTAGGTTTTATCGAAGTCGTTAGTTGGCTAGCTATGCTAAGATTCTATGTTGAGTTCAGCTAAGTTGGGTCACAAAGAGGAAAGAAAGAAAATGGAACCAGAAATAAAAACTGCACTTCATGTGTTATATTTATTTATACTGATAAATATACAATATAGTTATAGATCTGTGTTTAAGACAGTTGTCACATGCGTTAGCTTTATGTTCTCAAACATAGTCCTCTCTTCCAACACCGATTTGCCATCCTGAACATGAGGATGAGTAGGTGTATCAGTACAGACATTTAAGGAGAAAGTGAAATTGACTCCGCATGAATGAGATACAGTAGAACAGGGAACAATAGAAACAGTCAAAAACAATAATATACACCAGGAAAGACAAAATAAGATTGCATGATGTAAAAACCTACATGCATTAAAACAATTTAACTGTGATAATGTTACGGGTTTATATTAGACTTTGGGTGATGGCTGATGGGATGAAACGTCTCTCAAAGTGTTTGTGTTGGTTACCATTGCCCAGCACGGTGGTGCAGTGGGTAACACTCGTGCCTCACAGCAAGAAGGTTCTGGGTTCGATTCCAACACCAGCCAGTCGGTGGGACCTTTCTGTGTGGAGTTTGCATGTTCTCCCCGTGGTTCTCTCCGGGTACTCCGGCTTCCTCCCACCATCCAAAAACATGCGTTGATAGGTTAATTTAAATTGACCATAGGTGTGAATGTGAGTGTGTTTGTTTGTCTCTATATGTCAGCCCTGCATGTCCAGGGTGAACCCCGCCTTCGCCCCTAAGTGGCTGGGATAGGCTCCAGTGACCCTAGTGAGGATAAAGCGGGCTCAGAAAATGGATGGATGGATGTCATGCCCAGGTCATCCTTCTTCATGGTAGTGCTTCTCGGTTCAACTGGACTGGTTTTAGCTCTTTTGAAAACGTTTCGTCTCATCCAAGAGATTTCTTCACAACTGAACTGAACTGAAGAGAAAACGTTTTCAAAAGAGCTAAAACCAGTCCAGTTGAACCGAGAAGAACTACCAAGAAGAATCTCAAAGTGTTTTGTTTTGTTTTTATTTATTAATTTTATCTTATTTTGTTTTATGTAGGTTATGTGGCTGGATAAGTCTGTGTCTGAAAATGCTCCTCATCCATCTCATCTCAGCACAGAGAGGATGTGAGGGCCTGTCAGAGATGGTTTTAAACTTCTCTCTCAGTCTCTTTGTCACCACATCCCACTTCCATTCCACCTATAGAGGTGGTCTCAGTGACCAAATGCGAGTTCAATTTCCTGTTTCCAAAAGTCCTTAAGTCTTTACTGTAGTAAATCTTTCATGCAACACAAAGTGTCTTTGTTGAGCATCTTAACCCCAAAGAACATCTAAACGTGCTGGCTTATCAGTCTTGCCTATTTTACAACTAAAGAAAGTGTGAAGGGTTGGTAACTTTTGTAGAAACTGAATCAAGCCACATTAGGCAACAAAGCTTGTTAGCATTAAGTAAAAATACCTTGACTGAAATAGCATTAGTGTCTAATGTGGTCACATGTAACATCTTTCACCTCTAAATGAAGATTTTTTTTTTTTTATTACAAGTATTTATGTTAGGGGATTAAGGCAATACCAATTTCTATCACTTAAAAATGTTATTTTGTGAAGAAGGATACAAGGCTGTATGTTCACTTTCCATATTTATCTGACAAATATTGTAAGGATTGTGGGCCGGTATATTGTGTTAAAACTGTAACCACATAGATATCTCTTATGTTACTTAAAGGCCCTCAGTAGCCTCCACTGTATGGATCCTAGTGCCTTGTAGATTCAGAAATTTATACTCAAATAGACACAAAGGTTGTCAAACATTAACTTAATACATACAGTACATGGGTCTACATCTGTTAATCTACGAAAGGATGAAAGTGCTTCTTCAGCCTTCAGGCATTATCAGGATACTCTTCACACTAGGAGCATTATCATATATTGTGATTAATATCAATCAGTTTGGAGAAGACTGTGATCATATTTTTCATCCTATCTCCCAACCCTGATCAGAAGTCATTCATCATATTCAAAAACTGCCAGCAGGGTGATCTGTATCCAGTTTAAAGATTTAACTGGAGTGCTATTTTAACATTTAATAACTAGTCTGGATGTGTATCATGAATCTACGTAAGGTACTACATTTCTTCTATGTCAAAAGGAACATTTAAGATATTCACAATGACATTCTTCCTCTCCACAACCCTTATTTCAGATATCCACAACATCATTCTTCCTAGAACAAATGACATAAGTTTTGGCGTTACATATAATGAGCTTTCAATTTCAGATGTACACAATGGTAATTTTGTTAGCCAGACATCTGCAAAAAAATTCTCCCCTGGAGAAGCTCCCATTTCAGATATTTACAATCTTGTTGTTACTTGTCACAATTTTAATTTTAGATTTACTAAATGACAAATCATTACACATCAGTAATGCAATTTAGAATATCTAAAATACATTAGAACTAGTAAAAATCTAATTAAAGATATCCACAATTGGCTCTGTAAATAGAAACAATGCAGTTGCAGATTCACAAATGTATTGTGGATATCTGCAGCCGGGTTACAGATACCCTTATCTTAAATGGGAGTTTTCCAGGAAGAATTCATGTCAAAAAAGCAGATGTGGATATTTGAAATTGCAGCCCAATGTACATAAAAAGTGGAATTATTTGCTCTAGGAAGAAGGATGTTGTAGATATCTGAGGTGACAGGTGTGGATTGGAAGAATGTGATTGTGGATGTCTGAAATGTTCTTGTAGACCAAGAAGAAATTACACATAGATATAGGCAATATATATCCTGTCTGTCTAAAACAGGTGGACAGATTATAATTATGCAGGGTGCACTATCAAAGAAAAAAATATTAATTAGCTGAAGGTAATTCTGACATTCTCTTTTTCAGAGTGATGATTCAGATATATGGGACGATACAGCGCTGATAAAAGCTTATGACAAGGCAGTTGCATCATTCAAGGTAAAATAAGTGATTTCCATTTTTAGTGCAATACTTTGGCTTTTATGTCCCTCGTTTAATTTCATATTTTGTGTGCCAGACTGCTCTTAAGAGTGAAGATGAGCCACAAGCCTCCAAGAAAACCCATCCTGGAAAGAAAAGGAAGAATAATAAAAAGAACCAGAGCAGAAAAAGAACTAATGCACCTCCAGATAAAGAGGTGTGTAAATTACAGAGGGAACAGCAATACAGGCATTGCTTTTCTCCACAGCTCTTTTAAGTCATCTAAACTAGAGTTCCATCCATTTTACAGTAATGTTGCAAGTAATATATTTAGACCAACACACAGAGCAAATCCCACCCACACAAGCTTCAAACAACCTGTGATGTTGTGTTCCAGTGGCAGGTTGGGGACTCATGCAGTGCTTACTGGTCAGAGGATGGCCAGCTGTATGCCGCCACCATCTCCTCCATAAATGAGCAAAAGGGCACTTGTGTAGTTGTATATACAGGCTATGGCAATGAGGAGGAGCAAAACCTTGAAGACTTATGTTCAGAGATTTCTGAAGCTGATGAGGAAACAAATGTGCAGGCAAGTCCGAACACTTAAATCATCCATAATTATTCATTTTATTTAATTTTGAATGCAGCTCAATGTTGTTACTATTTGTCTGTCAGTTAACAATCTAGCATCCACAGTTTTTGACAAATCCTGTTTTTGTGTCCAGAGTTTATTGAATTTTGGTCATTGTAGGTCACAGATCTAGGTCAGGGATAATTCCAATTTCTGGAACAATCTAGTGCCACAAAAATTTTAAGGTTAACATCACAAACGATTGTGTAAAAATCACTACATGTCAAAATGTTGTACACAGATGTCTGTCAAATTTCATTTGTGTCTTTGGACCATTATCTTCCTGAGAGAAAAATGAGGTCTTCACCAAATTTATATAATATTGCTGGGAGTTTTCTGTTTTCAGGAAATTAGTACATAGGAAGAGGTTTATACTCTGAATACTTCCTAGGCGATTTTTTTTTTTATTACAGACTAAATAAATATCTCTTTTTTGATCAGACACGTTACGTTTTTGTTTATTATCCCATTACCACTTCAGTGTCATGTGCATAGTAGTGATGCAGATATATCAGCTGAACATTGGTATTAGTCTATATTTACTGATAACAGCATGTAAGATGACATTTCACTGATAATAGTGACCAATATTTATCTGCTGTGTTACATTAATGTTTATCTCATAAGTGTGGAGCTGACATTGTCATTATAAATATCATATCATTTCATATTACAACATGTTTCTAGCATGAGCACTCTGTATTGTATGCACAAGATTAAAGGTCACCCACACAAAGTCTTCAATTAAAATGAAAAAGTCATTAAAACCTGTATAAGAAAGATGTGAATAATTGACAACCACATTATCGATAATTTAGATTCTTATGTTTATATGATACAGAGATAAAATACAGAGGTGTGGGAGTACAAACTAAATTTACACAAATATTTCTTTGCAATTCAGACAAACAATGATGAATCATCAACAGAAGAGAGTGACAGATCAACCACCCCAAACCAACAAAAAAAACAGCCGCACAGTAAATCTCAAAAGTCCAAGACCCACAAAGAACATCCTCCTATGTGGACTCCTGGCTTTCCTGGATTTCCCCCAGGCCCACCTCCCATGGCAGCTTTCAGACAAGTAAGAAACAACAGAAATGTAAACGAGAATAAGAAATACAAGCAGCAACCTCTCAGAGTTGAAACTATGATAGTGGTATAGTATGTTCTGACAGATTTTTCTTTTACTTACTGAGTATTCTTGAGACTTGACTTCAAGGCTTTTTCTGGTCTTTTGTGCCTCCTATCAGGGAAGAAGCAAACGATCAAGTGGTCAAGGTCACATACCTCCTCCTTGGCCTCCCATGATGCCTTTTGCGCCACCAGTGAGTTGGATAGATTCATACATGCAGCAGCAGCATTATTAAAGCAAGGTAGTGATTTTCAACAAGTACTGTCAGACTCAGGCACAGACTTAATTATCATAATATGTGTGCTTCAGATGATTCCGCCACCACCACCAATGAGCCCTGACATGGTAGATGATGAGGCGCTGGGCAGTGTCCTCATCTCCTGGTACATGAGTGGTTACCACACAGGATATTACTTGGTATGTACATAGAAGCAACAAAATTCTGCCTTTTAGTTACATATTTTGTTGCACTTCAATTTGTAATCTTTAGCAGCATCTATTGTGGAGGTGTAAGTGGGTGGAGTTCAACCAACCTCACCGTCCCCTAAGGAGACTACTAGAAACACGAAACACCCTCATTAGAATCAGTGTTGTGGGCTGTTTGGTTAAGTCTGGGCATTGCTCAAACATGAAAGGGAATTGCAATGCACCTCAATACTGGATACCACCTGCGATGAAACAGGATAGAAAGAGCACAAGTCATTTCTGAGCTGTAGAAACATGTCTGCATAATGTGGCGAACTCCGAGGAAGAGCAAGCATTCCATCTGGAAATATAAACAGCTCATTCTAATGTAACAGGGAAGCAACAGTTGTTATTTTCTGGTCTTTGTATACTAATGAGCACATAATTATCAACATCATATCCTGTTGCTGCATTCAATTTTACACATTGAACCTTTTTAAAAACATTCTTTTTTTTTTTTTCTTAGCTGAATCTTCATCAAACCTGTCAGCTCCATGAAAGATGAGCCCTTTCAAATCCTGATATATTAACGTGAGATTTTCTTCTTCTCCTGTACAGGGATTAAAACAAGGACGCAAAGAGGCAGCCAACTGGACAAAAGTGCACCACAAATGAAATTACACAGAAAACATTTGGTATTTTTGTTGCTGCTGTCATCGCCCGGAGCAGCAGCCGCCCTCCATGTATGCCTGGTGTGTCCTCTTTGTTTCAGAAGGAAATGTTATAAAGAAATATGTGATTTTAGAGGAACAGTGGTCATTTTGAAAGAGGAGAGTTTTGTATTCTTTGTAAATAGATGAATAAAAGCGATCTGAGCACAGCTTGTTTCATTCATTTTGCTTCAACTCGACTTTCTTTATATTTAAGTGTAGTTGAAGATTAGCATTCCAAACATGTAGACAACTAAATGATATCTGGTTGTAATGGCAAGTACTGTCCAGCAGAAGTCAGACTAGCATAATGTATATACATTACTGTAAATGAGGTTTATTAACCTAAAGGATCTCTGCCATGCTGTGTTACATTCTCTCATTCTAATAACATCTGCTGTTCTCTTGGCTTGCTAATACTTTTTATTGCACGTCTAGCTTGAGTCGTGCTTTAGTCCCTCTGGTTTTCTCAACATAGTTTATTCAGAGCATCATTCCACGCTTTGCCTTACATTCAAACATTTTCTTTTCCCTGAGGTGTTTCCCCCATGCACCACCCAGTATAAGACCGCATCCATCATAATGTTTTTCTACTCACATCAGATAAGTGCATATGTCTGGGTGATAGTTGGCAGGGTTTCAGCTACAGACAGTATGACAAATTTGGCCAACTGAGCAGATAAAGATTGATATTCACTGACTGATATTTAGTCTAAATGTCCTTTATACCTGACAAGCTCACACTTGGAAACTTTGAGCTGTGATAAAAGCGTCTTTTATGGTTGTAGAGAGAGCAGATGGGTTTTTACTATCAACACAATAAACACGGTGAACTTAACACTGCTATTTTATGTTTGGCAGGTTTGTGTTTTTCTGGAATATGAACATACAGTAATGTTTGAGGTTTAATAATATAAGAAGAGTAGTGGAAGCAGGGGAATGATTGTGAATACTGTATGCAAGTTTAAATATAGAATATAGAAAACCACATGTAATTGCAGTGGAAACAGCCACAGTTATGCTGCTGAGCCGCTTTCTTTCTGTGAAAGGGAAGCCAAACAGAGTTCCCATATTCCCTATACTGGTGATTTGCTGCTTGTTTACAGCCACTGCTCGAGGTCTACACTATTGGGCAATTGATAACAGAGCATGTGTGAGAAAGAATCTGGTGCTGCGGTAAGATGTAACAGCATGATTGTCTCCTGTTTTTAAAATCATGTGATCATCATCCAGCTGCTTCACTGCTTTCTGACTGAAGAGCAGCCCCTTTGTTTGCATATTGACTGTGATCTGCATTTTATAACTCACTGTAAATGTGCCAGCGCTGACTGCTGCTTTTCATTCTGTCTGTAGCGGCCACTTTGTTTTTGCATTTTTGTGTTGCTTGTGTGGGCAAAGAGAGAACACTAGAGAAAAAGAGAAACGATAACAGGAAGAAATTTATTTTATGGGATTTACAAATAGAATGCACTACAAACAAGAGGTGATAAACCAGACCTATCTTTCCCTCCCAGATGGGTTTAAAATCTGCCACGGTGAAGCCTGCACATACATAAGCCCATTGCTGCCTTGACTCTGCAGCAAACTGAGCTGCCCAAAGGGCTCCGCAGAGCCCAGTGAGGAGTTAAAAGGGGGTCAGACCTAACTTGGGAAAGCACTGCTCCCCTCTGTGACTGTCTACCCCCCTGTGACCAGAGCTGCATGAGGCATGTAAACATAATCTGCATTTCACATAGTCCCTTCTAGGAAACAGACGGACATCCAAGAGAGATCACATTGCTGCATGAGTTATAGCGCCTTCAGCTATTTACTCAAGCTCCCAACATCAACAAACATCCTGCTTTTAAATAAGAAACTTGAGGGGAGATTAGGGAAACAGGGGCTACACAAGCCCTTTTCCTTCCTCTACACAGATTGAGCCCCTAACTCTGTTTTCAGGACTACAGGTTTTGGGTTGTTGCTTAAAGACCGATGACCACAGCTCTGATTTCTGACACAAGGTAAAGAAACACTAGACCTATTAATCATTTATGTTATTAGTTTGGAGTATATTCGAGAGGGGTTTTGGTTTCTAACTGTTAAGTCACTGTGAAACAAATCAAGGGAAATGTGTTGCTGTTTATGCTTGTGTTCCCAAGGCCATAAACAACAAACCCTACTCCAGATTTTAAGATTGGCAGCCATACAGCAAATTTTAGGTCAATTATATTTATGATTGAGACAGACAACGACAAGACACGCAGTACTGTTCTACAACATGAACACAATCAGCAAACCATTGCATCATATTGCTCAGTTAATTATCTCCTCAGCAGCTCAGTTTGAAATGAAATGCTGTGAAAAATGGCTCACGACAACATCACACTTATATTGAAATAGTTACAGGTCAGGGTTGTGGTTACAGAGATATGCAGTAAGCAGAAGATTGATAGCTGAGGCTCTGTTGAACATTGGCTTTTTGCCACAGTTTTTCTCTTCAGTCTACTGCTCAAGGTGTCACTGAAAGGAAGGTGGGTGGAAAAAAGGAAGAGGAGAGTATTGACACTAAAGCTTTTCAGGTGAAGAGTACACAGTATCAAACAAAAACATGAAGTATGTGAGGATATTGTGTGTGGGCTGTCTACTTGAACAAACTGTGGAAAGTCAGAGAATTAAAAGCCACTCTCCTAAGTCTCTCATAAGCCGGGTTTGAGTGAGTGGATGGTTCATGACTCTCCACAGCTAGATGTGAGCCCCATCTGGATTAAGTGTGCCAATTACAGGACTTTATAGTGACACGGGGGCTGGGTTTTCTGGCTAGTCTTGTCACTGTCTTTGTGGAGGTGACCTCTGCCTCAGACTGATCTTAGATGACTTTCTGACCTTTCAGAATTCCAGTCACAGCAGGACCAGAAAATTCCCGGTGCCAGTCAGGGGCTGCCACAGACCGTGGATCACATTCCTGCTAAATCCTCATGCTCTGTCACAGATGCTCATCATTAAAACGTTGTTTAAATACCCTTAACAGGCTCCATGTTTGTAGTAAAGTAATGAGAGTTACGTTCACATGCTAACTAAATCCTATCTAAATTTACAGGAAGCTTTGCGATTTGACGTCTGATCAAAGTGATGTCACAGGGTGAAAAAGACACGTGTTATCGCCCCACCAGCCATCATCACATTTACAGATTTTTTTGGCTTAAATCCACTGTATTTTAATCAAGACCTCATGCTTTAAACATAACTGAAATGTCTGTAGATTTTTTTTTTTTTTGATGAAATGCTATCTGACATCAGTTGACACATGCATAAATCATACTTTTCAAAGCACACAACAGAAAAAAATGTAAAAGCATACCAAAAGTGAAGACTGTTCTATAGTTAAAAGCTTTACTCTTGTTTTGTCAAACAGCAAGACATTTTTGCAGGATGGCATTCCTGCTGCCTTTATTTATCACATTTAATCTTCATTCTATTGTTTGGGTATCTTGTATAGTATGCGTATATGCTATTCCAATAAAATGAATTCTTCCTATAATTATTAGTAATAGAAATGTAATGTAATGGTAGCAGTATGGGAAGATGGTACATGGTAATCTAAATGGATTCAACAAAACAGCCACAAAAATACACTGTTGGAATCATTTTGTTTTCAGACACATTCCTCTTTTTATTCCTATGAATACAAATCAGTAATCATCTTTGACCAAGTGCAATGATTATACACTGAGTACCAGTTACATTATCTGTCACGAATAACTCACATTTTCACAATCATTTCGTGAGAAGAGGTAAAAAATTTTTCTTTAAAAAAATCCAACTTTATGGGCAACAATTTACTTACTATTGTTACATCCTACCATGCATCAATACTCTATCCAAGTGTTCTTAATACACAAGAGGAACAAAATCTGTTAAAGGTGGGCAGCTTTTAAAAAGTATCTCTGTGGAGTAAAACTGGAACAAATTGTGTGTGGAGATAAAACAAATATCGAACATAATTCAGTTTTTAAAAAGATATAAAGAATTGATTCTTGTGAGGTACAGTATTTAATAATGACTATGAGGGCTGATTGTTTATGCATAATGTCGTATTGATAAATATACTGTAATTATTGAAGAAAATTGTTGAACTGTGGATGTCTGTACGAGTGTACTGCCATGATAACACTGTTGTGCAGAATTCAATTACTGTATTTTGTATTAGTTGTGAGTTGAATGCTAAATTAAGAACAAAATAATTGATTCATGAATGAAGTTCTTGATAAAGGTGTGAAAGTACTTGAGGGGTAGGATTACATGAGTTTATACTTCTTTCTACTCCTTTTGGACCTTGCAAATTCAGACTTACACATACTTGAACATAGATTCTGTTCATTTAAATGTTATTTTGTTTTGTTCTATTTTGTTTCTTGGCACGTTCAAAAGAAAGAACAAATATTAAAAGCAAAATGCGAATATTCCACAAGTTAAAGTTCTGTTCTGTAAAAACAAATGACAATAATTGCCTTTGAGAAATAGTAGAGTAGAAGAATAAAACAGCAAGCAATGCTCTATCTATCTATCTATCTATCTATCTATCTATCTATCTATCTATCTATCTATCTATCTATCTATCTATCTAT
>JAPQRP010000030.1:24663375-24690860 GCA_037367295.1 Apogon hyalosoma
GGATATCACATTTGTGTGTGTGCGTGTGTGTGGGTGTGTGTGTGTGTGTGTGTGCATGTGTGTGGGGGAGGGGGGTGTGCTAACATTTGAGCTTATTATGTAAATGTGTGTAAATAAAGGTGGTCATTCTGGAATTTCCTTCAGCCAATAACATGTTATCAAGGAAATTAAACAACAGTGCTCAAACAGCTGATTGCAGAAAAAAAGGTCACTGCTTTATTGGACTGAACTCTGAGCAGCCGGTGTAAACTTTGTTTTTCAGTTATTAGTATGTACTGGTTACAGAAAATGTTTATTTAAAAGGAAGAGTTCCACAGGCTAGGACTCTCATCATGTGATAACATTCATCTGCCCATCATGTGTAGTTTAAAAACATCTAATGTAATTGTTCTCATTGTGACTATTGAATGGAGTAAAGTGGTTAAAATACACTTTTAATGAGCTGTGTTTGCTTTTTCTGTGTTTTCTCATCCTGCCTTGAGGCTGCAGTAAATGAAGCCAAGAGCATGATTTTGTGAGACTAAACAACTGCTATTATTAATCTCGAGGCTGCAGAACCAGGCTTTAGTGAAATTTCTGTGTACTTGGTGAGTAATTACAGCAATCAGTTATGTAAATGAACAATTGAATTGTTAGATCTTGCTGGGAAACCAGTTTGGCATGTAGACATATTATGTACCTGGAAAGTTATTGTCTTTAAGGTCAGTGTAATCTATGTGTTTCTGAACTATCAAGAGAATTCCTGACAGTCTTCCTGCCGCCACATCCACTGAGGTCGAGTGCTGAACATACTGCTCTGAGTGCATCAAACCTGACAGGGTAATATGATCTGAGAGTGGAAAGAGAATGAGACAGAGAAACTGAGAAATGATGACAAGCTCAAATAGTATTTGTCCAGAAATCCATTCTACAGCCTTCCTGTCGATCCTCTGCCTGCTGCTCTCAGTAGGAGCAGAAAGGACATCTGTGTTCTACATCCTTCTCTCATCCACAAGGCCACCAGTGTGTCTCTGCACTCTGCTCTGTCTCCGTCCTTGCCGGCTGTGCTGTTTCAGCTGAAGCCACCCAGGCATGTAGTGGGAGCCCTGGCAGTGCGGTTATTATTATGGAGGTGGAGAAGGAATGTCCTCTATTTCAATGCTTCAGCATCGCCTTATGTTTAACTCGAGGATAGTCCCCACAAGTCCACTCTGCTGTGGCTACCACCAGCTATGCAGGGCCAGGAAGTGGTGAGATGTGTGTGATGACACACCCATCCACCCACACTCTCTCCTAGCCTGCAAGAGTGTTTGACAGGGTCTGGGAGTCTGCCATTAGTGTTGAGTTAAAGCTTTAACAGCTCTGGGTTGTGGTCTGGTTGGTGCTGGTGCTCTGCCCTTCTCCACCCTGTAGATCCACACACTCTCACTAGTAAGTATCTGAACTTAACACGCTGGTGGTTCAGTGAAATTTTAGATGCTATACTTAACAAGCGTCTCACACCAATACTGCGTTCACTTGAGTAATGTGATACTGTGTTCTCTTTGTGCAAAGTCAGACTTTTGAAAGAAGAAACTCTTTTCAGCTGAAGATGAGTTTATTTCAGGGACTGGAAACCTCTACTGCTGTAAGAGTCAGTTGTGGCCACAAAGAAAAAAGTATCGCTTCGACCCTGCAAAAATCCTGTATATCAGCCCTTAAATCACAGGCTATACAGCATCTTTAGTCTAAATTAGTCTATACCAACATGAGGAGTAAAACATTAATAGGTATAAATGAGGATTTATGTCTTTTGTCACAAGGTAACTACTCTGTTTTAGGCTATTTACAATTTTTCTGGTGCTTTCGTTTTCAATTTTCATTTTCATTTTCCTGACATGCGTATCCATAGCTGTTTCTAAAAAACCCAAAACTGTTTCATTGTGTTGTGGAAAAATCCTCTGCATCATGTCTTTCTCATGAAAATGAAAAGAATAGTGTTGCAAAATTAAAAAAAAAAACAAAAAACAACAAAACATTAGTAAAACATAACTTGTATTCAAAATCCTAAAAGTGAAAAATAACCCAATTTCACTCTGTACGAGGCAATACTTATTATTTCCTCATCCACATAAAGCAATTAACCCAGTGGCCCAGATGTGCACAGAACACAATATCAGCTCAGGGTCACTGAATTCACTGAGAGAAATCAGTAAAACAGATAATGTGTTGCAAAATAATAACCTAATAAAGGCATGGAGCCACTGGAGAGGGGCTGAAGAGCCTCAGGTTGCGACCCCTGCCTTAGGTTGTTTTTGATTTCCTTCACATTTTGATCTGTCAGGTGTATGTAAGGAATATTTTATCAATGGAAATGAAAGCGTCGCTGCGTTCTCAATTGGACGAACTGATATGTTTTCTCCAGATGTTTAGATGTGGATTATAATTCACAGAGGCAGACCTTGCACTGTGAGCAGCCCCTCAGTGCGGGTTCTGCTAGCTAGTGTTTAATGTGGCCTGGAAGAAACTTTGATGAACTAAGCCTATTTATGTAAGCGTACGTTCGCTTCCCTGCATACAGAGAAGAAGCCAGGTCATATAGAAGTTGCCAGGACAACTCTTCTGCCAGCAAAGAGGAAGCACCTCAGACCATGAACTCACTAAGAAAGAGCTGCTTTCAAGGAATGCCAAAAGTTCCCCCCCTCTCAAGGCAGCTCTGTGTACCCAGAGAACAATGGTCCATCACTGCACTGTAGCCCAAAACCAAGACCTGTTCGGGTGCATAAAATGCTAGGCTAAGGGGCTCGGAGGCCCAGGGCATCTCAAAGTGCATTTCTTTAGCAACTGCTCAGTCAAAGTTGCCAAGTTTCATAAAGACTTGCATACACAGAGTTGTGAAATGGAGTTTTGATGTGGGATTCTTTGCCCAATCCTCCACATTAGTGTGGGGTTGCACAGTAGTGGTTAAATCTGAGTAAGCACTAAAGTGTGTGCATGCACCCTCAGGGCTTTCCGGCATGTTGAACACTTCAGGGGTTCAGCAGAGATGCCAGGGAAAAGTTTACCTCCTCTAAGACCTTTTTGCTAAAACAAAGCATGACCGCTGGAGTTTTATGCTTGGAGGCTTCCTTGGTATGCTGAGGGACATTTTTGCTTGCCAATGTTTAACTTTTTTTTTGTTACACGAGCTTTGTGTACACATCACTGCAGAGTACTGTTCCCACTCTGCGTCTGAGTGCTAGCACAAATGAATATTGTTTAATCTCACTTTCTTCAAGCCTAAATTAAATTCAACCAGTGTCCTGCTATTGTTCCCAATGGTAATGATTGAGCTGTTTGACAAATAAGTTTGGTGAAAGAGAGAACAGACTGTTATTTTGCAAATCGAGTATTTAATAAAGATTCTTATTCATGTAATTGTCGAGAGTCGAAGAACGAGACACAATTTATCCTTTTATACAAATAGCCAAGGTTACTTTGTAGTTCATTATTGAGCACAATTTCCTGAATCATTTGTAATTCACATAATCTTATTTTTTTCTTCTATTTCTTTCAGTCTTCAGTTCGTTACTTTTCACTGTGAGTAGGCTGAACAGCAGCCGACAGTCCTGATATTTTGCATAGATATGAACGTTGTTAGGGCTCAAAAGCCTTCAAAGTCTCTGCTCCTTCTTATTTCATATAAAAATGTGAGTCTCAGAGTTGCAGACTGCCCTGTGCTGACTTTTGACTGGTCCCCTCCACAGACCCAAGGACAGCACTTCACAGCCTTGTCTTATCTAAGCCTCACTGACCGGATGTGCTGGACCAACGATTTAATGCTTGGCTTAGAGAGGTGATATCAGTGACACCATAAAAGCAAAAACAGAATGATTGTTGTGGGTGTTAATTTGAGCCATGTTTCAGAATTTTATGGCAATTTTTTTACAATTGTCCATTGACGTCGTCTTACACTTAACTTACATAGTGCAATGTGATGATGTAGTCCTCATAGCTGTAAATGAATAGGGTACAGACTGTGTTTTTATGAGGCCTAACATGTTCTTAGATATGAGTGTTGTGACCTTGGTAGGTTGTGGTTAGTGGCTTGTGTCTGTATATGGTAACTGGTGCAAGTGTGTGGGCTAACAGCTGAGGGTCTGTTACCGATGCAAACCCCACCCAGCTACAGATACAGTGTCCACAAGTACACTGTGGCGCTTCACTCTGAACAAGGCATTAATAGAGAGAGCAAAGATAGATAACACGTATGTACACGCACAGGAAATGAGTCACACATGGGTGCATTTCCATTTATGTCTGCATATTTACAGTTCCTCTTTACAATTCACTGGTATGAATAAAAGCTTCTGTTTTGACTTCATCATTAGTCATTCACGAGAGTTTGTAGTTTCTCAGCCTCTGGTTCACATACACACCTTCAGACAGTGACTAAGCTGCACTGTCTTCTTGAGCAACATCCATTGCATTTTCTCAGACATAGACACACTTTGTTCACACAGTGAACGCTGTCCTGAGCCAGACTGTCACTGGCAGTGACTCGGTTAGCAGACAGAAGGGAGAGATAGATGAAGGTGGCATAATCGCTGAATACTTTCCCACTCTCCCGGATGGGAAACATCCACCATGCACCATCAAACCTGTCTTACTCAGTTACTACCTTGGTTAGTCAAGCAGATTATCTTTTTATATTGGAGTAACCCAGAAATCCTGGCGTGCTCTTCCCCTTGTCTCTATGTTCAGTATCTGAGCAAGTATTACAATTCACAATGCATCACAAACTGAGTCAAACCTTTTTTTATAAACAATGTTTGTCATGCGTAAAGTATAAAAAGAACAGGGCTTAAAGTACAGCTAAGTAATAAAATATTTTTTCATCATTTTTGTCATATGAACATACTAGACAAACATTATAAAAGACTGCCTAAAATGCAATTAATAAGAAAAAAATATTTTCATTCATTCAGAAAATTCTGTTGTATTTGAATTGATGTTATGTTTAATTGGTAGAGATACAGATGAACATTACTGGTATTCAGGTGCATTTTGTTCAGTTCAAGTGGGCATGGGTTACTCAATGTATGTATCTACAACCCTAATTCCATAAAAGATGGAATCCTGTGTTCATTAAAAAAAAATGCATGTTTCAAAACTCCCAGACTTACATTTTACACCCAACAAAAAAATAAACACTTTCCATTTTGCCTTAGTCCATTTTAAATGAGCTCTGGCCCAGAAGAGAAGAGTGCCTGTATAGATAATATGCACATTATTTTATTTATTGAAAATCATATCATCATTATAGTATCAAACAATTGTGCAGATGAATACAATAAAAGAGTAATTTTAATTCATTGAGAGTGAAGTACAGGCAGTATTTAGATTTGAGGAAAAATACTGCAGGTAAAACAGCACTGTACCTGCTCGCCTGCCACTGTGTGCTTTCACATCTTTTCACTGTTTCACTCTCCCCAATTTATCAACCTCAGTGCCTCCCTTCCCCAGGAGAGACATATTATTTGGGGCACACCACTTTTTTGAGGCACAGGTCCCCTGCTGGAGCAGGAAAATAGGTCTTTTTTTTGTTATGAACTGTAGTGCTAACCCATTTTCCTGATCCAGATCACACTGAGGAAGTCCTCTTTTGTCTTTATTTCCAGACAGCCATAGAAAATTACTGTTTGTTTTATATCTCTTTATCCCTCCATCTTTTCTCTCTCTATCTCCGTGTACACATTCCACCAGAGACCTTAACACTGACCTACGGAGCCCAGTGCTCAATATCCAGCAGTAATACAGAACTTGACTGTCTCCTGCCAAAGGTTTCTTCTTCCCGTTAACATAAGACCCCCCTGAGTACTGCTCTGTTAAACATTGACAAAAAGAAACCCACTCATACAAACACACACACATTCCAATGTGAGGTTTCATTTACAGTCTAGGACACTTGTTGTCAGCCCCTTTGACTTATCGCAGGGGACTTAGAAACATGAGAGGCTTTGTCTCTGTGTGAAACAGGCTACTCTCTAACAAGCATGTTGGACACATTCAGAAAATATGTGCATATTGTTGCATTTGTGTAACTGTTCGGACTCATGGGACACAACCTTTTCCTCCTTTCGTGGTAAAACCTGCTAGAAATTCAAAGCAATGGTCAGGACTGGATCCCTTCATATGAAAGTATTCACATTTGCCTAACACGCAAAGCAACCATTTTGGGGTTTGTTAGATCTTTTTTGGACATGTAAAACTAACAGGTTAAAGGTAAACTGAAGCTGAAAATTTCAATAGCCCTAAACCACAAGGTAGCACACAGTAACCCCATGAAGACGCTGGGAGGAAACTGAAGAGTAGTCATACTGTGGTCTGCTGGAGTCCATTATAACATTGTGTGCTCTTACTTTAGCCTTTACCTTTACCTCAGACAAACCATTAACCTTCAATTCAACATGGCCGTGAAGGCTGAAAAATATGGGGCATGTCCGTGTCCTCTTATTATGTTATCTTTGCTACTGTTCTTTTTATACAGGTCTCTCCTTATATTTCTTTTGGATGGTGAGGCTTTTTATCCCACGCTCCTATACATTGCACTCACACCTGGCTTTATTGTGAAATGGATGGAGTCAGAGCCCCTCTTTCATACAGAGGAATGCAGTGTGAATGGAATCAATACTGAGGAATGTTTGGATGTGTGTGTGTGTGTGTGTGTGTGTGTAGAAGTGGGGGGAAGGGGGGTGCGTGTGCGTAGTGGATGGGTGTGTTGTGCAAGTCTGTTCCTGCATTGATTGGGTCAGTTGTTTTAATTTTGTGCAATCTTGCAGAGTTACAAACTAGTGATGAGTTCAAGCTAAGTCACCGTCATGCAGAAAATAATGAACTGTACTGGCGTGCTGCCCGCTCATTCCAAAAAAAAAAAAAAAACAAAACACCTTACATTCTACATTAAATTAAAAGTCTTTACCGTGCCACGTTTGACATTTTTTGCAGTACAGTCTGGCCACATCATTGGATGTTATTGTGGTGGAGAGAGGGCAAAGGGGCACAACCACCAATGATGTTGCTCTCCGTTTTGATGATGCCAAGCAGGTGTTTCACTTTATGAGAGCAGATGGGTCTATTATGCATGTCTGCCTTCCCCTGCATGCTGCATAGTGTACTAGTCCCTGCCAGCATGCCTGTGTTTTAATGTGTTTGTTTACTGGCTCAGTGGCAGACGGTGTTGTCAAATATGGTTGTATCGTTGTGTTGTTCCTGCTGTCTCAGCAATTATTTTTTATCACGTCTGCTGCTAGTTTTACATTACAGTCTATGTCAAGAAAAAGAAATAGATCATTGTCTTGATCTTCACTCAGGTGCACCAGACACTCTTAATTGCCCATAGGTATGACTTTTTTTTTTTTTTTTTAAATGGCATTTTGAGTTTTATTTGACTGTGATGCAAGAGAAAGGTATAGGAGAGAGAGGGGCTGATGAAGCAGAGCCGTGTGGATTATAACCCAAATCATTGAATTAAGGAAATCCTCTACGAGTTGAACTACGGAGTAATCCTATAATCTAGCGTAATCTGTAAATTTATGATAACACAATTAGTCTCTTTTTCATTTTAATTTTCCAACCTGTCTGGAACATGGAGTCACAGTGGCCACAGTTTGCACGGAGCGTTTTTTCATTATAATGTGTAATTTACTACCTTCATGATCCAGAATCTCTGTTCCTGCCACGGGAATCCCCAAAGTTCAACCTAGCTGGTCAGATGAGAAAAGCAGCTGACTAGAGAAGGTTTGTGGCCACAAGACAAAACACTCATATGATGTCACTTTTACTATGTAATAAACAAAAGACAACTGTGTAAAGTGGTCTTGCTTTCAACAGAGCAACATCAAAGCAGGCTGTATTGTAAGGATGGGTGTATATTCATTGAAATCAGACAACAATTAAAAAAAAACAAAAAAAAAACCAGAATCGCTCATACAAATTGAGATCATTTTCAGCACCAGATTAAATGAGTTGCCTCTTTACATTTCTTTACCCCTCACTACTCGCTGGACAAAAATCTGTTACTGTTAAAGCTGTTATGCCTGTCAGTTTGAGGTATGTTCTTATATTGCTTCTGCAGATGTTTAGATTTGTGGTTCTGTTTTGGATTTTACTGAGACAGACGTTGCTACAAACAGCACCCCTTTGGTGTCAGCAGTCTTAAAAACATTTATTACTGGTCTGTCAGAAGTGACAAATAACAGTAGAGCATTTACTGTCTTTTTATGTCTGTTTATGTGGAACAATAGGTTTGTCTCTCTGTCTTTGTTTCGCTTTTATGTCTGTGAAGCTTAAGAATAAACCCGAACATATGAGCTCATTTATTCTCTTTCCCAGACTTGCATTATAATTATTAAACTTGGGCAGATTTCAACTACACATGTTGACTGTTTAATTGGATTTGAACGTGGTGGCGCATCTTGCTGCGTTGCTGTTTATGTCCTGCAGAGGGCGGCATTGCTCCATTTCAGGCTCTACTGCAGATCAGTATAAACACACCTTTCACTTTGGTTTTTACCTATCCTTCACACATTTAGTAATCACCTTTTTAAACCGTCATTCAAGTAAATTTAGCAGAGAATTCACACTGTAGGGATAGATAATAAATTGCTATATGTATCCTCTTAATTCCGCACATATCAAGTGGATGATGTACAGCCTCATACACTCCTGAGAGTAGAAATCGATGGAGATGAATTGCTTGCATGGTTAGTTTATCTTTCACTGAACTGCCGTGGTCATAAGAGGTGCTGCAATCTGACTGAGGCAGATTTCCTTTGAGATTCTCCTGAAATGTCTTTGGATATATGTGTCTCCATGTTTTTGATGGTACAGTATACCTGATATATACTATTACTTTACCTTTTAATGATAAATTTTTCATAAACCACCACTATAGCATAACTAAAACAACATGTGTATGTCTTCAATAGGCAGCTAAGTGCATAACTCTTATTAAATGTGTGTAGCTTTTATTAAGGGTTCAGACTTTACAGCACAATTAATCACCACCAACTTAGTCTCTTTACGAAATTACCAACACAATATCAAGTCACCTAGGGAAGGATGTGCTCCCAGGACAGAGTTGGGAATGATCAGTTTAGAGTACTGATTAAAACACTGTATTTTGGTCATATCCTCTTGAGACTCAGGAAAGGTTTTGGCTTTTGTACCTTAAATTACTGTCTTGATTGGAAACAGCTGACGTCACAGTTTTTTCAGATTTTTTTTTTTTTTTTAATGGCATGTCCTTTGCAGTGGACAGTGTTTTTTTTGTTTTAAATAAAGCTATGAATCTCTTCTCTACAGTGGACAAAAATGCATTGTTGGATCTCAGGAGGATATTGTCCATCAGTAAGATATGTGTAAGGTGTGGTGGTTGTATTACAGGCATATCTTACATTTCTGAGCGTTTGTAGCCAGTTTATAGTGCTTATGAATTGTCTTAACCCTGAACGGCCTAAACAGCCACCAGTGACCAAAAGCCTCTTCTGATCTAAAACGTTTCGAATCCTATCAATACATGTGAGAACTTCAAATAAATGCAGTTTCTCAGCTTTTCAACCATATCAGATATGATCCATATGGACGTTGGTGGAAATACCATCACTTTCTGTAACATTAAAACTCATGTAGTTTGATAAATAACAGTGGTTGTAGACTCTTGTTTTATATTCATTTACTGATATGTTTAGCTTTTGCTTCATTTATTTCTGTTTTGATATAAGCTTTAATGAACAGCTACTCAATCAGTAAATTAAGTACAGAAAAACATCTGATTTTCACTCAATAATGCAAAATACAGAGGATAATATTATTAAAAATGTGGTAATAAATGACTCAGGAAAGGTCTTTAAGGGTTAAAATATTGTGTTTAGAAAAAAATATGTGTTTAGGTTGGCATTTCTATTAAAGTTCGGGCAGCCATGGCTCAGGAAGTAGAGCGGGTCGTCCAATAACCGAAGGGTTGCAGTTCGAATCCCGCTCTGTCCCAGTCATATGCTGTTGTGCCCTTGGGCATGACACTTCACCCTACTTGCCTCCAGTGATGGTACTCACACTAGTGTATGAATGTTCGGTGGTGATCGGAGGAGCCGTAGGCGCGAAATGGCAGCCACACTTCTGTCAGTCTGCCCCAGGGCAGCTGTGGCTACATATATAGTTTACCACCACCAGAGTGTGAATGTGAGAGCGAATGAATAATGGATCCACTGTACGTGCTTTGAGTATGCGTTAATAGAAAAGTGCTATATAAATCTAATCCATTATTATTATTATTATTATTAAAGTTCTATTTTATGCCAGTTGCTCTACAGCTGTTTCGTGCATATGTATTATATGTTGTGTCCTTTGGGCCAGTTATGGCCTTCACATGAAATTTGAAGGATTTCTTTTATTATATGTACTCTTCAGACTAGAACAACAATGTTGACATTCTATGATATATCACTGATTAGCTATTTTTACCTTTTTTTCCTTTACAACCATCACTACAAGGAATCATATTGAGAGGTAAGCTAGACCTCTAAACCAGATGCTGTACCAACACTGCCTGTACTCATATTTCTGTGTAGAGGTAGACAAATGACAAATCCTCCAGTGTACCCATACCTTGCTGATGGATTGTAATGCACCATCACGTCCCTTCACCCTTTTCTTCATCATGGGATTTCCACCTGCTTTTTGTACATCATGTCATTTCATTTCCAACATTACTCAAGGTTTGATCATGAACATAGAGTCGAGTGGGCTCCAAGATGTGTGTCATCACAACATCATTTTGTTTGTAATAAATTAGAAGTTGGGTCACTCAGACATTACAGACTGAAACTGATACACCTAATAACAAGGTAGACTGTCGATGAGATTTACAGCATCATTACTCTGTCTCTGTGTCTGACTTATGACTCTGGCTGTCAGTGCAGGTTTTTCATGCTCTATAACTGAAACTGACCTCCTGGGGGTATTTCTCTATGATACGTCTGGTTTCACAGCGAGTCATTCGCTGCTGTCATCAAGTCAAACAGATGTGACCCAGTGCCTGCCTTGAAACACGTAATTGAAGTCCTGTGATACTTAAGTCTGTTGGGGTACTTTAAACTAGATGTTATTTCCACATACAGTAATAAAATGAGTTATGTGTAAATTTTTATTTTAACTTTTTGTACAATTCTTATGTATTATATAGATGCCATCTTCCCTGTCACGCTTTATAATTTTATTTTTATTTGAACTTTGTAAGTGAGGGAATATGTGGAATAGTTGTAGTGTAAAATCATCAAATAGGAAGTTACTTCTCATAATCAGGGTCATTTTTGTTAATAACTTGGAGGGTGATTTCTAGTCAGGTCACAATCACACAGACATATCTTGATCAGCTACATTTAACTTGTGTTGTGAGATAGTTCTGCCATGGTTTAGTTTTGTATACTTGTGTGCACATGGGTTTCAGAGTGTTTGTTTATGTCTGTTTATGCTTGGGTGTGTATTTGTGCATGTAAGTGTAGGTTTCTAACTGTGTACGTATGTTTCAGTCTGTGGGAGTCGTGGTGTGGGTGGGGTTCCGTTTTCAGATTGGACCTAGATGACAGTCGGGGTTCTTTGTTGTGGTTTGGGGCCCGGCTGGCCTGGGGCCCTCTTCTGTTTCCCTGCCCTGCGTTGTTGCCTCAATAAGTGTCAGATTAAAGAGCTTTTAACCTTTAGCGCACACTGAGGCGGTTCTGAAGATAAAAGGTGGCGTTGCTATCTGCTGGCTTGAGATAGTGATTAGAGGATGAAAATTACATTTGTATGATAATCATCAGGACGTTTGATTCCTTTAGGCTCTCCAGAGTATCAGATGGATCTCCATAGGGTTCTTTTCTTTTGTAGACTGCCTGTCGGAACAATGACCATACAAACAGAAGCATAAGAAGAATGGTGATGTTTGAGGCTACATGCTTATTATTGCATCTTGGATCTAAGGTTTCTAACTGTAACAGCCATAAAATTACAACAATAATAATTAATTAGAATAAAAGTTTACAGGTTTATTTTGAACAGCAGTACAAAAAAAAAAAAAGAAAGAAAAAAAAAGTTTATTTATAGTTCGCATTTCATAGTAAATTTCAAATCAATTTGTGTGGACATAAATGCTTAAAAAGAAATGCATGCTTTATTTTAATGCTCATTTATAGAGAGAGTGAATGAAGTGATGTGTGCAGAGCAGACAGACAGTATGGGAGTTTTTCTACCGTGTGATTTTTTTTTTTTTAGTCAAAGGAGTGATATTTTGCTTTTTTTTAATGGAATTATCATTTTAAAACATGTCCCTATGGTCTACATAAACTGTACATGCTATGCTTGGGTCTGAATTCTTCATTAATTCAACTCCACAGGTCCATCTTCAACCCTATTTCTGAGTAATGACACCAGAAAGGTCGTTTTGAGTGCTGGCCCTTTAAATATATATGAACCACTTCATGCCCCGCCCCCTCCTGGTTGTTGACCTGCTGCTCTGTCCCGTTCAACCAACAACTGAGCATTTAAGGTAATCAGCTCAAAGTTTGGACATATTTTCAGTATGGACTACAACTACTACTGCTGCTGACAAACAATTATGGCGTAGTTGGAGAAATGTTCGTCGGAAGTCTTGACCTTATATGTGCAAATGTCGTGACGTAACTTGTTATAGACATAACAAATTAAGCAGGAATTAAAACAAGTTGTAGAAATCCACTTGATTTTTGGCAAAGATGGCTTTGCAGCACCTGGAGGGTTCAAATTCAAACTTTTTGAACTATTCGGGTCCAAATGCACAAATAAATGAACCAAACACTAATAAAAGTGGGTTTAGCAAAATGTGACCCCTTTAAGTAAGACATGTTTTCTGTTATTAAAAGTTTTTAAACCAAATTACAGATCTAAGGCCAAAACACTATCAGTTACAGCAATTAATTTTACCTAAAAGATTGTTGAAATCTAGGAACACAGACACATTTCTGAAAGGAGTCATATGAAAGGAGCTTTTGTAGACCAGTGTACGTTTTGAACAAACCTGCCAAACTTTAAAGAAACTAAGCAAACACTTGTGTAATTATCTTAACTCCCTCTTATGTAACGTTAAGTCCAAATTTCCATTTCCAGTTATGAAAACAAGATTTTGTGCCAGTATTTAAGTGTGATCATCTTTAGTTTACCTTAAACAAATTGCTTGAATACCTTGATCTTGCTAAATTGTGCCTTGCGGTTGTTTTCTTTTCAAACTTTCCTCATCATGTTCCACAACACAGCATCACATCAGGTAGCATAATATTGAAATAACTGATTGACAGTGTCCAGACCATACAGTTCAGGCCCATAGTGTAATAACTGGCAGTTTTCATAAAATGAATTAAAAGTAAAGTCACTTATCCTTTAATTTATTACTGTGAGTTATCTATAGGTCATTTATCATCGTACTTTTTCTGCCCTTGTTGACCACACTACATTTGTATCATAATTATCCAGAGAATTTATCAGCCAAAAAGTGTTAAAGGTCAAAGGAAGTAAATATGAATGTGTTTTAATAGTGGCCCTCTTTTTTTCCCTTTTCCTCCAATATACATATGAGATTTTGGCACAGTACCACCGGACAGAGTGACCCTCAACTATGACTCCAGCATGTTTCCTCCAGCTGATTAGGTGTAAGCACAGGAAGTTTTCCATATTCCTTCACACTTCCCCTCAGAAACAAGCAAAGCACCGGGTATTGTTCAGAGCAGTCCAGCCCCCTCAAAACTTTTTATGGAAGGCTGCGTGTGTGCTTTTGGGGGAAGTGATTTTATCTCAAATTTCTTTCTTTTCTTTTTTTAAGGGAAGAAGTGATTCTTGTTAGCGCTTATTTACCTAATCCTCCCTGTTTTGATCAAACCTCACAGTTGCTGTTGGATTAAATGACTGTGTAATGTATTGCTGTTATTTCCCCCTCATGGTGTCCAATTAGCATATCTGGCTCTGATACAGTCAGACCAAGCTTTTAGTCACAAGCTGCTAATCCACCATCCCATCAGTGGGTAATTACCATTTAACACAACAAAATCCCGGTCAGACCTAAGCTTTGAGGCCTCTCCACTAATCTATTTTTGCATACCTGAGTTTGCCTTGTCCTCCATGGCTCCTGGCCAAAAGGCAGTTTGAGTTAGTCGCTTGGCTGCCTGCCTGCCAAAGTGCCCTGTCATTCAGATAATAGCTATTTTCTGTCTGTTTTCGTTAAGCCTCAAGGCTTTTGTCATAAGGTGTCAGTCTTTAGGTTTGACTGCAGGGAGATTTACCTGTGAGCTTCTCTTCCATGTTTCGCTTCAAGGAGCCGAGTCTTGCATCAGTGTGAGACTGAAGACATGGATTATGTGACACTGGAAAGATAAATAGCTGTTCTGATGTGTTCTGTGACTCGTATATTCTTTGAAAACTTTAATATCCATTTAACTTCTTTAAATCTACAAAAAAAAAAAAAAGACCCAAAAAGAAAACCACAACACTTAAAGGTTTGAGATTGTAACAAGACAGCTCAATAAAGTGTTCAGGATTTTTGAGGTTGTGTGTTTTTTAGTGACAGCATTGTATGTCAATTTTCAGAGGGAATTGACTACATATAAATATACACATATATGCACATAATGGCTTATACCATAGTCCCAGAGTGCTTTGGGCACCCATTACTTGCCCTCATTGCATTCACCTCAACTATTTCTCCTTCCACCTCAAGAACAATAAATCTCTCTTACTGTGTGTATGTTGGTGTCTGAAGCAGATTAGCTGGGTGATTTAAGATCCCAGGGTGGAGACTTTTCTCGGGGAAATGACCCAGCTTGCTACTGGCACCTCTGGTTCCTCTCCTCTGGGGTGAAAGGGCTTTTACAGCGTCCTTATTTACACTGTTTGCCTGTGTAAAAGAGTGGAGGATGTGCTTCAGAGTGATGGAGTGCCATATGGTCATGTGAATGCAGGCATGTGAGTGTGTGTTAGGGGCGCCAAATGTCCTGTCAAAGCGAAGACTAAACAACCATCCTCAGACTTCTCCTCTCTCCAACTTTTTTGTAATTAGGGATCTTATGCATGATCAGAGCAGCATGGTGGTAAATTGTGGAAAAAGAAGAATATGGGATTTAATTATTGTGCCTTAATTTTCAGTGCACGGTGTGACTTCTGTTTCTGGTTACAAGGTCAGCTTGTGGTTTGCACAGCTTGATCTCACCCACACCACAGGGACGGATACATGCACACGTGTTGTTTCTCAGACACACCAGCTGCAGGAACTCCAGGATGAAGGAGAAACAGCATAGATGCTTTGGTCTCTCTGCCCTACTCCTCATATCTCTACTGAAGCACGAAAGCAGATTGGCTGTGAACCATTTCTACCCAGAAGACAGAGAGCAGAACCAACTTTAAGACTCAGAGTCATATGGAGTGAACTTTGGGAGTCTTTTGTTTTATATGAAGAGGAAAGTGGGCCCCAGTGATGTGATCTGTGAGGGGTGATGGGGAAAGCTGTAGGACTTGCCTGGTGAGACTTTTGAGACTCATGCGTTACTTTAATAATAACTTAACCATATTTTGTATCTGCCTTGATTCAACACTGAATACGAAATTGACGCGTTTCCAGGGGAAGCGATATTTTTTTCGAAAATGATAGCGCAAGAACTGCCAAAAGACTTGGATTAATATTTAAAATGCTCAGCAATAAAAAAGAAAAATAGTCTGACACTGGAGACCTGTCCTATGAAATATGTATGCGCATTGCCCGAGTGCCGCTGACCCAGGACCTTTCCATGCGCATTTCCACTTTATGCAGTGATAAACAAAATGGTTGCGTGCAGACGTAATTTTGCAATTTATTCGTTAATGGTAAAGATCCAGGACTGTATGGTATTTTTAGAAAACATTACCATTGTAAATGTAAATCTAACTTAATGAATGTATACATTAGTTTTAATTTCTTGTTTAACATTTCTGGGTGTTAATTTTTCACTTTTGCCTCCTCTGAGACGCGCCTGATGTGGTCTCCGTTTATTATCAACCAGTAAAAAGAACAAAGCTTCTCGTCCTGCTATGCTTATGTGGCGGTGCGGTATTTGCTATGTGTTTGTTCTGAAGGGCGTGGAGTCTGCTACAGTAATCTCTCTCTGTTTTTTTTTTTTTTTTTTTTTGGTCGTTTCTTTTTATAAAGTTCATTACCATCTCCAGGAGCGCGTCGTAGGGGTTAATTTAGCGCTGAGTGGTGCGGCTCCGGGGCGCACACAGTGGACTGGTTGTGCCGATCACTCCCGCAGAGGCGATGCCCTTTTGTGGAGAGGTCTCTTGTCACACAGAGGACAGACGGCTTTCACAATCGGGACACAGAGACACAAAGAGAAGAACTGCATCTTAAAAGAGTCCATTCTTTTCCAGCTGCCGCTGGGTGTTGACTGTGGGTGTTTCAGAGGATCTTTGTTGTCCAGAGAAAAGTAGAGAAGAATCAGCGCCGTGAACGAGTTGGGGGATTTTTTTTTTTTTTTCTGATCAGGGTTACTCCAGTGCGTAGAGCCGATGCTGTCATCCACTCCACCTCCGTCTGCTTCGGTGAAGCAACTATTCCTGTTTTGGATGAGGAGCTGAACTTTTACGCGTTGTTTTACGCACTCACTGTACGAGAAACGCTTGTACAGGATACTGTCAAGATGCTTTGTGTCTCAGCAGTACCTGCGGGGCAGCGCTCTGAACCAGACCTTTAAGTCCCAGAAGGTTTTATCAGTGAATATCTTCTCAAAGGATGCCACTTGATAGATTCGCAGACATGGAGGAAAAACTTTGGATATTGGAGGATCTCAACATGATGTACATCCGTCAGATTGCTCTCAGTTTACAGGTAAAAGTTTATTTCATTTTTCCACTCTGTACCATCACTTTTCTCTGATCCGATGCTCATTTTTGATGCTCATCTTGCACTGCTGTCACTAGTGTTTTCACATTGTGTCAAAGTTGTGGGATGTATCTCAGGCAATGTTGCTTCGTTTTTATTTACTCACTGATTATCCCTTTAAATACTATCTATTGAATCTATATGAGCTCTATTTTCAGATCCGCTCCCCTCCACCTCCTACAGTACAGTGCATACCTATGTTAACTGAGTCTGCAGCTGTTCCTCAGTATGTTATGAGGTTTACTCAGTAGCTGGTGGAAGAATCTTTCAATGTGACAAACAAGTCAAACTGACACTGGTGTGGTCTGTTTACGGGCTTTACAAGGAAAGCGCTCACTGAAAGCAAACAGAAAACAACATCCCATGTCATCCATTTCTCTCTATCTTTGTGTGCCCCTTACAAATGGGTTCACACATAGTCCACAGCTGCACATATGGGCCTCATAAGTCCCCATGGGGCTGTGTGTGGATGTGTGTTTGTATGTGTTATATTCTCTCCTGAAAAGACAGATGAAGTATTTATCCATATACAAATCTTTATTTTCATGTAATATTCTTCCACGTATGCAGTGAAGTTTTTTTTTTTTTTTCCTGTAAATGGTTAAAGAGTAAATAGTTCCATCTCCTTCTTAAGACTCACAGGGGAAGAGAAGACACATGGTTATTGGAAAAGATGCAGGAATTTCAAAGGGAAATTCTAATATACTTTATTATGGGACCCATAATCTGACAGTATATCAGCAATCTGCTTTGCAGCTGTGTCAAGGTGTAAAAGCAGGCTGTTTTACTCTTACTTCCAATTGGAAACTGGTCTAGAAGATCTCCAGCTGGGTGACACAGGGCTATAGCTGAGGGGATATCACACACCAGTGCATTGTACTTGTCAGCAGTTTGGCATCCTTCTCACAAATTAGGTGTTTCTTTGTTTATCAATCAGTGCCAAGTGTTAGAGAGCATGCCAGGTTATGTCTCCTTTGGCTGTTTATCATAAGAGGAGACTATGAAATAACACTCACACCTGCCAACTAAACCTTACGTGTATCCCAGTCTTGCTGTTTCCCGTACTTCATGATCTGTTTGCTTCCCGCCAAACATTAGTGCCAAGGACACAGCGTGAAAGTAATTTTAAATCTATAAAAAGTGCCTGTAGACTGAAATGCACTGTCACAAATCAGCTATCACGAGGGCTTTTTACCAGCAAGTTGACGGTGCACTAATCAGCTTATTAGTTCTCGTCTTGAGTTTTCTTTGAATAAGTAACTTGTTTACAACTTGGACGTAGACAAGAGAGTGGCACATTGTCTGAATATTGAATCTAGGGCATTATGTTGGAATGTAGATAGGATCATTGTGTTTTCTCAGCTCTGCTTGAATTTCCTTAAATGCAATTTCAAGGATGAGAATGTGTTAAAACAAGATGATGAACCATTTCGCCCTGTGGGAAAAGCTTCTTGCCAATTCTCCTCCTTCACAGGGAGTTCAGAGGTCAGGGTTGGCTGCTGAGTTGCATTTACGTTGCAATAACAAGTGAGAATTTGAGATTGCTGGATACAAAGTCATGCTCATGCTCGGTAGGTCATGAGTATTTTTCTGGTAAACATGTTCAGATACTCCCTCTACCCCTCCCTCCTCCTATGTCTTCTCAGCCTGGGTGGGTTTATGAGACAGGGATTCTTTGTATGGGGCTGAGCTCAACGGCCCACAGTCTAACTGTAATTTCAGCAAGCTAAGGATGTGTTTGCTCCAGGGTCTTTCATAAAACCTTCTCTTGGGTCATCGCAACTTCAAGTTATTACGCTGTAAACCCTCACCTCTTCCTTTTGTTTTCCCATGCAGGGACATGTATGTGAAGGCCGCTCCCACTGCATGAGCAAACATACTCCGAAACATTTATTTAATTTATACAGGAGCCGAACCTTCTAATCCTTAAACTCACTTATCAGCTCTGAAAATAGTAGCATGTGGCATTTTAAAAAGAAAATTAAATACCGAGAAGTTCATATGTATCCTGAGCACATGGTTCCAGCATTCCTCAGACATGCATAATTGCTGTGTCAGGAGGAGAGAAAGAGCAGCCATTGTATTTTTTTCAACCTCAGTAGGAAGTAGCTTTTCTGCTCTTCAGGTTTTAACAAGTCTGTTATAGTAGGAATGACTGCACTCTTAGCTCCATTGTACTGTTCTCCTTCTTTCTCTGCTCACTTTGGAGGCTTATAAGATGGTCACTGCAATAGTGTGAAGCCGCCTGAACAAAGAAGTAAACATAGGAGATGGGAAACAGGAAATGGTCATGCATTATTACTGTTTCCCCCTGGGAGAGACAACATGATGTCACTGAACCTGCTGTTATTCACAGACGCACCATTTCCTGTCACCAAAGACCCAGATACATAGATATTTTGTTGATATTTGCTCTTGTTTTCTTGCTTTTAATGTCTCCCGCCCTAATTCACAGATAGTCTTTGTCACCTTTTCGGTCTCTGTCTCCCTGTCCTGTCCTGCTTCTCCTCATTGACAGCCCATAAGCCGTACATGGACACTTTCTCCATGGTCTAATTTTAGCCTGCAGATGGGCCTTGAATACATAGATTATGACTTTGCCAAAGTTAAATGCGAACTTGTTAATGGGTTTCTTATGTCATTGATGCTTACCCTAAGTATAAATACAGCATTTGTCGTGTCTCATTTTATCAGGCAGTCATTGTTTTTCAAACTACAATTCTTTCTCTGTGTGCGAGCGTGTATTTGCATTGACCTCATTGGGTCAGATTAACCCTGTGCTCCTTGGAACAGAGGTGCAGCCGTGGAAACAATAATGATATCATCCAATGAACGAGTTCCCCTTTTGAGTTTGGCTTCAGTGTTTGCATTAGTTGACTTATTAGACCCATTATTACAGTATTTGTTTAACTTCTTTAAAACACAAACAGGGAAATGTATCACTAAGCCACTGTGGTTAGAAACTACAGCAATTTTCCAGTGCTGAAATAATTCAGATTTAATCACTGGAGCCTGTAATCTGTTTTGGACTAATCTACTTCCTTGTATATCAGATAATATTTGCTATTACATTGCCAAATAGCATCCCCCATCTGTTATATTGTGTATATACTCTGGCTGGTAAATTGAATTTATTGTATTCACTGGTAGGTTTTGCTCATTTCTTTGATCTGAAATATCAACCTTAGCATGTTGTAGTCATGGTAGTTCAGCCTTTGACCCTGACTGACTCTGAGCTCATATAGGGGTCAGGTGGGAGTTCCTTGATGTACCTCCCTGGACTTATGTCTGACCTCTCACACGCTCCCAAACCCTAAACTTAGCCGTGGTCATGCCTCGGATAGTTCTGCAGATCCTGGACGCTGCAGGTCTTAGATATTCATTGGCCGGGGTTCACGCAGCTGAATTTGATCTGAGACTTGTAGATTGCTTGACCACTTTTAATTCAGCAGTTCACCCACATAGATGTGGTTTACTTTTCACACTGCTGTAAATATTCCTTCTATGTGTTTCTTTTTGTTCCCCTGCATATTTTATCCTCCCTCTGAATCTCTTTATCAGTTTAACTCTGTGCATTTATATAAAGTTCTGTGAGTAGCCTGGTCATTTCAACCTCCGGACCTCATGCTAAATGCAGGGAGGAAAGGTCAAAGGCTGGTATTTTCTCCTCCACTGAGGCTGGTTGAATGAATATCTGCCTTGATGATGAATTTGTAGATAGAGCAAAGGTTAATCCTGTTTGTGCTGGAGAAACACAACAATGCACATAGGACTATTCTTGTCTCTTTCAGCTTACCTTGTTTTTGCTGTTACCATTACTTTTTGAGATCATGCTGATAAATAAGCATAGGCTTTTCAGCAATAGAAGTAAATGTAAAGTAGTCAGCAAATAAGGCCTGTGTGAGTGTTAGTTCAGCTGTGAAGGTGTTTAGGTAGCCTCACTTACACCAGACCTGCTTGCTCTAGTGGAAGGTGTGCTAGAGCTAACAGCGCTCGCTGTCTTGTAATACAGGAAACACAGTAATATCTGAGCCAAAACACATTCCTTTACAACAGACCACTTCAATGTACACTGCTCCCCGCAGTGTTTGCCTGTGTGTGTCTGTGCGCTTTAGAGATTGTGTGAGTAAATATTAGAACAGAGGCATAAGTCAATACTATAAGCTATGCAATCAAATGTACTGCCTTGATTTGACAGGGGACAATAGGTTTAAGAGCTTGAAGTTTAACGTTATTCTAGCTTTTTAATTGAGCGCTCTGCAGTTGTCTGTGCAACATTTACAAGACGAGTACCTTAGCATGACACAGTGTTGCTGTGTTGCCTGAAATGAGTGTAAATAGGCACATTTATGTACTTGTAAGTATTGTGTGCCCAAGGGTTTAGGCTGTTTGCTGTGCATATTTGTTGTGTGTTTTTTGGCATCTGAACCATGGAGAGCTACAGTTAGTTCCAGGGCTAGAGGTGTATGCCAAAAGTAGGCATGGTGTGTGTGAGGTTTAGGAGAAAGGGGGCTTTGTATCACATCACACACACTCTCATTGCTCCACGCCCAAGACTCTGCTCCTTTTTGGAACCACACGTCTAGTTCCTAAACCTTAAGCATCCCTTCCAAGCCTTCCTGTCCCCCAGCCAGCTACAGTCCACAGGCTTTAAAGCATCTGGCTCCACACCTAAACTGCACCCCAGTGCTCCCTCTTGCCCCTGGATTTTACCACAGCACTGTACCCCCTGTACCTTAGCCCCCCGCACCCACCCAGCCTTCGCCCATGCAGTGGTAGCAGTGCAGCTCTGAATAGACTCAGTGTGTGTGCAGGAACCAGTTAGATGCCGCGGCCTGAGCCAGCTTCCTTTGAAAAACAGCAGACATGAGCCAGTAGGAGTGAGGAAAAAATACCAAGCTCAGCCGAGAGGTGCTGTTATTGGCACATCAGTTTGACTCCCAGCACCTTCTGTGCCTTCTTCTCTTTTTGCCATTTGCTGCCATCACTATGCTATCGCCACCTGAAACGATTTGATCATTTCACTCTGCTGTCTCTGTGCCTCTATCTCAGCGTTCAGACGCTTTTTTCCAAACTCTTTTTATCTCAACCTTCAGCTTCACCTTTCTTTAATCCCACTCCCCTCGCTCTTTCTGTCCCCCCCCACACACACACACACACACACACAACACACACTTGATTTTACAGTTTTTGCTGTTGTAGAGAAAATTAAAGCCACTTAAGCCTTTGGAATGAAGACTGCAGGCATTATTCAAATCAGTACAGATTGGATTCAAAGCTATGTCTGACTTATCATCTCAACAAGCTCATAACTCACTGTTTTCAAGTGGAGATATTAAAAATGCTGGACTCCTCTGCAAAACATGTAATTAAAAACATCTGACCATGTTTTAGAGAAGCAGCTGGAAGTACAGGCTGTTCACGTGTTTTGATTTGAGAATGTGTGTGTGAACAGACATTGTGTTAGAATGAACATTTGGTAATCTGTTTAACTGAGTCTGTATGTCTGTAGATGCTTATCCATATGGATTCAATTTATGCCCACATCTGTCTGATCTGTTTGTGCACTCTATAGTGTGTATGAATGTGCACATGTTTATCACTCATGCGATGACTTTATTGATTTGTCTTTGAGGTTTATGTACAGTGTGCGTAGGAGATTTATATGTGCTTGACTAAGATCTGTCAGTTCCTGTATGTCGATTTTTTTTTTTTTTTCTCCATTTCTCTTGACACTTATTAGCAATGCAAAGAGTATGGCCTGGAACAGTGTAGGTGGAAGTCAGAGAGGCAGAGGACAAGTACAAAGCAAGAGCTGTCTCAATAAACAATCTTTACCTTTAAAGCGACATGTTCCCTGGTACATAGTCACCTGTAATGGATTGGATCACTAGCACCAGAAGCATCTGTGTGGCTATGATTTCATGTTTTGTGGCATAATGGGTGTATTTGGTATATATGTGTGTCAGCAGCACGTCCAAGTGTCTAATTGCATCAGCGCACACTGTGATCCTTGGCCATCACGTTACTGCGTGCATGTGTGGATGTCACTGGTGGGTGTGTGTATTTGGCAGGTGGAACATCTCTGTCAGCATTTGGAGAGAGGCCGTCAGACCATCTGAGGTCCATTTAGTTTTCATCAAGGACAAAAAAGGATCTCATGTCTCATTTATATGTGATGTAATGACGTTGTTGTCTCTGTAGCTTGTCTAGCTTTTACAGCCACTTACGTCACATCAAAAGTTGTGTGTTTTCCACAGAATTAATATTTAATTCTCAGAAACTCTGAAACCAAGCTGAGTGGAAGGCTCCACAGCATCTGCATACAGCTTTTTTATAACTGCATCATGAGTATTGGAAAGCAGGACTAGCTGGTGTTTCATGTTGCTTGTTTTGATCGATTCCTAGCCTTGAGGAAAATTTATGGCTGTGCTGTTGAGGAAAGCCAAAAAGCCACAGGCAAACTGTCAAAGGGGAATTCCAGGTTTGGAGGGGGGTCAGCAGAAGCTGGAAGTTAAGGTAGATCTGAGGGGCCAAGGCAGCTGAAAGGAGTCTGTTGTTGTATGAAGCGCTGAGAGGCATGACTGAGCTGTTAAACCCCCAAACAACACCTCCTCCACAAAAAACTACCTCTGTGTCTCACTATGATGAGATCAGTGGAACAAATGCTCCAGCTGGATGATGTCATCAGTGGTAGTCGGGGTCAAAAGCTCAGGGTCACGTTAGGAAAAGCCACATATGTAGGAGGGATTTGCACAACACTTTGAAAGGTATTAATCTGACACAGACTGTTGTGCTTAAGTGTTGTGATGGTCCCTTAATCATCACTCAACTGTCTTCTTGCACACACAAAACACACCCAACTGCACCCTAGGGTTATTAAAGTTTATGAAAACTAAGATTGAAAGTAAAACTAGGAGTGAATATAGTGTAGTATAGTATAATATACTGAATATATCCATATATGTTCTTTATTGAACCAGGTGAAATCTTCTTTGAGGTTAAAAATCTCTTCCAAGAGTGACCTGGAGAGAGCAGCATAGACATAGTTACAGCAAATCAAGACACAACAAACAAACAACTGTTATACACAATACAATACAATACAATGCAACACAACATAGTGATAGGACCAAGATTTTTTTTTATTTTTTTTTTAAGTAAGAGTTCAAGAATGATTTTGGTGCAAATTTAGTAGCATCACATTGATCAAGAGTATTATTTTCCTAGTCCTTTAAAACAGACTTAAACTCCCCAGGTAACATGTTCAGAAGTTTCAGGCCTTCTGTAAATCATCTGACATCATCAATTGTGTAAAAAAAAAAAAAAAAAGATGAAACCACAAAACTACAATGAATAAATGCAAGATGAAGATGAAGTAGCATTGCAGAATTGCATGTAAAATATCCTCCCAATGTTGGTCAACAAGAATAATATTGGACCTTTTAATAAAAAATATTTTTGTATTACATTTGATGTCATACATTCTTTCACTCTCTGAGCCTCCATTAATCATGACCCCCTTCGAAAAAAATGACGAACACTAAAACAAAATTAAAACTTTGCTAAAACTGGTCAGTTCCTCAAAATGAAAAATAAAGCTCACAACTTATGCGCGACTTTACTGAAATGGACTAAACTGAAAAACACTTAAAATTTCAAACCTATTTGAACATATAGTACATTTGACTCTTGTACCCTGTGTGTCCTGCCTCAACCCTTCCATTATTGAAGCTATTTAAAGCTTATTGAGCCCCTGCAGGGCGATTACCCCTCAGGCTGACAGGTGTCCATACAGTATGTCTGTGTGTTTCTAATCTCGACATCATTTGGAACTGAAGAGGTTAATCCATTTTACCTTTGTTGGGAGAGACTGGGAACTTGGATGGAGATTTTTATTGGTTAAAAGGAGAAGCAGAAGTGAAATGATTGGCTGACATCGATATCTATAGTAGCCTGAAGACCCCTATAACCCTCAGTGGAGCAAGCCCCTCTGCAACACTGTGTCATTGGTCAGTATGTCACTAGACACAAAGAAGCTGTTGGCTGTTATGTAACTACACGTGTAAGTTTACTAATGCGATATTTTAAGCCTGCACGAAAAATCTCAGCTCATGTCCTCACAGTTGTCCACCACAGCTGTCACCCGAAGATCCATTAAGTCTTACAGTCAATACAGTTGTGCATATATATATATATATATATATAGCTATGAATAATCACAGTTGTTTTTTGACTTGGATAATTGTCATGAAGCGGTGACATAAGTGTCCTGTGATGTTGATTATATTTCCATGTCGGTGAAGCCGGGATGATAGATGGCATTTTCACCTCGCCTTGTGACATAGATAAGTAATGGTACACCACAGTTATATAGCCTACTCACATAGCAGTAAAATACATGACTATGTGAACTGCAGTGGTGCAAGAAGTGACTGTTTATCAGCCTTTTAAAGCCAAAAACAAGTTTATTAATTGATCAGCCTGTCCACACCTGTGATGTGTATTTACATAAGGGATGAGCCTTGTTTGACAGCAGTTAAAGCTGCCTGACAGTGACTGGGAAACAGGTTTATTCATGTTGGTTGGTTCTTGCATAAGACAAAACTATGACAGTAAAAAACATGTGGATATAGTTTTACAAGTGGCAACAGTGAGGTTTGCAAATGGGACTGTTGTAAATGCAATGACCCCTGGTGGCCATGAGGGGGCCTGTAGGCTGACTATTCTAAACACAGGAGGAAGGCCCAAGTATTCATTATTTATCCATCCACGTTTGGGAACACTTAGAGCTCATGGGGGTCACAGATGTCCTTTCTTCATACATCTAAAGGCACAGTACTGAAATACACTGCTGACCATAATGTTGGAATAAAATATTTTACCTCTTCTCATGAAATGATTGTGATAATGTGACTTATTCTTGATAGATAAAAAGTAACTGGGCCTCTGTAGGTATTCATTGCACCTGGTCAGAGGTGATTACTGATGTGTATACATAGAAGTAAAAAGAGGAATGGGTCTGAAAATAAAATTATTCCAACTTTATGGGCAACAGTGTATTAATATATTGCACTCTGTAATCCAGTAAATGCAATTTATGTGACTGTTATACAGTTATAACAGGAAAATAATGTAGACAAATACAACTGAAAAGTGGTGATGGTGAAAGAAAAGTGTAAACTTTATCTTATTCTATTCTGCTTAAGCTTGTTCATGTGCTTTTGTGTTTCTTTTGGATCAGTCCATGAGACACTGTTCAGAGAGTGTTCTGAAAACAAAACACTGAAAAAGGTTGTGAAAGTATGTGTAAGAGAAACACACACAAGTCCTTTAACAGCTGTGGTCAGCAGCGCCTCCTGTTCAGATAAATATGTTGATAATCTTAACAATTGTGCAGTCACCCCTCCAGTCATGATGGAAATTAATATTTCAATTAGTTGTCATAAAAGCAGATGTTCTGTTGTGAGAAACGGTGCTAGAAACGGCTGCTAGGTGTTTCTCTGAAGCTACAGTGGGAGGGATCCTGAGCATGTGCAGCAGCAGAGGAAGAGCTTTTCCTTCCTTGCGTGTTTAGGAAAAGCACTCTTGTCTGTGAGTCAATAGGAAGTGCTTGAGCCTTGGAGGGAGAGGGCTGAGTAGGTTAGTCTGGCTCAAGGAATGTCTCCTCATCCTGTGAACTGCATGCTAATGACACAGGGAATGTTATCATTCCTTCAGCTGGTTCCACTGAGTCACCCCATGTGAAATGACTAAAGCTGACTCCTAATGATTTAAAACAGTTGATATTTAATTAATTCAGTTGATTAAGGTTATTTTAATTGGTGCTTATGGCTGTGAGCATATATACCTACATATAGTATACTGTGCTATCACATCTTTTCAATCTATTTAGAGTCTGTTTCATCTGTGTATAGTGTAGATGTGTGTATTATTATTGTTACCAGCACTTCTTTCCTTCACCTCCCAGTTTACTGTGAGTGTAAATTTGTCACTGACAGCACTTCTCTGGCTGGCTCCCTGGCACAGCTACTTGCTGATGAAACCTTAATCAGATTAACTGGATATTTACAGCTCTAAATCCAGAGTTATCAGGGCTCATCTTGTTTTTGTTGCACACGTCTACTAACACAGATGAGTGAAGAGAGAGGGCGGGGGTGTATTTGCATAAAGTTTGAAGGCCTTTTTTAAATACTTCATGACTCTGTTAACATTTTAGTCAGTCGGATCTGGGAAGAAAATGCTATGACAAGGTAGACCTGCTTCTGATAGTGAGAAGTAAAAAGCTGTATTCACACAGAAACAAGTGGTTATAACTACCATAAAGTCACCCATTTGTTTGAATTGAAGCATCAGTTTTTGCATTTTTTCCAAATGTAGACAGTTAGGTGGAGCAAGCTGTCAATCAACAGACATCAAATCCTTCTATTAGCTTGAAAATCTTATCATTAGAGCATTAATTTACAAAATTAGCATCTTTACACTTATCAGAGTGTCTAAATATAGTAAATAAGACCATAATGACTCATTGGAAAAAAAAAGACTGACACTGTTTTTAGAGGGTGATTTTTTT
>JAPQRP010000030.1:24691066-24711923 GCA_037367295.1 Apogon hyalosoma
TTTTTAAATTTATTTATTTATCTTTATTTATTTATTTATTTTTTCCCACCATCATCAGTGATATTACACCTCAAGGTACACGCTTCATTGGCTTCATCTTCCAGTCGTGGTGGTTGCCCCTTGCCAGATACACAGATGTATTATTGCACCATTGAAATGGACTCTGTTGCCGTGCTGCTATTAGCCAAGGCTGCCCACAGACTGACTCCCTCCTCCTCCATCCCATTCCTCCTACACATCATCTGCTGCATTTCTGGACTCTATATTTCATCCCATTTCTCAACTCACCCACAAACAAAACAAGCTTTGTTGTTTTGTCTTCCTCTACTCCAATAATGCCCATTTGCTATGCTAATATAGGGACATTTTGAGTGTGTAAAAATGGCAAAACAGTTATTTTATTTAGCATTGTTATTTAATGTTCTGCATATGCTTGAAAATCAATAATGAACTGTCTGGCATAGGTTTTACAGTGTAGATTTTCTGGAGTCAGTTCTTGGTCAGCTGATTTAGCCTACCCCCTGTTTATTCCCACACTTAATTCTAGGAGAGCTGAGCTGTGTTTTCCATTTCCACCTGCCCACAAATCACTATCATACATCACCGGTTGACAAGGCGATGCGCTCCATTGCGCAACAACTTCCCAGCATACCTATAAGCCAAGCAATAAGCAGACGCAGACACGTAAAGAGGAAGGACGAGGAGAAAGATTCCGCATCTTTGGAATGCATTGGCTGTATATGGCTTTTACAAATGCAAACAATTTGGTCTGAATGTTGAAGTATTACTTTTTATTTAGATAATTTGTGTACTTTATATGCATGAATGCTAATGTCACACTGCTGCATTACAGTATATGAGCTGACAGCATATTTACAATGCTGATAAATCTTCCCAAGCCTGCAGCCAATACATTACATAGATCCACATCTTCTTTATAAATGACACAGTAGATAAGCTATCTCACCTATTGGACTCTACAGTAGCAGCAGTATTTACATCTTTATTTAAGTAGTTTTTCTGTGATTATGTACTGTTTTACCAGTGTATTAAAAAAGATAGTATTAAAAGACATGGAAACAAACAAGGCCATGTGGGGATAGATTGTTTTGCCTGTGCTATTCAGTTATGTAAACTGTATATTGACCATTGCCTTGGTAAAAAAGTGCTGAGTAATAACTTAAAAAAAAAAAAAAAAAAAAGCAAAATGTCTTTTTTTCCACAGTGGGCGGTGTAGGCACGCAGCAGCCACAGTGGATTTGACTGACACTCTTGCAGCCCACTTCAAACTATGGCCAGACTCATAGGCTGCCAAATCCGTCTTATTTTAGTGTGTCCCAAAGAGCTTTAAATCGTGAGCTGCCGTTTTTCTAAGATACAGGACAGATCCCGGGACGGTTACAGGCTGGAATAGTGGATTTGACTCCAGGACTGACAGGACTGACAACAACATCTTTGCGCATAACGTCGTTTTTGTTTTGAGTAACAGTTTCTAAAGTCTAGTGAATGAACGCCTGATGAAAGATAGGCTACTGCTCCTGCTGCCATCGACCTTGGGACACCCCTCAAGGACCCCCGGCTGTAGCTGGACACCGTTTCCACAGCTCTGTCCTTTTGCGCGCAGCTCCACACAGATTAAATACGCGCACACGCACCCGCCTCCTCAGGAACGGCTCTCCGGTTGTGCATCATCGGTCACTCTTTATCCTCCCTTGTGCTGCTGGTGTGTTTAAGTCCAGACTGGAGCTCCTGGAGCCACTCGAACGACGACGACGAAGACAGTGACGATGGCGTTAAAGAAGACAACACATACACACATGACCGCGACAGTTCCCAAATTTCCAAGTGCGGGCGGGTTGGTGTCCTGTCCTCTGCGCGGATCGTAGGAATACACAACTTCTGAGTCCAGCTACTTCTTTCAGGCTTTCTAGTGACATTCCATTTCGTCTATAAATGGACGTCTCTTTCTCTGGGAAAATCTGAGTTAATTTCTCCGGGTGTGTGTGGCACGTTGAGCGGACCTTGGTGTTGCGTAAAGCGCCGTTGCTGCAGGTTTTTGAGAGTTGTGAAGCAGAGTGTTTGTTTGTTTGTTTGTTTTTTCCTGTGGATATGATGAACAACTCAAAGAATCAAAGGGTAAGCAAGTTGTTTTTTTGTTTTTGTTTTTTTTTTTACCGAAGATTTAGCGCATTTTGTGGCTGACACAAATGGGAAACGTGTCTTTTTATAACCGTGACATATTGACACCGTTAAGTCACGCAGGATTGTTCTGGTTTTAAAATGATCAGTGGAGCCATTCTATTGAGTCTGGTATTGATTGGGGCAAGTCTGATCATATGATGTTTACCCTTAGGGGACATAGCACCACTATGAAGTAAGTCACCCTTCTTCACGTCTAAGTCTTTTTTTTTTTTCATGAAGGTTGATTCATTCAGATTAATCCAGCAGATATTATTGTTAAAATGTGTATTGCTAGACTTGTTTGACACTGTCTTTGCACACACCATATGTTCCAGTAGCAGAGGGAGTATGTTCAAATGACATAATTAGAGTAAACTCCATGAATGTTGCATTCAAAACTAAATGTCAAACTGACAGCAGCTTGGCAAATAGTGATGTGTAGAAACACTCAATTTACCAACTCTAAATGACAAGTAAAATATCTGAGCTGTTTGAGTTTGGCTACAACACGTCATGTTGTGCCTGTTGTCAGTGACAGATTTTTCAATTATGTTTTCACATCAAGTGACACATTTTTATACATGAGCAACATTTCATGGATAGTGACTAGTACAGTTACAAAATAAACAGATGTGTACTTTTCACTTTGCAGTATTGTCTCTCTCTTTATAGCTCATCCTGTTTAATAATCTTCATTATAATCAATGAGTAAGTGAAGTGTGAACAGTTCAGCTATAATTGCAAAATGACATTTCCCACACACTAACCTCTTCCTACCTCATAAATGCCCTGACTTGGCAGGACAAAAGTAGCCATGCTTAAAATGTAATTTTTTTTTTAGAAAAATCTCAAATGCTCCAGCTTTTGTCATATCAATGAAATAACACAGTCACGTGGCAAGCTATTTTTCTCCTTCCATGCCCATCCACACAGCAGAGAAATGTCTATTATGCATCAAGGGCCATTTCTGTTTTGGAAAGCAGTTCCCCAGGCTTTTAGCTTAAACACACACACTTAACCTCTGAAATGCTGTAAAGAAAGGCCAGCTACCAAAAAAATGTCTGCTCTGATGCTGTCCCCTTAAGAGCAGTGGCTGGAAAGCTTAAATGTGTGTGACAGGCAGTCATTCGGGTTTTGTAGTTCAAGTGTATTCGACCAATAAACTGGTTGCTCCAACCACTTTGTATAATCATTTTACTTGTGCCACTGAAACTCTATCCATGCACAGATTAACCAAACAACTGGCTTCATCTTTTCCTGCTGATTGCCTTCACTTTGCTTAATGACTGGCTACTTCCTGATTGAGAGAAAGAGAGAGAGAGAGTTTGGATGTTAGTCTCATGTTAATTTAAAAGGTCACCTGAATCAGTATCAGTCAGAAATTGGGAGAAAGACAGATGTGATCTTTCCATTTCTGGAACACAGCCTGAACCCGTGTGTGTGTGTATATGTTGAAGCTTACTGCATGCTCTGTGTGTTCTGTTCCTAACACTGTTAAAACCATAGCCATCTCTGATCATTAGTTGTGAAAAGGTCAGTGATGTGCCAGAGCTCTTCTGTGTGACTACAGAACATCCCCAATACACAGTATTCCTGATGTGTTTTTGTACATGCATAGATCCATGCACTGTGTTATCCTGACTCATTTCATTGCATGCTGTTGCTCAAGAAATGCTGCTAATTGTAGTTGCACTGAAGGTTTTCATTCCATTTGCAATTATACGAGGGGGAACAGTCAGCATCCTGCGTCTGTACACTGGCTGTAGATTCCTTTGGCCCTTGTCTTACAATCAATAACCACTTACTGCAGAGAACCTGTCTCTTGTCAAGTTTCTGTCTGTCCACCCAGCTCTGTTTCTCTCTTTCTTACTCTCTCTATCAAAGATGGGTATCTCAACTGTCTCCTCTGCTTATATCTGTCTGGTCACCCCTCCTTCCTTCCCTTCTCCAGCCTTCTTCACCTCTGCAGTCACGTGTTTCTGCCCCTCTCTCTTTTCATTCTCCGTGCAGCGTGTCTGCAGTAGAGGTCATTCTGCTTTCTCTGCTGATATTTTCCGTTGTTTTTTCTCAGGAGGCCACTCTTGGGGCTTAGATAGGTAGGACTTCCTCAGCCTGTGAAACACAGTGGGAAGTGCAGCCCATTAGTCTGTGTAGTATACGGTGTGACAGCAGCTGTGGAGTAGGGGAGTGAATCGGACTTTGTTTAGTGTGTGTATCTCCTTGAGCCAGTTGTCCAAGGAATAGTGTGAAAAATGAGGTACTTAAATTCTGTTTCGCCACGATATTGCCTCTCCACCCACCCAATTATAGATCTTTTAAGTTACCTTATTCATACACTGTCTCGCTCTCTTGGGGTTTCTTACTTTCTCACAGAACCTCTCTTGCTAGGCTTTGGTGTTCCTCTGCTCCTGCTTTCACTTCCTGACTTCATGACTCAAACATACGCTTAGCAAAGCCAGTTCTAAAATGGCCCTGACATGTCATGGCATCACTACTTCAGAAATGTTCTGTCCTATTTTCACTCTCCTTTCAGAAGCAAGTGTTTCAGAAGAGTTCTCAATTTGTTTGTCCAGACATCAGTGCCTCAACAAGGAAAAAAAGATGGAGTGTAACATAGAAATTGAAAGGGAGAACAGATGGCGCTTGAATCAAGAGCGACAGATCTGTTCTTTTTAAGAATCATGTATGGATTAGTGTTTATGTTTTAACAGCAGCGGAGGCCTGGTTTGATGATGCTGATAGAGTGGATGAGGATAGGAAGGGTGGACTAACAGAAGACGGGCAGATAGGCAGAGAGATTAGACAGGAGTGATGACCTGATGATGCAGAGGGAGATCGGGAAGGGATTGATAGTCATGGAGGAAACAGCTCAGACTCACAGACTGATAATCAGACAAGCAGCTAATGCAGAGCTCCTGGCTCACAATCAGCCCCAATCCATGTCTGTCTGTCATGTCTATCCGAGAAAGCAGATGCTGAGCTGTCAGTCATATTTATACAGTGCCTTTTGACAGGCTGTTAGATACTTGCTACCTGTTGTCTGTGTGTGTCTGTGTCAGTTTTCTGCCATTGTATGCTGCATCTGTGCGGCAGGCAGTCCACGATTTGGTTATGTTTGTTTAGTGGAATTGCTTTTGTGTTTCTGATACGAATGGAACCACAACATCTGTGCACACAACCGCACACACACTCACACACTTCATACGTGCACTTGCCAGGTCTGTCGAGGTCTAATGTAATGGATAATCATCTTGCTCCCATGGCCCTCTGATAAAATGCTGAAATGGCCGCATAGAATCGATAATAATATCAAAGATACAGCTTTAACCTCACTCAAACACACAAACACACACACACACCATGCTCTGCACAGATCATACTGCTCACAGGATAACTCAGTTGGATTTAGATGTTGCCAACAGAGAGGGTTGTGTGTGTGCAACATGTGCTTGACACAAGACACAAAACAATTCACAAATTAGTTTCACCAGGGAATATGAAAGGCCTGTTGTGCACACTTCTGTGTCCCAAATGATCTGCTGTTACAGTTTTACACATTAACTGTTATTTATCTCTGTGGGCCTGTGTGTTCATTTTAGCCAGAAAATCATGGAGCCTCCATAAATACCCTTACACTGGGAAGCTAACGCAGGCGTGACCCTTGTTCTACATTTGTCCCACACTGGAAAAACTTGACCAATATATGACAGTTTTCATATTTTTAGAACAAATCATCCGGTATCATGTTTATGTCTTTTTTTTTTTTTTTTTTTAACTGTCACAGTATCCTGCTGCATGCTGTGGAAGATGGATTAACTGTAATTAACATTGCTTCCAGATTACATGATCACAGCCAAAAATATGTAATCATAGTTAGGTCCTGATACAGCAGTCTTACCTTCATGAAAACCCACTTCAGTATGTGTGCATGAATGGCCTATATTGTATATTTTATGCTTTGATAAACTATCACTACATTCCTTTCAGCAGACAGAAGTATGAAGTATGAGTAGGCCAGAGTCTGAAGTGTCATGTCTACAGGAAGAGGTTGTGCATTGTTTACTTGTAGCTGAATCAAGACTAAATAAAAGAACTGTCTCTGTTAGCAGAATTAGAAAGTAGGTATATGTGTATAAGTTGTATGCAAGTTTGAGCACAAATATGTAAATGCAGAGTTAGAAGGGTTTACTCTGTTGAAGGATTAAAAAAAAATGCATATATGCTTACACACCTGAAGCTATTAATTATATTCCTCATTTGCTTCTCAGTCTCAGTTGCTATTGTGTGTATTCTTTCATTCCTAAACTAATTTTCTCAGTGCATTTTCTCAAAATCTACTCACATGCTGGCACACTCATGCAGAATATACATGCATACAGGTACATGAAGGGTTAATGTGGACCATTAGTAACTAGAGCAGCCTGTAAGTGCTGTAAAGTAACGGGGAGGGGGGGGCTAAAGTGACAAACTCAGAGATTGCGGATCTCACCTTACATGTGCTCCCTATGACTTTAATGACTGTCATTAATTAAGTTGATGAAATGAATACTATTTTTACTGTTCAGCAATAACAATATTGTTTGGGTTTGGCTCTGAATACACAGCAAGCATTAATTCATAGCACACCACAGGGCTGTAAAGCTGTTTTGCTGTATAAAGCGGGAGTCGTTTCATATCGTAGTGTGAGTTGCTTTCAGTTCAGTCTGCTCAGAGACTTAAAATTGGTCGCTCTGTATATACTGTTACACTAGCAGTGATAAATGCTTTTATCAGTGTTTGAATACTCCTCTTAACACACACAGAAACACTCACACTCCTTCTAGACATGATTCATTTGCTTCTTCTTCAGTCATTTTACCCCGAGGGCAAGGACTGAGGGTCAGTTCAGCGATATCCAGCTTTGCTTATATTCAGCTCTGAACTCTTGCATCCTCATGAATATTATAATGAACCTCATCCACTTCAGGCCTCTCTTTAGTCGATAACGATTCAAGGACACACATACGACGATCCACACATACTCACAGCTTCACCATGGAGTATCTGCTGCTTTGTCGTAGTGCATATTTGACTTGTTCTTTGTCTTTTACACCTTCATGGTGAGTGTATCAAAGCCCCACCTACTCGCCGTCAGATCTCACATGGGGGCTGTACATGTGGTTATATATACACATGTGGTCATATAGTCTAAATACGGCAACAGTAGCAGGGCTGATGAATAATACAGAGTCATAAAAGCTGCTTCAACTACAGAGCCGACGGCTACAAATGGGTGCAGAGAGAGCCCATCAAATGAGAGACTGAGAAAACGACCACATTTACATAGATTGCAATATCCTCTTATTGATTTAGACAGTAGAAACTGTAAGCCACATTGTCTTATTACCTTTTTTTCTTACATAGGTCTTGGTATATAGGCATAATTGAATTGAGGCGAACTTCAATAATGAGAGATTATGAAAAGTTGAGGGTGTAGACATACTGTAAATGGACTGTGTGTGTATATATGATGAATAGTTCTTAGTGATGTTGATAGAAAAACCAAATGAGGTGTTCTGATTTAGTTTCAGTGTAAATAAATGTTCTTAACCCTACATTTTTTGGATTAAATGCACTTCCCCATTTGTGTCTCTGGTATAGACTGGCATAGGACGCAGTGAACAGTGTCAGAAAACAGCAGGGTGGAGAATTTGGAAGGCTTAAATGCTAGTTAGACTGGCTGAGCTAATTAACCCCGTTTTCCTCATTCTGATTCAGACAAGGAGGAAAGCCTGGGATTATCGCGTTGAGCACTGTGCGCTTCTCACCAAAATGGCATTGGGCTGTTGAAACTGTTAATCAGCAGGGGGTTTGGGCTGTGCTTATTTGTAAAAGTCAGCTAATGAGAGCTTTAGAAATGTCTTACATTTTGATGCACAGTATGTGTTTGGAGAGTCTTGTGTGAATGAGATAACTGTTCATCCCCTCACCCCACTATGGAGGCAAAGGAGCTTAATGGTTTGAGAGCCAGCAGGGAGGCTGCTCTCCTTTGGGAAATTGTGGCACCGTGACCTCTTGGCCTTCAACCCTTCATTTGCCCCTGTGGATATTTCTGATCTGCCATTTGTCTGTTTCACTCCAGCAACTCTGCAGCACAAGGCGTCCTCTCCAAATGTTTTTCATCTGATTATATCTCCCGCTCATTGTTTGATTTAAGGCTTTAATTAGTCACATATAATACCAGCATCATTTTTTTTTTCATAATTGTATTTTGGCTTTGATTTTTCTTTCATTGCAGCAGGTTGGAAATGTTGATGTGATTCTAAAAATTATGCAAATTCACCAAATAAACTTGGCATGTTTTCAAAGGAATATTTTTATGATGAGAAAATGCTAATATATTCACTGCAATCTAAGTGTTTTGTATTTTTCACGTATTCATGCTTCTTGGTGTAGCTTGTGAGTTCCATTTGCAAATCTTGCAGGATAGAGATATTGGCTAGTTTGAGACTGTGATAGAGGCTGGTTTAGCCAGAAACACTTCAGTTTATTACATTTTCCCTTCCTTATGTCCCCATTTTTACCCAAAGTGTGAATTTACACGTCATAATGAGAGCTGTCAGTCACCGTGACACCAGAGAGATGAAGAGGGAGCGAGAACGCATTAGTATTTTTGTGTTTTTTGACAGTGTTGTGCTGCAAACTCCACCTTTTACCTTACAGCCATATCGGTACAAATGATCAGTGTCACAGCCATCGTCTGTTCGCACACTAACACCTCTCTTCAAACAGTAATTTTATGTGTGAGAGAAAAAGAACTGGTAGGCTGGTTGAGCTTTAAAAAGTTCCAGCAATGAGTGGATACCAGTGTCACACCAATGCCTTTTTGTCTCACGTGTGTCTTTTCAAATGATTAAATCCATTTAATTCCATCAATCCACTTAGGGATGTACAAGATGAGTGTTCTCATTCAGAGAAATCACAGCAGTCTTTGATCAGGGGCTTAGGAGGACCTGCTTCATTCCCTCCCCTTTTCTAAACCCTTCTGTCCTTTCTCTCTATGTGATTCTAGTTTACAGGGAAAGCGGCTCAAACACTTAATTCAATATCAACTTGTGTAACTGTCAGTGGCTTCCAGCATGATGTGCACTACAATCAACTGTGCCAGTAAAGTTCACAGTTTTGCTGTGTGTGTATTTCTTAATTCATTAATTACCTCTTGGAGCCTCCAGACAGTCCCGTCTGCCAGTTTCTCTCATTAGGGTTTCTCCATTACTTCCTTTTCCAAATTGATTGGAAAAGGAAGCTCAGTGGGGACAACTTTGGTTCACTTTATGCTTCTAGAAGTGGTGGAGAGCTCTTTGGATCTTTGAAGCATGCAGAAATATGACAATTCTGACTTCTTTGTAGCTTTTTATTCAGTGTTTTCCTAAAAGTATAGTCTATTTTGTGGTATTTCTGTTTCCGTCAGGGAGAACTTACAACCCAGTCTGTTTTGAGTGCAGCCCAGTTCATTCCCCTGATCCTCTTCAAGATGGAAAGGAAACAGGAGGGGGGCTGCTGTTATTAGTGTTTTGTGCTGTAGTTACTCATAATAAACTACCCCGCAGGTTGAATCTATATTTTTTCCCAGCCCAAAGTTATTTATGAGTGTGGGTCTGGAACCTGTATGCAGCATTTCATAAATGCGTGCTCTGTAGGCTTGTTGGTTATGTACTGACAGACCACACACAGTGATACAGTCGAAATAAGACACACAGGTGCACACATACACTGCTTGTCTGAGCTCCCACTGTGCTACTATATGATAATGCAGAGCCGATGTATTAGGCTGAGTGTGCACAGCCGTGTAAGAGCCATCAAGCGTTAGTGTGCCTATAAATTGTTGAAGTGATCACTATTTGGCAGACTCTGAGCTCCCTGTGCTCTCTCCTAGCTCTAAACAAATTTGTTTTATAGCTTGAAATTCACTCTACTGTTGCTCTCCTTTAGGCCACGAGCCAAAGAAACGAATGCACTTGCAAGAACAAAGTGCACACAAGGAACAAATATGCAATGAGACATTTGCATGTGTTGCCATGCACACACAGAAATATTCAGTCACCACACGCATGTACACAAAATTTGATTTAAGACACCCATGCATATTAGTTGTCTTTTTAGCACTTTCTGCTCTGACTCCTCCCTCTGGGTGCTGGGGCCCAGCTGCATTCAAACACACTGCCTTTGTGTGAGAACAGCTGGCTGCAAAGTCATTTGGACACAAGCACGCACACACAAGCATATGTGGGCAAGCACACGCAGATACACACATAGTTTTCCATGCAAGCAGAGCTGAAACAGTCTCTATTGTCAGCGAATAATTGAATGCATAAGCTGTTGGAGAGGGGAGGGGGCTACTGTGCTATAACAGCAAGTTGGTCCACTGTTGAAACTCAATAGCGATCACCTCAATGATGACATAAGCACGTTGGCACCTAGAGTAGGGTCTACTGAGGCGTTTTGACATATGAGAAGGCCCATGGAGTGTGTGCTACTTGTGTCCTGGCACCGATAGACGTGAGCTGCATTTTAGCCAGCTTTAGCATCGTAAACGGTGAATGCAAACACTCCACCCGGTTACTGTTTCTCTTTTACTGTCTTCTCAGCCTTTCATGACCAGTGCCCAACCAGTTCCCACAACTGTTTTTTTTCTGGTTGTGCCCTAACTTCATAGCAGCAGCTGCAATGAGAGACTCTGTAGGGACTTTGTTTGGTGAATTGGAGCATTGTTTGGTTCGGTCTTGGTTTGAAGGTTGACTCTTGACTGTTTTCTGTTTTCTCCAGCTCAAGGCATGAGCTGTAAATCATTGTCAAGGTCCTCTGATATATTTTTGGACTTCGTTTCAATGCCTTAAAGCAGTCTGTCAAATCTTGTAAAAAGTCTATTTCAATAATATTTTAACAACACAATGGTGAGTTTTCACATGGAATATAGATCGCTTATAAAGAAATACTAGTGATAAATTCCAAATGTTCTTGTTTCAGTGTTGATAGGTTGTTAATTTGTAACTAATCAGATAGTGCTATGACCCAGTGGAGAATAGTGTCAGAGATGGATGGACTGCTGCTGTAGTGCTGAATATCAGATCGGATCATCAGTGATGGCAGTCAAACCTAATCATTATGCATATCTATAATTGTGTGTGTGCTGGTATGATTGTGTTCATGAGATACTCTGCTCATGTGGTTCACACCAATCCATCCTTGTCACTTGCTGCTCCTTCCTTCTCTCCCTTTATCACTCCTCATTCTCGTGTCTTTTCTCTCATTGTCTAACCACCTCTCAGTTACTTGACATTGATTTTTTCCCCCCGTCGTCATTCATCCATCCCTGTTTCTTGCACTCTTGACTCTTTGCTCCATCATTAACTACAGCCAGGCTCTGGGTGTGGGAGAGCAAGAGGGAAAGTAACGGAAGAGGGTGGAGAGGAAGGCGAGGCACATAGTTGTGGCTGGCTAATTGAAAGCCAGCAGTTCGGTCAGTAAAGTCCCAATGTATTGGGAGTGGTCAGGAATTTACAATTTTTGCTTGTGTGTCTGTCAGTATGTGTGTGTTAAATCAAGACAGACACCATTTGTGTCACTGCTAATGTCTGTGTCTACTCATGATGATTGACAGATTGCATGTGACAGCATGTTTGTCTCATTGTCTGTTTGTGTTTATACAAGACAGAGCAAAGGTCTTTTTCTCTGGTTGTTTTAATCCTTTTGTTGTTCTCCATCATCACCCTCTCAGGTTTCTCGTTCCCATCACCCTCTGTCACTCTGCTTATCCATCCAGATTTTATATTTAGATAGCTGAAAAAGCGTGTTTAAGGAGGAAACAACCTTAGAGGCAACAAAAAAAGGTGTCTTGTTAGTATTGTTCTTAGAAAAAATGCAAAACTTTGCTGTTCTCAATGAAAAAAGTATGATCTTTTGCAGTTTCATGTAGTGTATGTAACCCTGATCTGTGATCTGCTCAAGGAAAACTACAAATTCCTGTTCATTTCTGTGGAAGTTAGATGTGCACACAGGTTTGCGACATGCTGCATATTTTTGAAGACACGTTAGAGCTACTGTGATAGCCAAGAAAATGTGTTTCGTTAATTCTTTTTTGAGCTGTATTGCAGATGCATCATCTCAGGACCTTTAGTATCAGTTCTCCTGCACAATAATTTATGATTTACACAGGATTTAGCAATAACTGCTCCTCCTTCATTCTGTGACTCACTTTTTCCTAGGTGTTTTGAGTTAATACAGACCTGTTACACGAAGCAGTGGGAGTATGTAAACTTAACCTTTTGGTCTACCCTCATGCTTTAACCACAGTCGTCTGGTCTGTAAAGGATAGAGGTCAGAGGTCAAGGGTCAGTGATTTGAACAGGAAAGCCTACTCATGCAGAACAACACATCGTAAACAAACCATTACACACCATCTGCAGTGGCGTCAAATCCCCAGCTGCCTTGTTTGTTTGTGTGTAATGTATGTTTGTGTAGGTGTGTGGGTGTGAGTGTGTCTGTGATCACTCCCACAAGTGATCAACACCTACCTCACACAGCCAGACAGGGACAGTGATGTGACACAGGAAGTAACCATCTGCTATTCACTGAAGCATCCAGTTACCTTCTGAAAGGTTCAAGTTGATTATACCTCCTGCGTATTCTGTTGTGTCATACAGTAACACTGTCAAAATTGACTTTTGCTTAAAGCAGATGGTGTTTTCTGACCTGTTTATTGAATTACTTAGTCAGTGCTGCATCATATTAGGTAATTGTCCCGATACTTGTATTTAGTTTATCTAAATAGTGGCATATAATAAGGACGTTTCCTGTCCAGAGTAATCCTTGTGTTTAGAGAGAACCACTTTCCATTGTTTCCATTGTTTCCACATGTGCTAAGTTCCCTTGCAGAAAGATTCTCTCACCGAATTACTTCCACACCTGCTCATTTACAGAACTTTATGCTCCGTTACATTGATAGGAGGATATGCACATAAACTCACACAAAACCCACCTCTACTATTTCTATCTTCATTACCTGTCACCTTCCTGTTGTTGTTTTTCCCCCAATCATTTCTTATAAGATCAACACCTTGTTTTTCCTTCCTCTTGCATGTCTTCCCCACTGTCCCTTCAAGCTATACTTGGCTTGTCTGTTCACACTTCATTCTTTTTCTTTTTTCTTTCTACTTCTCTCTCTCTCCAACTACCAACTACAGTTTGCTACTTGCGACTTATATCTCATCCTTCCTCTGGTTTTCTGAAGCTTATCCTTGTTTTCTTTGACAGCATCAGCCCTCCCCTGTGTTTCTTCTTAATACCCACCACGCACTCCAGCCTTGTCAGCCGCTCACCCTTGCTTCACCCTTTATCTGGCTGCAGCCCATTCTGCCACCTCGACAGGCAGCCAGCCACTCTGGCAGTGCCCACTGGTCTAACACCTGCCGCTCTGACGGCTCAGTTTCTGGATTCACTGAGATTATGTGTGTTCAAAAGAGGACATGTGCACATTCACAGAAGGTGATAAAATAGTATTATCCACTCTTGATCATCCGCTCTATTCTCTGCTGCCTGCCCTGTGTTATTCGGTGTGTTTCTTTCCTTCATCCCATCTCTGCGAGTATGCATGTTTGCTTGTTGTACTCTAGTGGCCTGACACACCCGGACATGTGGATTAGAGTTAGATCTAGGCTGCTTGTCTACTATTCCTAGATCCCCCGCAGGAGAAGCCTGTTGATTTAGCTGCTATAAATACAAGACCTCCTCTCAGCAGGTCACTGTAAGATCCACTGCTTGAAACTGGACTGTGGTGACAGCTCCTTTTGTATGTGTATAAATATATATATATATATATATATATATGTATGTGTGTATGAGTTCCTTCAGCGCTGGCTGGTCAGCCTCAGGCTGTGACAGTTTTTGTAACAGTTTTTGGTGCATAGACATTTTGACAGCCTGAACTATGCTTTCTTTTTTAATTGTAGCTTGTTTCTCCTTCTTCTTTTTGCATTCATTTGCATTCATGGGTCATTTGCACCCAATAATCTTGTTCTTATTCAATAATATATCAAGAGGGTTGCAACTACAGACTATTTTCATAGTTGATTAATTTGTTGATAATTTTCATCATTAATTTATTACTTTTTTTGTCTATAAAATGTTAGAAAATGGTGAAAGTAGTCGATCAGTGTTTTCTAAAGCCTCATTTTACATTCTCAAATGTCTTGTTAACTCTTCAACCCAAAGATGTATAATTTACTGTGACAGAGGAGTGAAGAACTGAGAAATAATCACATATGAAAGCCTAGAGAGAGATATTTTTTAATTAACTGTTGCTAGCTGCTATCAAATTAGTTGTCATTTAATGTATTAATTCAAAATAAATAATAAGTACAGCTCTAACACACTGATTAATTGCACACAATACAAAACCTGCAGGTCAGTGTCTTTTATTTAATGACAGCACACATTTATCTTAAAGAGAAAAATCTTGACATTAGAGAAACTTTTTAAATGATTTTTATGAATTGAAAAAGTGCTCTACTAAAGGTTGCCACTGGGCAGCCAGTTTTCTTTTGACTACTCTATTAAAAACAAAGATTTGGGTGGTTGTATTTCATGTTTGTTCTCAGGGCACAGCAGATTAAGTGCTCTTAAATGATTCAAGTCATATAAAAATACCACTTTTCTCCCATTCTCTGTCTCTCATACAGTTTAATTCTCTCTCTCTCTCTCGGATAAAAGAAAAGCCCACTGACTCTTAGAAAGAAATATTTGACTTGTCAAATTAAATCTTCTCTGTGTATTTCACAAACACCCAGTTAAGTGTTTATGTGTCTTTATACTGGTGTCATAATATGATCTGCTATTCTTACACAAGTGAGACATCTATAATTGGTTTTCAGTCAGCAAGTGTTTATTTAAGGACAGGCTTGTATTTGTAGCCATATTGTACGTACTATCCACAGTGTGGATTTTACAGGATTCTGGTGTCATCATTATTGCCAATAGTAAACACACTGCAGTATACTCCATCATGCTGGGTGTAATGATCCTTTGCTGTGGCAGCGGTTTGTTTAGAGAAACTTAGTAGTAATTGGCTTCAGTCCTTTTAAATGTTGTACCATGCCACTGTAATGCATGTAAAACTTTTATTAGCAGCATTATTTGTTCATGTGTCTGTGGTTCAGTTTAGAGACAGAATCAGATATGCAGGTTTTTGTTTAATTACAACCACCATGTGGATCTCATGTGGCTGCCTTACCAGAGACACGTAAGCATTTCTAGTGGTTAGCAATGAATTAAGAATTAGATGGAACTTCATTTTCAAGGGCACTAGGTCTAAGTAAAAATCTGTGTCCAAACGTGGACTATTATGTCGAAGCTGCATTCATTTTTCTCCCGCTGTGCCTATGTTGAATATGTGCAAGACTCGTACTAAGTGAGAGACAGGTAGAAAGGAGAAAAGGGTGTGGAGAAGAAAGAAAATCCGACTGAGGACGGTGAACTGGAACGGATGGAGTATGAGAGAAGGCGGATGAAAGTGAGTGGTGAAAGTATAAAAGCTTTAAATCAAAAGAATAAAAAATTCATGAGAATAAGGCAGAAAGAGAGAGAAGATAAATTAGAAATATCGTAGCAGAAAAGGGAAAGAGGCATTTATCAGGCAGACAGATGGATGGGAAAAAGAGGGCAAAGGGAATGTTACAGATTATTTGTGGTGAGTGTGAGTTTGTATCATTTTAGACAAGCATGCACACATTCACATCCCTCAGAAGTCTGAAAACCTATCCTGTTTGTCCATTTACTTATTTCAAACAGTATTTTTTTTGTTTGTTTGAACCAGTTTTATACAAAAAACCTTGATGACCAACTCCACTAGCAACAAAAAACATCCACAGCCAGTGTTAGAAAAATAACTCTGGCAGCAACACTCAAATGTCAGTGTATATTTGCTTTTGTTTGATTGTTGTTTGATTCCTAGATTCTTCCATCCTGTCCCAACCTTCTCACCCCATATGCTAGATTTTTTTTTTCCGCTGTCTGCTATTTTAGCTTAATGCATCCAGTATTTCTCTTGTGCTGACAATGTCAAGTGGAGCTTTGGGATTTGTATAAACTCTGAGGAGCATCACCTCATTCTTTGGAGGACAGAACCAGACAGTTTGAGAGCGAGGAACCTTTACTGTCTGCATGTGTCATGTGTTCCTATTCAAGCATGCGTGCAAGCATATACAACCACACTGTCTTGCCCCAGATTAAACAGGCCATGCTGAGCCAGATATTTTTTTTTTGTTCATACAAAAACTCAGTAAATGTCAATACCTTTGTGTGTCTGGAATTTCTCATTTGGCCTGCAGATGCCTAATGTTTTACAGCCTCGTTATTTTTGTATTTCTTATTCTTGAAACAGGCTACATCTTGTGTGTTCAGTGAGTCTATTTGTACTAAATGATTCAGTGTCTATGTGTCTGCTCAGCAGGAGAGTGGGCTCTGCCTTAAGGAGCAAAAGGCCATGTCTTAAAACACTGTCTATGCCCAAACACATGCACCTATTTACATAGATTCCATGGTGCTTTCAAAAACACACATTATTCATTGAAGAAAGAAGATGATACTCACTACAACAATACACTCTAGTACATTTCTTACATATTCCCCAATTTGCAAAGAAATTGTATAAATTTAAAGCTGTTTATAATTGAAGTTTCTCTCATTTTTTTTTTCTTTTTCCCTTCTGTTCCTCCACAGGACAGCGACATACAGAAGAAGATTGATCATGAGATCCGAATGCGTGATGGGGCCTGTAAGCTGCTGGCTGCCTGTTCCCAAAGGGATCAGGCTTTGGAGGCAGCCAAGAGCCTGCAAACTTGCAGCACTCGTATCATGGCCTACATGTCAGAACTGCAGAGGATGAAAGAGGCTCAGGTCATGCAGAAGGTTACACGGAGGTCATCGGATGCTGGGCCGATGGATGACAGACTCCCATGTAAAGGAAAAGTGGCGATCTCAGGCAAGTAACGAGTAAACCTGTAATATTTATGAAATGTGGTCATGTGCTGATGTAAGACCTACCAGTAATAAGCAAGAGAATTTGAGAGACTTTTTACTGTTTACTTAGTACCAGAATTTAATGCAGAGCAGCTCTTTCTGGCTGAGACCCAGTTCTCTCTGTCTCTCACAGAGGATGTTTAATTCCCTCTTTATTGGCTTTGAACTTGGTGACTTGTATCTACCACCCATCACAGTCAGATGAACAATTATAGAGCAACTTGGTGTGTCACACATTCACTGCAGTGTAATAACTCACACTGAAATGTTTGGCAATATAGTTGAAATGCTTTTTGTTATTGCTTCATTGTAATTGTGCAAATGATTAGAAGGTAAAGAAAGGAATATTAATTAGTTGTGGGACCCTGAAGCATTTGCATATCTTCATGGTGACACTGCTGCATATCTGGTACCCAGCTGGAGAACATACACTTCAGCCAGTGCAAGCAGCAGGGGCACACACACCCAAAGAGATCACACATATACCATTTAAACAGAAACAGCGGTTATTATTTTTGTGGTCTAATCTCCTGTCTTGTTTTTGTTTCAGATCTCCGTATCCCTCTCATGTGGAAAGACACAGAGTACTTCAAGAACAAAGGAGGTGAGGAGCCAGGGATGTTACAAATTGCGTTACAGAGTGTGGGCATCCTCATTACAACAAAACAAAAACTACCTTTTATCAACAGCAGGAGGGAAAAATGCTGATGCAGACTTTTAGTTTCATATTCAATATCAGGCTCCCACTGAAACTGTGTAGACACTCAGTAGAATTTTTTTTATGCTTTCTACTGGCTGCATTGCTAATTCCTGGAGCTGATTTCTATGAGAACTTAAAACAGATCACTGTGAATTCCACATGAACAGATTTTTAGACATGTGAAAACCCTGGCAGCACAACCTGACCCACTGTTCAATCCTGGTGGCTTTGCCTCTTGGCTCTGAAAAGGAGCAGCACGTGAATAACCAAAGTAGGTCATTATTAATGGGGCAGAAAATACTCGGAATAAACAAATCAAATCTTTGTGCATTTCCTTTTGACAAGTGGAGTAGCACCATTAATCAGGTCATTTTAAATGTTGAGATGTAATTTCAGAATCCAAAGGGTCACTGATAGTGCCCTGGAACTCTTTCCATTGATTGTTTTGTGATCCCGTCTCCTTTTGTCAGAGTCAATGTGGGTTAACCCCTCAGCAGTCATTACAAATCTCAGTGCACCATTCTCTCCCTTGGCAACTTGAACAGAATTAATCTGTATGACCTGTGCATATAAATGAGCTCAGAAGACAGGTAGTAGACTCTTAACAAAGCTTAATGAGGCTGTTAGTCAAGGTCATTAAGCACACCGAGACGTAAACTGAGCCCAAGAGGCGAGGAGGAGCAGAGCATGTTCATCTCTCACATGTCCAATCATATTTTAAGCCAAGTGTTGAACTCACACTTGAATAATAGGTTTGAACATTACGTGTCAATGAGAGGTTGATGGGAAGCACATAAATAGAGGGGGCTCTCTTCACTCAGCATTTGTCAGTCATAACCGTGAATACTTAATAGATGTGTCAAAACAGTCACCCTCAGTTAGTTCTGAATTAAGAGAAGAATAAAGAGACATCCACATACTAAGAGTCATGCTACTAATATTACAACAATGATACTGTTGATGACGAGTGTTATTTTATTGATATTACAATGTTGCTCCTCTGTGCAAGGAGCCACAAAGGGTGTATTGGCTTCTACGCAAAGCCTGATTATTCTTTGAAATGGGTGATTGGAAGCAACATATTGTTACTGAGGTATTACGAGCTGCTGCAACATTTAAGACCTTTGTGCTTTGGTTCCAACAACAACAACAACACGCATAACACTTCATATGAAATTTGAACATGGCTGCCCACTGAAATAGCAGAAGTGGAACAAACAACAGTGAAAGTACTTGTCAGCTCAGTGATCTTGTGTGAAATTGTAGCTATTTAGGTTGTTTGCCCTTGCAAGTGTGTGGTTCACCCTTGTTAGAGCAGCCACCTAATGTACTGTTAATTTCCAGGCGATGCTATTTAGAAGCTGAAAGAGGGATTTCAAGTAATTCAGCTGAGTGAATGCTGTTAAGATGTCTTAGAAAATGTGTTATAAAGGTGCTCACACATACTATTATCTCACATATTTCTCCGTGCTCTGCTTTCCCACATGTACCTTTTCAGAGCTTCATCGCTGTGCTGTGTTCTGCCTGCTGCAGCTGGGGGGAGAGATATTTGACACAGACATGGTCATAGTTGATCGGACACTCACTGATATCTGCTTTGACAACACCATTGTATTGTAAGTGATTCCTCACGCCTGTAACTGAACAACCACATAATCCATGATAGCAATGGAATCGTCTCAAAAGCTTGTGACACTGATAGCGGTGTCCGTCATGTGTGTCCGTTTGCAGCAACAATGCAAGCCCAGGCTTTGAGCTGCGTGTAGAGCTGTATAGCTGCTGCTCAGAGGACGATTATTCAGCAGGGAGCACACCAAGAAAACTTGCCAGTAAGCTGAGCTCCTCACTGGGTCGATCAGCAGGGAAGAAGCTCCGGGCTGCTATGGAACCTGGATCATGTAGTCCCATCAGCAACGGAGGGGCAGCACCTCTTCTGCTGCCAGTTCCATCTGTACCGTAAGTTTATTATTTAGTACTTTTACAAGGAGAAATGAAAGAAAGGTGGGAATGTTTATGTAAACTGTTTTTCTTCGTATGCATGGTCAAACACTGAATAAAACTGCGTGCCGTCTCTTGTGTGTTAACAGCGGACCTAAGTACCACCTCTTAGCTCATACCACGCTGTCACTGTCACACGTCCAGGACAGCTTTCGCACGCATGACCTCACCATCTCAGGCAACGGTGAGTGGCAGCCTCCGTCAGTCTGTCTCCTCACCATCGTTCTCTTTTCTGTGCCAAATCGGCCATCTGTCTGTTTTTGTCTTTCTCACACATCAGAGTGTCGCTCCTCCTCCTCTGCATTTTAATAATGTTCCTTGAAGCATCAGCCTACTCCTGCAGCTCTCTCGTCTTAGTCCTAACCATTGACTGTATATAAAGATGGATGATATACCACTGTTTCATGCCACCATGGAAGAGAGAAGCCAGATGATCATGTTATGAGAGGTGCCATGTAGCTTGGGACAAGACACATAGAGACACATTTGATGGAAGTAATATGTTGTATTGATATTCCAAGTACTGCCATTTTCCAAGAACACAAGGACTATAAAAACCACTCCACAGACTGTATCACTCACTAAATAAAGTACAAAGCTCATCATTTCACATATCTGCATTATGGTATAATCAAGTTTTCATCTTCAAATAAAAATTCATAGACAGTTATTTTCACAGCTGGTCAAAAATAACACTGTGTTTTATAATCTTCACATGCTACATCAGCTGATAGTTTACATTATTACATCCAAAAGTTGTTTCTTAGTGGTTCACTGCAAAAATCTAAATCTTACCAAGTGTATTTTTCTCTTCTCTAGTCAAAATATCTCATCACACTTAAAATATGACATAATCACCTAAAGAGTAACTTTTCAGTGAGATATAAGAACTCATTTTTAGACAATAGATCTGGAAAATCTTAT
>JAPQRP010000030.1:24712846-24741841 GCA_037367295.1 Apogon hyalosoma
AATAAGTTCTTATATCTCACTGAAAAGTTACTCTTTAGGTGATTATGTCTAATTTTAAGTGTGATGAGATATTTTGATTAGAAATGAGAAAAATACACTTGGTAATACTTAAATTTTTGCAGTGTTCTCATCCCATCTTGACATTTTCTGATACTTTGGTCAAAGGTCCTGTGGCATTTATTTTACTTGCTATTCTATTTAGTGGTCACATTAATCTGTTGGACCATCTGTATTAATAGATAGATACAGGGAATCTTTTTCACAACCTAAGAGCTCTCTGTTTGTCAACACTGTAATGATAATGTTAGGCAATTTTTTTAATATTCAGAAGTAGTGATACTATATATAGTCCCTTTAGGAGCAATTTATCCTGACTATTCTTAACTCTCCTCTATCTGTCTATGAGAAATCAAAATACCTTATTTTCAGACCACTCAAATTACAATATCCTTAAAGGTTATTTTGGTGTTTGTGCCAAATGATACCATAAAAATACAGCCATTGAAACTTCCACATAACTCTGAACACATAGCCCTCCCTCCCCATCCTCTCCATCCTCCCATATTCTCTGACAGACAGCCATTGTCAAGGTCACAATAATAAAGGCTGTGCTAGTGAGGTGACTGCTGTGTAAACCTGTAATGATGCAGGCTAACAAGGGCCCAGACCCTCCGACAGACAGGCCCCTAGTGTTTTATTCATTGGCCCTTCAGTCTGCTGTAAAGTTTCATTGCTGCACTTCATGACACTCCCTGCAGCTGCCAGTCTTTTACACCCTGGTGCCTTGTTTTGTGTGTTAAAGGGGGTTAAGGGATGGAGTATGATGTGGAGAGAAAATGTGTGTGTAGGCTGGTGAACATACAGTCCTGTGCATGAATGTCACCTGAAATTTTTTTTTATTAATGATGTTTATTTCTGCCCATCTGTCTGTCCTTGTAGAAGAGTGTTCATACTGGCTGCCACTCTATGGTAGTATGTGTTGCCGCCTTGCAGCTCAGCCTCACTGTATGACCCAACAGATGATGAGTGGATGTTTGAAAGTTAAGGTAAGTTGACTAGTATGTGCTGCAGTTCTATGGAACTATTAGTCTCATACTTTAAATGTATTGAGGCCTTTGTTATGACATATTTCTGCCCTTTTGCCTTCCTCTACTCTACTTCTCTTCCCCTTCTTCTGCTACTGTTTTGCCTTATGTTTCTCTGACCCTCAACACTTAAAATATATTTTTATCTATTTCACAGCAATTAGGAGGTGACACTCAGAGTTGGACAAAAGTGTACGCTGTTCTAAAAGGAACAAGCCTCTTCTGTTATCACCGGCAAGAAGATGTGGAGGCTAACATCGAACCAGCTTTCACCATCGGCATCAACAAGGTCAGCAGAGAGATCACATAAAATTGGGAAACTATTTTGGATGAACCCAAAGGCTTCTGCTACAGAGCCTTATCCAGCCTTACAGAGCTGAGCTATACAGTAGTATTTTTTGGTAGCACCTAAGGCATGCACAGCCTTGATGGTAAGCAACTGGCTTGGTGCCATTCTAAATCTAAAGCCAACTAGGAGACCCAGCCAAAAAGGCAACTAGGACATAAACGCTTTTCGTAGCTATCAAAATGCCCTTGAGCAAGGTACTTACTGTAGACCTCAGCTGGAGAGTTTCATAGTAGCCAAGAAAAAAAAAAAAAAGGCTTCGCTGCATAACTTCAAGGTGTAACTGCAAATATCCACTGGGACTAAATAAGAACCGGTAAGTCTAGATAAAAGAATTACATTTAATTTGCACACATAATAATCAATCAGCAATCATATCAGCTCCCATTTTTCACACCCCAAAGTAAAAAACTCTGTCAACCATTCAGGTTTTCAATCATCTAATTTCCTAAGTGCAGAGGCAAAATGGACCTCTTGTTCTTTCCAGTGACTCATGTGAGTCTTTTGAAGCTGAACGTCAGCACACATCTGACTTAGAGCCAAGATAATATCAGATCTGTATTATCCTTTGTTGTCAGCTAAGCTTTTTAGCTCTTCCAAAGAGGAAAGCAGGGCTACTAGCAAATAAATGAATGGAGCAACACTGGCATCTAGTGGTCATAGACAGTCAGAAGTACATTTGGTGTAAAACAGGGAGGTGGGAATTGGGAGTCTGTACCTTTTGTTAGATAATTGCTGAAGGGAAATGGTTCATAAGAGTGCTAATTAGTGGCTTTATTAGTAAGGACTATTTCTCAGTAGGGACTTGCAATTGCAATTAATGACTTGCTGCAGCACATAATTTTGTTTAGTTAGAAGTACTGGCATTCATTTCTGATTGTCGGCATTTTGGCAGATAATTACATTCCGTGTTCTTATGTTTCAGGAGACTAGAATACGTGCATCAGAGAAAGACCCTCAAAGTAAAGTTCAGAATATCTGTATCAGTAATCAGTATGGAGGTGAGGAGGTCACGCACACACTGACAACTGACAGCCGAGAGGACACACACCGGTGGATGGAAGCTTTCTGGCAGCATTTCTATGATATGAGTACGTGATGTGTGCTGTAACACTGGAAGAATGTCTGATTTTCAATCTATACATATAGTCACCTAGATATTTTACCAGAGCTGTTAGAGAGCTCTCAAGAAAACCCTGAATTTGCTATTTAAAGGTGACAGCTTGTTTCCAATGCACATATACAGGTCAATGGAAGCAGTGCTGTGACGACTTAATGAAAATTGAACTACCATCACCACGGAAACCAGCCCCTGCCACGCCAAAGCAGGGCTCTCTTTATCATGAAATGGGTAAGATCCTCTCCCTAATTTCAATAATGTGGAAGGAACAGTGGAAAAATCCCTCAAAATTACTGAAAATATAAAAGCAATAAACAGGACAGTCAAAGAAAGAAAGAAAATTGAGCTGTCTGTGTGTTGTGCCTGCATTGCATGTGACTAGCTTAAATTCTTTGGGTTTATGTGCATGAGAGATGCTATCACTATTAAAATGTCCTCTCCAATATCTCAAACTCACGCAACTCGCTTTTCTTCTCTGCACTGTAGATAGAATAAATCTTATCGCTGACAGACTGACTCACTCTTTTGTCTTATGTCTTATGTTTCTCTGTTCCTCTTTGTCCTTTTCAATCTTCCTTGTGTGTCTTAAATCCATCACTCCTTGGCTTTTTCTTTTTTGCCCTTTTTATTATGTCCCTGTGTCCTCATATATTTCTCATGGCCAACACATTTTTCAAAATTCACCATTAAATTATATTGGGTGACTCATCTTTACCCTTGAATGACCCTTATTGTTTACTCCATCGCACATTTAATTTGTTTAATAAACACAATTATTCATTCTCATCTTATCCACCGACACATGTAACACCCCCCCTATTTGTTGCAACATCCTTCCTTGTTTTCCTAACACCTCCTGGCAGCCCCCCTTGCAACACCCTCCTGTGAGGGTCTTCTGCTGCAGGATAACGCTGTGTCTGCTGAGATTCGTGCTCTGCTCTCATCTTATTACAACGACAGGTGAAGTAACAGGAGGATTCTGCTTAGGTAGAATTAAGCAGTCCTATAAAATTATACAGTCTTGGATTCACTGACACAAATGAATAGATTCTGCAAAAAATAATAAAATTGTGTCAAGATGAATTATCATTAGTACAGAACCACCTAATGATCATCCGTTTTCAACTTAGTTAAAACAGGCATATTTCAATATGAAACATTTTTTTGAACTGCTTGAAATCCTTAAAAAAATCCATTACTCCACTTGCTTTAAGTGTTCCTCTATTTTGGTTTAAAGCTATCCTACTCCATAGCTTAGAATGTTTTTTAAATTGAGGAACAAGAAACAAGCATTTGGAATCTCATATTTAATTCAGAAGTGCTGTAAGAGTGGCTAGAATCATATGAAATGCAGTAGGATGATAATGCATTTTCTTTCTTCACTCCTGCAGTTATTGAGTCATCTGATGACCTCAGCAGCACAGTGTCAGACATCTTGGCTCGGAGGATGCAGGAGCTGGAGCTCCGCAGCCAGCTGGGCACCTCTCCCACCTGGATGTCTATGTTTGAGGAAAACAACCCCAAAAGCGCCGGTCGCCCTCGCCCCTGTACTTCCCGCCTGTCTGGCCACAGCCCTTGCACCCCTCATCGACTGCCCAGGAGCCCTGTGAGCGTCCACCGCTGCCCACAGCTGGGTCTGCTGTCATCTGATGCAAGCCTTACCTCGGACAGCGACAGCCACTGCAGCACCAGCCCCTGCACTCACCACCACGTGTGGCCTGACCCTTCTTCCAATTTCTCCCTCCTGTCATCGTCCCCCTCCCGCCTAAGGCCGCGCACTTTGTCGTTGGATGCTAAGCTCAGCACCCTTCGAGGGAGGGGTTACGGTGGAGGTGGGACCTTACAGTGCCCCTGCCAGACTCCTGCTTCTTCGCTGCTAACCCCGCTCCCCATGTCCTCTCGTTCACCTCTTTCACAGCACAGCACACAGACAACCCTATCCTGCTCTAGCTCCACCTCTAGCAACAGCTCCAGCAACAGTGAAGGCAGCCACAGCCCCGAGTCATCTGAGGGAGCCCCTTTTTCAAGGCCCTCCCCAGCTCGACGCAGCCTCAGGAACCTGCGGGCCAGACTTGATCCTCGCAACTGGCTTCAAAGTCAGGTGTGAGCCTGTCTTCCCTGACAGACATTACACACTGGCCTGATGGTAACAGTGCTCATTAAACTGCAGTGTAGCTGGCTTAACATCTGCGAACCATCCTCGGGCAATTTGCTAAGACTCATGCACAGTCCTGGGGACTGGCTGCTTCTGGCCTGCCCCTGATGGCAGACAGATCATAGAAGACCCCCCTTGGGGAAAACTGGAATGTCTTCTAACACATGAAACAGGTGACAATCACTTCAGGCTACTCTGCACTTTGGTAGGTTGCCAAACTTTGGAGACAGCCCAAAAACTAAATGGGAGGTACTGTGCGTGTTCTGAGAAATGACATGTGGTGCCGTTTGGGAGATAGTGTTTCTAAGAACTAAAGACTTGCTAAAATAAACTCATCGCAATAGGCCAACTCACTGAAACTGGAAAAGGTTTTGTTTTTTCTTCTGCCATCCTGGCCACTCAAGTCATCTCTATTAATGCACTAGCAGTACTTTGATGGAATATTTCTTTAATGGATTTTCAAATAAACTTTTGCTGTGTTTATGGTTTGAAAGCCAGTAAGCATGTGACAGGAAGAACATGCAATATGAAAATGCGGAATAATCTGAGTTCTCAAGTGTTCAGTGTGGAGGGAAGGGTTAATGTATGTTGCCTGTACTGTGATATCTACTTCAGTGTACTTGTCATCTGCTTTCTACACAATAGTTTATCTTTGTTGTTCTCTTAAAATTACTATGCATCATTCTTTTTTCCCTTTTTGCATGATTATGGTTAGGATGCTGAACTACTTGAGATCATTTCAACAATGAATCTGGTGAAAGTGGTGTAACTTAATGCAAGTGCTCATACTTACTGTACTGGTTATTACTGTGATCTCTTCAGGGTAAAAATTTGTGCTCTGGTCTTTACCTTACACATTTATCTGCACTTGGCTGACAGAATAAGGCTTTAGTAATCGTCTTAAATACATAGAGCAGTCCTAGAATTTATTGAAGTAAATCAAAGCTTGGAAATAACTGAAAATTCAAACCCTATTTTTAAATGTACTCCACTACAGTATTGAATTCAATAAGAATCTAAGAATGTGCTTTTAACAACATTTTACAAAGATTATATTGTGGCTATGTATCAGGCAACCATATGGTATTCAGTAATTGCATAAAATCTTAGTCAACAATGATGTTACTATGGTAAGATCAAGAGAAAATTATCCATTTACACTTCCATGTTATTTAATTAAGTTATTTTCCGAACAAATCTGTTTAACAAAAAAAGAAATAATTATAGGAGAGTCTGTGTCTCTTGTCAGTGCAGTAAAGCCTCTTCTGTCTCTTGTTTACTGTGGATTTCTGGTAACAGTTTCTCTCTTGGGGCTCAGTTCATGGGCAAACATTTTTACTAAGCGTTAAAACTGTCAAATGCTTGAAGATGGCATTTGTTACTGTAAATTAATTTTATAAGTTAACGAATAAACCTCCTCTCTTTGTATTTTGTTACATTATTGATTTTGTTATAAATGCAGCTATATTATTATAAAGTTAACAGATGATGTGCATATAGATAACATTGAATGTTATAACCTTGCAAGAGTTTCCCGCGGTAGCAGGCTTTGGGTTCTGCATGTATGCTGTCCCAGAAGGCAAACATCATATGAGAAATGTCATTTATGTTTAAATAATATAACATTAATTATAATAAATGTTTTATCAATTAACAAATACCTCAGTTTCTTCACATGGCTGTATTAGTCTGCTCTACATAAGTAGTTTCTTGGGCCTCCTCCTTTTGTCATAGTTTAATCACATGTACATCTCCACAAAGGGAAAAGCTTATTACATTGCAACCATTAATGTTATCAGCAGTTGAACTGATATATAAAAACATCCTACTCATTACACAGTAACACAGAATATAAACAGAAATACTCAGCTGTTATTCCTATTTGTATCCTTTCTAGTAGACAAGAGAGCAGGCTCGGGAGAAACTATTTTTATTCTCTGCCTTTTCCTGCAGTGAAAGTGCTTTCTCAGATCAGAAGAGTGCTTTAGGTTTTCTGCTCCTTGTACAGATGATGAATCATAATCTATCCATTTCTTTTATTCTTCTATTTCTCCCTCCTGTAACAAATCTCATAGGAGATGCTATCGTAGGTGAATGAAGATCAAATTCCATACAAACACCATACAAACTTGTAGAAGCATCAAGAAATGCAGTGAGAACAGAGGCTTTATTGTCAATGTTCCGATAGCAAAGCCTTCGATTTGTTAATAGTACAAAGCCCTGTTACAAACATAGGAGGTAGTCGACATTTTGTCTTCACTGTAATATGCATAGAGAAATACTATGGCCATACTGACTCACTTTCAAATGTCTCGGAGGAGAATCGATAGCTCCCTGCTTTATGTTTGAAGTCCAGAGTTGTACCATTGTTGTGCTATTGTAGCTTTATAACTGCTTTAAGTATAAAACCATACATTTAATCATACTCAAACAAAACATAATTATCAATATATGAATATACACAATCACACTAATAAATACTTTATATTATATGCTCCTTATGATACTGATTATTGACTTATGTAACCCAATAGGGGCATTTTATGTGGTTTGGCAATTGTATGATTTGTGTTGGATTACATAAGTAAATGAACAATGTTACATTAAGTTACAGATAAATTACCCCACTTATGTCCCTCTTCATACAATATATTGTGCAGTGTAGTGCTTTCTTCACTTCCAACATCCTCTTTTATTAGCAGGCACTCCGTGGGTTGAAAGCTCGCAGTGCCACTCCAGCGAGAGTACTCCAAGCAAATGTGGAGAACTTTGCAGGACAGGTTTCAGCTCTGCTGATATATGTGGATGCAATCCGATGGAGCCGCTTTGCACCAAAGGTGTTATAGTGTCCAGGGAGGACTTGATCAACCTGGAGAAAAGGATAGTTTGCATCACCATTTATTCATTACACACTGAAATCAGAAGGCAATATAAATCAGGGAGGAACCACTTATAGCCTGGTCTGTCTCAGTATTACCTGTTCACTGTCCACAAGACCAACCAGACGTTCACAGCTGCCGATGTAGTCACTGACATGGCTGTAGGGCAGCCAGTCAATCATGGCGCCATCATACACCACATCTCCACTGAAAAGTAATTTATTCTCATGATCATGAAGGCAAATGCTGCCCCGAGAGTGACCAGGCATGTGAAGTACTGTCAGCTGTCTATCACCCAGGTTGATGACATCACCTAGACAGGATAGAGGGCACATGGCAGTATATTGTCAAAATCATTCACATGCATTTGCATTACATTTTACTTCACAATTCTATGCACATCAGGCTTCAACTTAAATCCAAATCATGTCCTTGTATTTGTCATAAGCTTGCTGGCTCCCCCTCTTTATCTCATTTCTCCATGATATTTAGTTCATGGTCAATTTGGTCCTGACTAGATATGATTTGGACAGTGTGACAAGACAGTAAAAATGACAGACCACACAATGGGATCTTCTAACTATTCCACTCTAACTGCACTGCAGTAGTGGCTCTGACACAGCAAAACAAGTTGGTGTATTGACTGACGGTGCAGAAATTACACCCTGCAAGAATACCAAAGAGGATAGCAGATAGAGTTTTACAGTTTATTCTGTAGTGAAGGACAGGAAGTTATTTGTCCTAATTATTATGAAATTACTGAAAAAATAAACTTAAGAGAATGTGACTTTACTGTTTAAATAGTTGTGTGGTAATAGTACAATAAGTGATGGCTACATCAATGTTACTGATACCCTTTGCTTTCCATAAGTGCAGTCTCTGTTTCTCTCCTTGTTTCTTGTAACAGAATCCATCAAAGTCATCAGCAGAATGGCTTAAAATAGAGCTGCTCTGCAAATAAAAATGACAAATGAACATAGTGTGATGATGGGAGGGAAAATTATTTCCTCTTGCCCCGTACTGACAGACTAAAACTATGGTTTACTTTGGATCCCCTCTTAGCAGATGACCTGACCGTACTGTTTGTACAGCCTTCTTCTCATGCCTGCCCTGCACTTGAACTACACCTTCATCTGTTACTATAACTGTCAGACCAAATGCACTATCCATTATGAAACTGATGAAAAATGCTTTCACCGCCACCCTTGCCTAAGTGTTGCAACTTTGCGCATGTAATGTATGTCTGCATTAATTTAGCAAGCGATTTCTGGTCTCCTGCCAAATTCACTGTGCAGTAAAATCCTGTGGAGAAGGGGGAGGATTCTGTATAGAGCACAATGTGGAAACTACACAGTCCTGACGCACCCATGAAACGTCTAATGGTATTGATCATGATGTTTATCCGCAGTTATATAAATTACAGCTGATGACCTAATCTTTGATCACATCCCCCTCCTCCACATTCATCAAACCTCCACAGGCTGCCTCTCCTACCTACCCTCCTGCAGGATGTGTGTCGGCTGCACAGCTTTGACTTTGTAGTGCCTTGCCCTCCATCCTGGACTTGGAGCTTCGGCTATCTCCCTGTCGCTGAGCCAGGTGACCGTTTCGAAATTATCCCCGTTGGCCAAGGCATCAACCTCGGCGCTGTGGACGCCCACCTGTTGGAACTGATGCAGACCGCCCGAGTGGTCGAAGTGGGCGTGGGTGGCAATGGCCAGCAACGGGTTCTTCCTTTGAGGATCTTTGCCGAGCAGCCCCTTCGCGTCGATGTAGTCAGGTAAGCTCCTCAAGCCTAAACCTGTATCTATGACGACGTCTTGGTGCGAACCGCGGAGCAGCCAGATGTTGGCCCTGTTCTCCGACTGGTAAAACCGCTCCTGGATCCAGAAGAGTCCGTCTCCGAGCGATTTGTGGGCGTACCAGTCGGCCGCAGACATCCCAGTTCATGTACTTGTCGATGGAGGGTTTGTGCTGTCAGGTAATTATTTCTGCGCTTACTAGCCTTCTTGCTAGGTGTGATATCTTTCATTGAGGTTGATGTGATGGTGGCCACTGACACACCCTTGTGGGAGGAGACGGTTGTGATTGGACGAAAATTCGAGCGACGACGGCAAAACGTGCGCTTCCATTGGCTGAAAATAAGCGTAGTGTTTTTGACGTTGCGGAAGGCGGGGCGTGTTAAAGCCACATAGTGCACGCTGTCGAGGGGGTCGTGTGAGCGATGGATATCCACGCCGGCCGTTATCACTGTGGCCTGACAAGTGATCACTAGCGTTAGATTTAGATTTAAATGTAGTCACAACAGGAATTTATTGAATTCTGAACTACAGCTAAAACAGTGTAGCTGAATGTTAATCGCAAATGAAAAAACATGCAGAGTCAGTAAAGATTAAATGCCGCAGAACAGGCCTGAAGTCCACAGGCTTTTAGGATTTCACCACTTCTCATTCGGAGCAATTTACTAACAGTCTTCTAGTGAGTATAAGGCTTGGGGTACCCTCTTGTGTAACGCTGCACTGTGAACTAACACCGCATATCAGTAAAAAAAAAAAAAAAAGAAAAAGAAGCAGGATGAGAGGTTCAGTGTGCCTTATGTGCGTACACGTGGTGGACTGTGAAGTTGGCTCAAAGTCATGTGTGTTATGTGGACTCTGCTGCAGGTACACAATTGGCTTGCAGCCATGGCAGGCAGAGGCCGTGGAGTAGCTGCCTTCACCTTCAACATTGAGGCGCTGGGAATCGGCAGAGGCAGCATGCCAGAAGCCAGGGTGGGGCCCAGTCCGCTGTTTCCAGTAAGTAGCATCCAGTCACTCAAACACACACACACTGACATATCACATTGCAATACATCAACTTTGCTTTAGAGTGACACTCAGAGATCCAGGTACAGATATCTGAAAAGTTTTCAATAGCTTGACCAAGTTAAAGACTTTATCATAAAGAATGATGTATCTGCAGTGTTTATGAAGGCAATTCTACAAATTATCAACAAGCTCATGTAACTGTATTTACCTGTATTCTGTTTTTTTTAGCATTTATCTATTTATACTTGTTTTATATGCATTTGGCATTATGTGGACAGCATAGCAAGAATTTCATTTTACAGGGAACATATTTTCTTACTGTGCATATGACAATAAACACTTTAAATGTTGGATCTTTGGAAAACATTTTACTTATAAGAATATTAACTCCTCAATGCCTGATTTCTTTGTGGTTTTGCATAATGACATTTTTGGGGATATAGCATTTAGGTAGAGTTAAGGCTACATTAGACCCCTTTCTTAAATAATTTATCTACCTGACCCCCAGTGCATTCAGTTATTTAAAAAAAAAAAAAAAAAAAAAAAAACAACACTCCTGTATCTGTCCCAGTAAAAATCACTTTGCTGAGTCACAGAAAGTTGGACCTTCCAGATACAGCCTTACACATCACAGTGACTACGGTATGTACATTAAATTGAAAATATTGCTTCTAAACATCATCACATTATCTCATTTTGTTGTCAACCAGAACACAGACTTTAAGCCGGTACCGCTGAAAGCTGGAGAGGATGAGAATTATATGCTGGCCTTAAAGCAGGAGATGAGGGGAGCGATGCAACGGCTGCCACACAACATTAAGCTTCAGTCCAACAAGGCAGGTGAGGAGGAGTGTAGTAAGTGAGAAACCTGACATCCAATAGAAGTGATATGAGAAGACAATTGGCTGCTGTGAGGGATGATAATGCAGCACTTAGGAACTGAGACATTTAATTAGGGTTATATCTGGAGTAAGGGGAGAGGTAGATTAAGTATATTGAATTACAGCTGTAGCTGTATCTGGCTTTAATATGATTTTTATGGTGTGGCCTGACGGACCTTTTTAGAGTTTCCTTATTCAGCTATGATCTAAGCTTATAACAAGTGTTATCTGTGGAAATGTCTTCAAATGCACAGTTTAATGTGTTTTTATAATAATCTGCATCCCAAAATTTTACTTTGCACCTTGATGGGTTATTACCATTACATTCACTGAATTAATCAGGTGCATATGAGGACATATAACCATGTGTTTTGATGAACCAGTGATACAGTGTGTGTAAAATGAGTCATCCGATGAGTGTACTGAAGCAGAACTTCTTTGTTTACATGAAACAGAAGTGGAGAGGTACACAGAAAGATACCTGAAGCAAAGACTAGTGGAAGATGAGCAATGGACTCCAGGTATTATTGTATCAGTCATAGAACTAAAACCAATGGAAACAAAACAAATACAATTAAACTTCTTATTATGTTTTAGACTGGAACCTTTTTCCAAAGGAATTGATGCCCCAAAAGAAGAAAGCCCGTCCTAAATCAGGTATAACAAAGTCATGGTGCATTTAATAGAATTGTTTTTTTTTACCATAACTATAAAATTATTAAATCCAACAGGCACAAAGAAGAAAACTGTGAAGCTGTCACACAAAGACGCAGAAGATATGATGAGTAAATTGAATGTAAGCTTCTGCCAGCTGTTTTTTCCTTTCTGGGTTTTGGTACTTACCATTAGAAGCATGGTTAATTGTCTTTTGTTTAAAGTAATTTATCAAGCATCCACATATGCAGATATACCATATGCACGATATGATTAACATTTACACAGTTATTGTATGTGTTCCTCAACTCATGTTATCCATTAACTTAACATGAATATTCCAGGACTTGGAAAAGAAAGATGGCGATGCTGAAAAATCAGATGAGGAGGCTGAAAAGAAACCAGGGAATGAGGAGGATGAGGGGGAAATTGAAGATGAAGAATATGATGAAGAGATTGAAGAGGTTTGATTATATTGTATTCATATTTTCCTCTTGAATAAGTTAAAACACATTTGTTGGAATTTTAAGAAATGAAGTTAATCTACTTTTGCCATCTTTTGCTTCTCTTTAGGAAAATGACTATATTGACAGTTATTTTGACAACGGGGAAGACTTTGCCGCAAACAGCGATGACAATTTGGGTGATGAAGCTACATACTGACACTCGGCAAATGAAATTCAAGCTTGTGTGTTTTTTGAAATGAACATTCACTACATTATTTCTAATAGTTTACTGAAAGTATGTTGTCATGTCTGGCAAAATATTGATTCTGTTACTTTGTTTTGAGAAATGAGGTAATTTTGTAAATAAGAAATGGCAAACTATGTGCAATGGCAATAATTTAAATAAAATAGATTTATTTATTCTCTGGCCTGTAGCACATTTCCACAGGTTGAAAGGCACGTACTGTTAACAACACAATGCTTTTCATAAAATGCTGAATGAACAGTGATAAAATAAAAGGGCTACATAACAAATTCTGAGATTTCACATAATTACAAGTATGAGCCTTTGTGGAAATGCCACGCGTTTCCCAATTTCCTCAGAATGCTGTTGAAAGTTCACTGAAAAGAAAATTGCAGGTCTCTTCAGGCAAGCTAAAGGAATGACAAATTTCAAGCAACATGGAGAGAAATTTAAAACAATTAAATTTCTTAGGTTCTAATACTGATAGTGAAAAAACATATGCTGAGTAGTTCTGTAATAAATTAAATCTATATTATACACAATGGCAACACATTTATTTTCACAAAGTGTTTGAAAACATACTACTGTGAAAATGGCAAAAATTAAAGTAAAATAACTGTATAACCAAATTCATAGAATTAATGGTTCTCTAAGGTGTGTCCACTAATCATCACTGCACAGAAGAAATACAATAAAAGTGTTGCTTAATGTCTGCCTTTCAGCTCTTTTGAGTCTGGGTGTAGCTCATCAAGATTACAGTTGATGAATGATGATAAAAACATCACCTCTGATACAGTGCATACTTGCTACACAGATGACAACTTGAAACCTTGTATTAAAGGTCTGTCCATCTTAGCTTCAATTCATTCATCTGGCTAAGATTTATGGACCTAATGTCAACACATGAATGCCATTTACAAAAAGCAAATGAATGTAAATCAACAGACACACCCTTACTCTTAGCCACCATACAAAAATGACTGTTCCCTATATAAGGTGACTGTCCCAGTCACACAGATTGCTTTAAACCATTAGGTTGATAAAAATTACTGTATAAATGTGGAATCACCACCCAGCCATATTACATCTCTGAGCTGGCAAGAGGCTAGTATGTAAAAATGGAATTTCCTGCTATGTGTTTTCGTGGTCTCCTGCTTTGTCCAATCCGAGTCCATTTGGATCTCCAACATTTCCAGCATGGTGTCCAGGGCCAGCTCCTGCGTGACTGTCCTCTCCCATATGAATATCCAAATCATTGCCAGGGAGATGTCCATGAGGTATACTGCCAGGTGGTTGTGAGGGAGACCCATGGTGGCTGACATCAGCTTTCATAAGAACCTCATAATACAGCAGATAAAACACAGGCGTGACAATACCAACAACCAGCATGATGGCCACAGCCGTCCACCACCTCATGCCCCAGTCTGCCCCATAATAAGGGTCCTTCCTCTGAACCGGTTTGTAGTCAGCTCCTAAGAGTGGTTGTTGTTGTAGTGTTAAAGAGGACACAACCTCATTCAGGCTGCTCCGAGATGGACCAGTAGATTTCACCAGCCGCTCTATGTCTTTGTCCTTCTCCAAGAGGAATCCCTCCACACTGTCAGTGGAGGAGGAAGAGTCTGTTGAAGACTCGGAGGGAAGGGAAGTGGAGGTAACAGGTGAGACTTGGGGCAGACGTCTGGTCCCGGTAGGGGAGGCAGATGATAGAGGACCAGTGCCATGAGTCTCAGTGAGGATACTATAGCGCTTCACAGGGATTTTTACTGACCTCAGGGCAAAGAAGTCCTGCTCTGTCAAAAGGTTGTTGGCACGCTTAATATCAGCCACCTAGACAGCACAGAAAAGAAGTTTATGTATTACAGAGAAACAGTTGTTTTCTTACAACTCACAACTGATAGAGTGGCTGTGAAACATGTTTTTCCCTTTCAAGCAAAACATGCAATACTTATGTGAACCAAGAGTAACCACTATCTCTGTTGTTACTGCTGGACAGTTTAGATCAAGGGTCGCCAACCCTGGCCCTTGAGATTTATCTTGCATGTTTTAGATGTTTCTCCCTTCCAGCACACCTGACAGTCATAATCAGGCTTCAGCAGAGCTTAATGATAGGCTTATCATTTGAATCAGGTCTGTTAGAAGAAGCATTCATCTAAAGCATGCAGGATAGTGGCTCTCTAGGACCAGGGTTGTCGATCCCTGGTTTAGAATATAAAAACCTAGAATCAGAATACTTTATTAATCCCAGGGGGGAAATACTGAAATAAACATACACTAGAACAAAATGAACATGAAGAAAAAGACACAATTAAAGGTCATACCGAGCAATGGTACTGCAGGGCAATACTGTTCAGGGTGTCCCCTTCCAGGATATCTTTGGCCAGGTAGATAATATCGTCCATCCTCTCTCTGGAGGGACTTCTCCGCAACTTCTCTCTACCACGTGGCCGAAGTTCATAACTCTCTGCATCTTCTTCCGAAAAGTCATTCTCTGAGCCATTGTTTCCAAACAGATACGTATGGCCACCATTGCTAGGCTGCACCATGGTGGCTGACTGTAAACCATAGTGTTGGCTTCTACTGGACATTTTTTTCCTTCACTGCAAGGAAAAACAGAAAAAAAAAAAAAAACAGATTTAGCTATAAATCCTAAACTTGTACTCTTTGCTGAATATTTGGTGGGTAATCTATAACCTAAGGTATGTTAAAGAGGAAGTCTGAACTAAAAAACTAAAAAGAAGCTGATTCTATTTAAATACCTCCCTCACTGGGAGGATCGCTTTAAACAACGGTCAACACTGCAAAGTACCATATACCTCTAAACAAGGAAGAGAACTTAAAGTGATGTTAAATAACACCACTTTAACAGAAAATTTAGTCAGACATACAAACAATTGGTCATCATTGAATCTAGTTTTAACACTATTTGGATGTTTTAGGGGGAAATAATCATTACTTCAGCTAACTCTCCAAAAAACTAACATTTACAAATGTCATAAAAAGGCAAACAATTTTCATGTTGAGATATTAAAATAAAACAAAAAAAAAAATACATAGATCACTTGAATTTTATTTGAAGAATTGGCGATCGAGCATTTACTTGAATTATTAACAAGTTTTAACCCATCTCTCTGGAGATCCTGGGAATACTAACTACAGATCAACAAGATCACTTTATCTTTTAACCCTCTCCCTTCATAAGTGACGTTACAGACAGTGCATCAGCCTGCAAGAAGTCAAGGTCCTCTGTTTATGTAAGATTAACAAGCAAGACAATGCTAACCTAGCATTATCGATCACAGCTGTGATTATCTCATATGTGCAAAACCAAACAGACTTTAACATAGTTTAGACGCTAAATTGAACGATTGACTCTTCTTTAACATGGCGCTATATAACTAGAGGCTATGCTGTGATTGACTAGCAAGGAGTAACAGTTGCTAAAAGTAATTTACCATTTAAGTAGACGTTTAGTGAAGGTAATTACCGCTAGCTTTCATTCATGGCAACGGAACACGGCTAATGCTAACAGCAACACCTCATACACTCCGACTACAAAGTCCACTCAGTATCGTTCGTTTTCCAAATGCTATACCAAAGCAAAGCTGGAAACACGACCCTTAAACAAATTTATTTCTAAACAGAAGGCTTGGTTGGTCATGGATTAACATAAATTTACGTAAAATGCTAAGAGCGCATGCCCACAGTTTAGACAAGTTAGGAATAGGAAATCTGCACAGGCTAATGCTAGTTAGCGATCATCAATGTTTGCACATATGAAGAACAGCTATACATTTTAATCTTCTAGTAAATACATATGACGCATATATGGGAGGAAAGACGTCAACAGGCACTTTTACCTGAAAAGGTGGACACCAATCGATCAGCTCTCTTGAATAAAATCCATCACTACCACGGGATTAACTACGGGCTCACCTAGCTGTTGCTTTTCCGTCTACCTACTAGCTACTGTTGGGTTGCTACCACTCACGCCACGTCTACAGAATATTTACGTAATGACGTAACTAACGACGCCTCCAACGAAGTTCTCGCGCGATTCACCAGATGGCGCTATGCACTAACTAAATCAACATTGTTAGCCAACGTTACCAAGATTTTGAATGTTTTAAGCATATAATTACGTCCTTAATCGAGTACATAAACTAGTCGTCATGTTAAATAAACGTATAGATGGTGAAGTGGCTGTGGAAAAACTAAGAGCTTTGTAGGCAAGTAGAATAAGTGATAACATTTTAGTGTAAATCGCTGTAATGCTAACGTAAATTAGTCATTGCTAACTTTCCTTTGGATCTGTTTGTCGTGAAAATCATGCAAAATGTGTTTTGGAGAATCAGTCAACACACTGAGTTACATAAAAAGTAGGTAAGTCTTAAGTTGAAATGGAGTGACTATAGTGGAAATAAGCAGCCACTGGGTGGGGCTGTCCGCCACTACATTAAAGACCAGAGAGACAAACGGGATTAAAACATCTAGTCTCATTAGGCAACGACCGGGAAAAGACGCCGGAGTGCTTGAGCAGTTGCAAACTAATCTTTCTGTGGGGTCAGTGAGTCGTGTGTACAGTGGTGGTAGATCTCACATGGCTGCAGACGCTCGGAGCTGTGTGCAGAGCAGAAGGTCCTGAACAGACTGGAGTAGAACACCGCTCCGCATTTCTTATTTCTTCTGGCTTCAGTCCCGTTAGTTGACATACGTGCTCCATCCCATGTTGTTCTCCGGGAACCCAAAGCTAAAGGAATAACCGATACCCAGCAGGTTTATTTCGATCAAACACTACTTAAGGATGCGGTTATTGGCTGCTGTTTAAGAGGAGCTGAAGATCCCAAGAGCGCGTATCGATGTTATCCTCAGCAACAAAGATATTCTAGTCATTTATCTTGGACAGAGCCAAGCAAGGTGTCAGGTAAGTTGGCATGATTTATTTTACTTCTCTTCTTAAATATGATATTGTTTGTCTTTGCGATTGTAAGGATATACACATGAAAAAGGATGAATGACCAGTAAAACTTAGAAAGACTTGAGGATGCGAGATGATGTTCGTGAGGCATGGTTACCGTCCGTGTTTTAGACAATACAATAGACTTAGATTTATTTTTCAGTAAATGAGTCAGTAATGATCTGTGACTCCAGGCCAATAGTAGACCTAGATTAATAGAGCAGAGAATAAAGCAAACAAATGAGAGGCGATACTCCTCATCAATTATGCCGGACAGCTCAAGCAGACATATTGTATAACACTATAAGAAAACGATTAAAAGTGGTTGGCCGCTGCTAATTTCTTTTTGCGCTGTGCCAAAAATCCCCCTCGGTGCAGCTAATAAAATTGAAAAGCCTAAATATTGATTCAGCGCAATCAGTAAATGAATGGCCGGGTAGCCCATTGAGGACGAAGACAAACGCTTCCATGGTTACATCCAGGATCTCCAGTGTGATTACTGCGCTTTGTCTGGGTTTTCTCTCTCCCACTGAAATAAAACAACAATTCAGGGGGAACTGCCACACATGGTGAGCCGGGGACCCTCTTATAAAGGCTCCGTTCACTAATCTATAGGCTTACTCTGGACATAAGTAATCTTGGCACACTTTGAGTTGCGCACATGTGCTGCAACTGTTAAATAAACGAGTGTTGCCTGTAACCTTATTGTACTGCTGTTTCTTTGCGTATTTTACGCAGATGTCCCGGCTCCGTAATTTACAACTGTTGACAGGGTGAGGTTTGCAAGCATTGAATAATTGAATATGTCCACCTTATCTCTAATTGATTTGACATGATGTCATCTTGGTGCGTCCTTTGCAAATCTCTTTTGTTGCCTTCTCCGTGGTGCCTCAGCAGAGTTAAATCCTTTCTCACTGGAGAGGAAGGGAGGGAGCTGCTTCTGTGTCCATTCAGCACTTACACCTGCTCTTCCTACGCGCCAGCCTTCACTGTTAACTGTTTCACAAATACATGCATCTTTGCACAAAACTGGAAAATCATTGGTTCAGATGAAGAAACACTGTGTTTCCCTTTTGTCTGTAAAGAACACACTAAATTTGCTATGAAATGTGTCTTAATTTAATTTCTCATGCTAATTATTCTTATTTCCATCAGTGAGAACCCACAATGTCAACATGTCAGTCACATGTTTTTGTAGATCTGGATCCTCTAAGCTCCACTCTTGCACAGAGCTCTGGTCCTTTGTTTGTCAGTGTTTATGTCACTGCCTGGCAGGGGTCAGCCCCCAGTCGCCTGTGTGGGGGTCTGAATGTGATTCACTGGGCGGAAACTGTTTTACTGCCTGCTCCTCTCTCCTTCTGTCTCACCTCCTAATGGTTGCGCAGTACAAAGGGAGACAGTGCCATAAACAGAGCTAGTTCACTGATGAGGGCTGCTGAAGTGTTGCACATTGCGGACAGGATGAGATTGATGAGTTTGCTGGGGATGAGAGGGCTTGTCTTCCCAGTGTGCGGGCACAGAGGAAAATAGATGAAGGCTCGGCCCTGTGTGTACACTCCACCGCCCTGCAACAGGCTGCCTGCCTCAGCCGATAGATCTCTGTTGTGGGCAAGAGTTGTGATGGATGGCTTTGTCTGATGAATGAAGGGCATTTAGAGATGAGTTGGAATGTTTCATGGCCTAATAGTTACTGGATATGTGATATTTGTGTTTCTTTTCATAAATATAAAATAGTTTCATGTTACTACTTTGTAGACGTATCTTCACTTATTTCAAAGTCAAACAAAATATTAATTTACAGTGGGTGTTTTTGTGTAATAGCTTCATTGTCATTTGTCTACATGTGCTTTTCAAAACTAACTTTAATGAAATCATCTGCATGTGATCACATTGGCATTTTAATTTAATTTCAAGTATATTCAAGGAAAGTGCCTATATTTTGTGTTCAGTGCAATGCATAACATTTTCTTTCTGCATTTGTGATTTCAAAACAGAGCCTAAAACCAACAGCACGTACACTTATTAGTTACAGACTTTTTCCCCTACACCTTGAGAAGATGAAATGTTGCACCTACTTTCACACTTCTTTCTCAAATTACCATTTCCTTTAGAAGTACCATGCAGTATAACAATGAATAATCCCTTGGTACGAGATATTCCAGATGTGTACTATAAACCTGCTGTGATGGCAGTGATGTGGACACTCACTGAGCTCATTGAATAGTTATTAATTAACTTTTAATGCTTAAAATACATCCAAACATATTTTCACTACAGGTAGAAAATGAATCAAGGAAAAGACAATGAAGTGGCAAATTGGTCAGAAGGCCATGGAGTTGTTCATATAAATGTGTAACCTGCGTGCATAAAAGCATGATTTATATGGATAAGATGGCAGATTGAATCTTTAATGCTCTTAAGGCTCACAGAAGAGAGAAGGAGCATGCAATATAGTCAAAGAAAATACAGCTGTTGGGAATTATTTAAAATACTTAATATTTATATTTATTTATCTCCACAGCACATAATAAAAGGGACTGATCTACGCAAAATCAGAAATCAGGTGGTCAGATTTAGTTTGTGTCGGATTACAATATTCATGCCAGTGATGCGTTGAAAATGAACCATCCCTTCTGCAGCACATCTCATTGTTTTTGTAGTGTTACCTGATCCGATACCACCGTTTCTGAAAAAAATGTTTATTAAAGATATCGTGAATGACCAAATTGAAATCATAAATAATAATTCTTATAATGTGGTCAGGGGTTTTGATACCTTATTTTTGAAAATCATTTGACAGTACATGCTTATGCAGAGAAGACAGTGAAATGTTTTAGAAGTTGTAGTCTTTGGAGCAGAGGGACAGGAAAAGTGGCGGAGCCTCAGCAATGGCCAACAATCCTGAGGTCTCTTTAGTGGCCCGGACCGACCACATATTGTTCCCGGTGAGAGGGTTCTTGTACGGTCACTGCAATGAACCCTTGGCCATGACCTCACTGTCAACTCTCATAATCACACACTCGTGTACACACATGCATGTCCACATATGCTCAGACTTATTGTTATAACTTGAGCACCAGAGGGGCCAAAATGAACCCTCCCACAGCTGCCCAGCTTTTTCCTTCAAGTAATAAACCTGAACTTTGACCTTGGGGGATGTTTGTAATGTCAGTGGCCTTACATAGGTCAGACAGACCCTGTCTCACCTGATGTGCTGAATATAATATGTGACCGGCTTTTTTATCAGTCCAACTAAGAACAAACACCAGCACCAAAATACTTAAATGAATAAGTCATTCAATTTTTAATATTATTAAAATGTGTTAATATATGGCAACTACATTTGAGTTTTGTCAAAACAGTGCAGTTTTGCTTCTTTTGAAAAGTGCAAACTGCATGGAAAATCACTGCAGGAAGGACTCAGAAAAACATCCTTTTGTTACATATCAAAACATAGTGAAAAGTTGGAGAACATTTTGGAAGGGGATTTCCTCTGGTTCGAATTTGCTCGGCTAGACTCTGTGCAAATTTAATTAAGTTTCACGCATTTTTTCATCCTTTAGCCAAAATCTGCTCCACAGCCTTGTTTGATAACTGAATACACTTTGCAGTTGCTTATTTTACAGGCCCCCATGTGGGACCCTCTGGTTTGTACCTCCTGCTTTAATGTTTTTGGGGAACCATGTGGAACGCATCCCATAGAGCCCCTTGCTTGCTGTCCTAATTTTGAGGATAAGGTTGAGTGGGTCACACTTCGAGTTCTGCTGTAAGGACATCATCCATCCTTACACTCCCCTGCCTCTTAGGACTTGTTTTATATGTGGGTGTTTGTGTGTATCAGAGAAAAACTGAGCAGGAGAGAAAAAAAATTGTAACCATTTAACAAGTAAACCTTTGATGCGCATCACTGAAATGTAATCACTGTATGAAACACACTTCTTATTTACCTTGTCTTGTAAACCAGCACCGCTTACTTTATTTTGTTGTCTTCCCTTCTTTATCTCTCCCATCTTTCATTATAATATAGTTAGTCAGAGCAGAGGAATTTCTTTAATAAGTGGAGTTGGTCAATCCAGCCCTGGTTGGCATGTGTTTATTGTTTTTAAAAGATCTTTTCAGTCTGTTTCTCTTGCTTCCTTAATTTGAGATCATAGCTCCATAAATAACAGAATAAAAATGCAATCTCTTGGCTATAACAAGGAAACATTGCATCTCGGTGTCTGTTCTTGTACGATATGTCCAAAACTCTGGAGGTAAACTGAGGTCAGATTGAAGTATGAGTTTATGCAAGGTAGAGGGGAAGTAGTTTTTATTTTTCCCTTTGATGATCAGGATCTGACGAACACACTTGCTCTAGGATTTAAATCCTTCTGCCTCAGTCCTGCCATCTGGCCCTTAGTGTTCCAGTGCTGGTAAGGCTGGACTCTCCCACAACTACTGTACGAGACATGTGTGTGCGTCCTTGTTTTGCAGTGATAGAGTAGAGCTGAAAGAAAAAGAGGGACTCTGAATAGGATGGTTTGGATTCTGTTGGAGAGGAGGCCAGCATGCCAAAAAGTGGGAGAGACAAAAGAATAGAGAACTGTGGCAATGTTAGAAATGCACACAAAACACAAAAAGGAGCATGAGCGAACAAAAGCAAGCTCCTTAAAATTGTGTGCTGGTCAGTGAATCGTAAAGTCCCGCTTCTTCTCCAATGAAAATACACCCCCGTTCTGGGTTGCCTCTCTGTTTTTTGGAACTCCTTTGAAATGCAATTAGCATTTCATCCAGGCCCAACCAGTTACATGCAATGAAGTAATACCCTTTCTAATTTAGCCCTTTGGTCTGCAAGGCTATGGAGAGCACAACCTTATTTAATCCCCTGAGAGTGCTTTTCTGTCTGCTTCCATCACTGTGTGTCATACAGGCTAATCAGTCAGCCAATGCTGAAATTGGAAAATGCTCTAAATTCCTCAGAAACTGGTTCCTACTCAATTGGAACTACTTTCCTTTTTCTATATCCCTTCCTTCGCATTGTTTCCTAAGGTGGAGAAAAAACTTTGCTTTTAGTTTGAGGGATACAGGACGCCAATGGCTCAACTTAAGAGCAGCCGACCACAGCCGAGTGGACAATACCTCAGGAAAACTCTCCCTCTCTATGTTTCTTTTTTCACAGTAAAATGCACACTTGATTGGCAGCCTCTTGCCCCTCAAGGAGAAATGCCTGGTTTGAAAAGTATCATCTGACAATAGCTGGGAGGCTGACCTCATGCATTTTTGTTCTTTGGGGAGGTATTCATTCAAGTGTTTTCAAGATCCCCTTATGTGAAATGGCATAATTCAGTTGTGATTCTGAGCTTTGTGATTCTTATTTCCAGAAAATCATTCTGTTGTTGGGCTAATGGTAGGTTTTCTGTTTTGCCCTCAAAATAAATAGCAATCTGTTTTTTACGCAGAGCTCTCCAAAATAAGCCCAGTGAGTAACACAGAATTTTTGTCAGATTTAATGATGTATGTTTTAGCTCTACTTGCTTATTAAGTTTCTTAATTTCTTCTCCTCAGCTTCTCTGTATGGCGAGAACATTAACTGATCTAAAAATACCAGCGGCAGAAAGTACATGTGAAGTGCAATTATGGGCTTGTGAGTTGACCGGGTATGGCAGCCGCGGCTATGCCGGGCTGAGAACGGACGGTGGGTGGTTTCTGAGGTAGGATCCAACACTCATTGGAGTGGTGGCATAGCTTAGTGCAGCTCAAACAGAAAACAAGCCAATAAACAGAGCACCACTTTGGCCAAATGCATAGCATGACACTTTCATAAAACTGTGTGTTTTATGAAAAGAAAAAAAATGCACTTATGTAAAATTTTTGATCACGACCTTAATGGACCTTTTTGCTAAATATTTAGAGTGAATGTTCAGACTACTTAAATTAGACATTTTTCATATTTGGTCTGAACCAACCACAGACCACTTCCATTTTCCAGTGTTTACAGCCCTGAAGGATTGGCATAGCAGTCTCCCCTTAATGCTATATATCCAGTAAATACAGATTGATGTTCATGAAGGCTTATTATCACCTCTGTCTGTTTTGCCTACCACAGCATCTGTATTTGTATGTGATGGGTCACATCGGTTTGCCTCTGTTGTATCAGTCGTATTGTTTGTTTGCATGGGTGTTTTTTAGTGTGATTCTGCCCAGAGTAGACACACAAATCTACTAAGAACACTCTTATATTATGATTTTAATGACAGAGTAGTTGCTTTTTGTGGACAGACTGACTCCAGATCATGGACCAAAGTTGTAAGATTGATAAATGAGCTCCCACTCTAGGCCTCCTAGTGTCAGACAACTGGAGATCTGTGTGTGTGTGTGTGTGTGTGTGTGTGTGTGTGTGTGTGTGTGTGTGTGTGTGTATGTGTGTGTCTAACTGCCAGATATTACCACAAGCTCTTCACCAAGGGCGTCTCTGGACCAGGGAAGCCTTAGGGCAGGGATGCCGCATGGGAAAACCCTTGATTAAGAGTCTGTTATCCCACACACTCCCTTCGGAAAGGGAAGTGAGAGTATTGCTTTACTCTTTTAAAGCTTTGGTGTTTTCACATTCAAATGGGAAAGGCATATTTTTTATTATGATTAAAGAGTCTGGAACTTTACCTTGAGAAGGACCCGCAGACCTGGAGTTAATCTGGCAAATGCTGGGATAAATGGAGACATGCTCTCACTCTCAAGCATAGCAATTTGTGATCGCAGACTGTATATTGTAGTGGGGATCACCCGCGTAACCAGCAGCAAATGGCATGTTTTATAAGGTGAATCCTGCACACTTACTACTGTCCTCTTACCGTGAAGTCTTAGGTTTACAGTGAATTATTGATACAAAAGATTACAACGCAGAGGCCTCTGTCAGGAGAAACCCTAGAGGCATCAGCGTTGAACACTGACCCCAGAAGCAGCCCTGCAACCAGACACTGCCTCAGCACCTCTGACAGGGCTATCCAATAGATCAGTGAGTGAGTGAGTGAGTGAGTGCGTGTGTGTGTGTGTGTGTGTGTGTGTGTGTGTGTGTGTGCGTGTGTGCGTGTGTGTGTGCGTGTGTGTGTGTGTGTGTGTGTGTGTGTGTGTGCATGTGTCTGACTGCAAGGGGTCTGATGTAATACCTTTTGTGATCCAGGCTCCCAACACCAGTCGACTGGTTAAAGAAGGTCTGACAGGTGAGGTGACTAGGTCAAACCACCACAGACAGCACTGCTCTTACTCAGACTAGTCATTGTGCTTATCGGGTTTGAGCTTACTGGGAAGTCCACTGAGCTATCCATCACATAGATATTGTCTTATCTCAGAGAAAAAGGAAGTGATAGGGTTATATAGAGGTTGTATCAGAAGATAAGGGTGAGTGATTGATTACAAGAGATACTGAAAGGGCACAGTGAGGCCTCTCACAATTATTGCATAATCTCCTGACCGCAGTTAATTAAACTGATTGTGATTATTTTGCACATTTGTTAGGATAGGAAGGATTTCCCTGTATAAAAACACATGAATGAAGCTTAAAGGTATACTCCCACCACAAATTTTATATAATTTTCTACACTTTGAGGGTTTGACGATGTCATTTTGTTGTGGCCCCTTCTTCTGCTGCGATTTGTTTAATTTAATTCTCTGATCAGGTGATGAGTCATTGCCTTAAGTCAGACAAGATCAACATGTGTTTGTTGCATTCATAGCCAATGAAGGCCCTGGTCAGCTGTGGTTGTGGATGATAAGGGTATGACCATAATATTGTTTATTTAATTTAGGGCTGCATGATTTTGGCCAAAAATAAAACCCCCATTTTTTTCCTCTTAAAACTCAATTTTTGATTTGGATTTTTGGTTAAAACTACAAAAGACAACAGAAGCCGGCATGTCATTTTTGTGAGCAGTCCGCAATGTAATGCACTGCTCCCTACCTCAAATCTGTGATGGTATCGCAGAATCCCCAAAAATTTCATGATGGGCCCACAAAAGTTATACCAATGTAAGTCAGTGACAGGCATCAGTCATGCATGTGTGCGTGCATGCGTGGACCACATAAGATGAGTGATCCCCATGGATTAGGTTATATTTAAATTGGGGGATCCGTGTGTGGAGGAGACCGACCTACGACACGCTGGAGGGATTATATCTCTGTCATTATCAGTAATATTGTATATTGAAGCAACAGGTTTTATGTATTATATATATTTTATTTACCCTTTGCAGTTTTTGTTTACAATGCCTAAAAAGGCTGGTTTCTCTGTTTCATAAAGTGTATATATGCAACTATTATCAAGATAATGCTGTGACCGTGGCATAATTTTTGTAATTATTAAAAATATAGGAAGAAAGAGATATCAAGACCTCAATCAAAAATCAATCAATAAAGAAAATCAAAATGTAACACAAATACTGTCTCTCTACATTTCAAAAAAAAAAAGGAGGAAACATTTATTTAGTCCCATCCCTTCCCATGTTTAAGATTAACTTAAAAAGAAAATTGATTTATTGTAATTATTCTGACAACTGTCAATGTGTGTGTAGCGTATGCTTTGATCTGAGTTAATCTTGTATAACAACTGGACTTAGTGACACTTCTGTTGTTCAGAAAGGCCAGCCCAGATAAGTATCTGCCTAACCATGGAAAATAATTCAGAGGTTTTTCAAGGATAAATGTTGGACACATATCTAACAAGTATGTGAGTAGCCCATTTTGGTTTATATAGTTCAGCTTTATACATATAGTTCTGTGCATCATAGATTTGGATTATGTAATATATATTGGATTTTATATATATTGGATTTTATGTGTGTTCCCAGATATAAAGCAATACAGTATGGAAAACAAGTCAGCTGATTTAGGCCGCAGTCACAGAATAAGTTAATAAAAGCACTTTTGGATGTTTCATAATGTGAAGTTTCTTTAGTTGTGGTGTTGCCTGTGGCTTGTTACAGTGCCCAGTCCCAGAGTCCTGGCCTCAGCTGTCATTTTTTTTGTTTCTTTGGCCCAGGATATCTGTGATGGACGGTGTGTTTTCATGCATTTCAGAGCTCTCCAGTGTCCTGGCCTATCATCCATCTGCCTGTCTCAGCTCTCAGACCTTGCATCTTGACTGTGCATGCTGACTGTGTGACCCTGACAGTGTGCATGTGTTTGTGTGTGTGTGTATGTGTGTGTATGCAGGGTTCAGTCCCTGTACACCTCTGATTCCCAGCCTTATCAATGTCAGAGGTCTGCGCCAGGCACTCCATGCCCACTTTGATGTGACAGACAGACTCTTGGTCCCTCGGTAACCCCTGGGGCTCGGGTTGGCACGACACATGATGACAGCACAAAGACTTCCCTGCCACTTCTGAAACAGACCTGTGCCATCCACTCAGCATCTGTTTTGCATCAGGCCCTTTGAAAAGGCTTCAGCTTTTGGGTCAGTGCACGTCTATGGGACCACCAACCTAGGTTAAAGGGTTGGATGCTTTCATCCATCTGAAAAATTGTGTTGTAGATGGGCATGTCATTTGAACTGTTCTATGGCACAAAGATTTACTGAAGAAATGACCCCTGCTGTCCAAACTTCCATGCTGAAATCAAAGGAGAAATGACACAGAGAGAGCAGATTTAAATGAAAACTCAAATATTGTCTAGTAACTCACAACATGATACTATTACAATACTCTTACTATGATGATGATATCACAATGTAGTGTTTCTATGATGTATTATATTGTCTGCATATGTAAATAAGAAAAAATAGCCCAAAATACTCATAAAGAGGCAAAGACCAACAGTTATAAATATATTCACCTCATTCTTCTGTCAGTTTTACAGAATTTGACAACTGAGAAAAAATGATGTATGAAAATGCTAACCCTAAAACTGGCAGGGAAATCTGTTTTTGAGTGCCTGTATGCCATATCGATATTCCATTCCACCATAATTGTTTGCTTTAAAAATATTTAGTGAAAATTGGATGAGGAATTGTCATGGCCAGAACAGAAAAAGCACTTTTTCCTCCAGTGTGACTCTGTTAGGTTAAAATGGTTCATGCACTTAGCCGGACCATTTGTCACTAGAGTCACTGCGGAATAATACTATGTAAAGTACAGACCTCACAAGAAAGTGTTTTTCTATCTTTTCAGTCAAACTCTCTGTGAGCTGTGCAGAAATTCCCCAATCCCAGAAGACAGAGCAGGATGAATAACTGGATTTATTCAACCCTTCTTTGTCAAGGGACACACTCACCTTTCTTCCCCCCTTAGCCTCACCTTCTACCCCTCTATTTCCCACTGTCCAGCCCCACTACCCACCAGCTCTAAATCCCTTTTTGATGGATTTCCCAGCAGTCTTTCCACTGCTGGCATGTGTTACACATACACACATGCACGTGCCCCTTGACACCAGCTTCATAACATAACTCTCAACATCCATTGTTCCTGGCTTGATTTGATAAACAGCTTGCAACACCGCTGCAATATCTTGTTATCCATTCAGAGCTGAAAAACTGATTGATGGATGGTTGCTACTAAAGCACCAGCCAAAACTGAGAATAACTCAAATTGATATAACAGTAATGGAACATATGAAAAATGGGATATTTTCAATGTCCAACTTTCCTAAATGATTTCTGCTTATAAAAAAGGAGCAAACAGCATGACTTCATCCACCGTAGCTGCTGATGTTCTTTTTCAACCTTGTAATTAAGAGTGAGTAACTTACGTGTTTGTAGTTTTGGCAAGTGTGTGTGCTGCAGATTATGAATGGGATGGGTAAAGGCGGCAGGGAGGGGAAAGGCAGGACAGAGAGGCCGCAATTTAGCTTTTTTTCACTGGCTCCACCCCATGTGTCATACTGTGTTGTTTTGTTGTGTTAACCATGACAACTGTCTCGGTGACTCCATGTAGTTTAAGGATTATATGGAGAGGAGAGGAGAGGAGAGGAGAGGAGAGATTAGGATGAAGCGAATGTTGGCAACGTTTCATTTATATATTGAATTTATTTGGACCAGGAGAATAAACTTAACAATAACTGATTTAACAGCTATAACAACATGATGACAACAGCTGTTGCAATTGAAGAACAATTTTATGAATAATTTACACCACAATGATCATCCGGCCAGGCAGCCGGTTTGGCCGCACATGTTCAAAAGCTGTTCTTCTGAACATCTGGACACTCAATAGTGTCTCTATTTAGACCATTTTAGCTGCAGTGTGTAATGGCTATATGTATTTTTAGTTAATAGCAACATGTATCCTTATGAAGAATATCAGATGTTATTCATTATATGTTCATTATGTGTTTGTTATATGATATTATTCATTAGATGTTTGATTAGATTAGATGAATCATTTTATTTAATTTTTTTCTCTAGTGCTGTAGCACCAAGTATTACCAATGATGTTACTTGTGTAAGTGGTGGTTAATAAG
>JAPQRP010000030.1:24741917-24772327 GCA_037367295.1 Apogon hyalosoma
GGTGAAGTAAAATATTCATACCTCTTTTCATGAAATGATTGTGATAATGTGATTTTTTTTCTTGATAAAGTGTAACTGGGGCTGAATATGTAATCATCACGTCACATCTGGTCAAATGTGATTACTGATGTGTAACAAATAGGAATAAAAAGAGACATGTGTCTAAAAACAGCAGTGTATTTCCTTGCATTGTGCATTGTCTCAGTATGAAATATTTTAAGTAATAAATAATTTCTTAAACTTTTGTCTTACTGGATCACCTTAACTGTAATTGCCACATGTTATTACATTGAAAAATGTATGAAACATCCTAAGATAGGTTTATTTATAACACTTTTCAAAATACACCAACATTGATATTCATACTACTTCACTATATGCAAAATGTTGTTTTTCCTGCTTTTATTTACATGCATTTTTCATGCCTTCAAATGTTTTCCCCTTTTCACAGGAATGCACCCTGTCCTTTTGCTAGCTGGACTGATTCTGGCTCTGTCCATCTCTGACACTGTGTCTGAGTCAGCCACGCTTCATTTCCTGGGCCAGACTAAGTTTGTTGTCAACGAGAGCAACTCGTCTGTGGTCCGTCTGGTTGTGGAGAGAGTGGGAGACCCAATAAATGTAACAGCTTTGGTTCTGGTAAGACACGGGATAAGCGAGTGCTGACTTTTAGCTTGCTATCTTTTTACACTACTGCACTGTGACACAGCAAACTCTTCAGTCTGTTAAAAGTACGTATTGAACTACTGCTATTCCATCCCTTTACTCTTGCTGTCCTGTCACCTGCATGTTCAAAACTCAGTGAGCTCTTATTCTACGGCAGATTGTCGTGGTGACATCAAAGACGCAGTGTGTCTGCAGAAACTGTTGGACATCACAGAATGGGCTTTGGCTTTATGTCCTCCACATGGGGGCTGGTGTCAGCTGCTCACAGTTGGTGTCTGGCAATAAGAACTGGCCATGCAGTGGACTGTGGTTGTGGGGGTTTCCGAGGTTTCTTGATGTCTTTACCATATTTTTAAATTTAGATTTTAAAATATTATGCTTGTGCCATTAATAATTTTATGAAATGCTCAGTGATATCAGGACACCTTCAGGAAGCAGTCAGATAAAATAAAGCAGATAAAACCACCAGAAATGCCTGTAGTATATTATGTTATATTTGAAGTGAAATACTCAATATGATCTCAATATGATACTCAATATGAAATACTCACATGTTTAAGTTTTTGATGTTGTTTCTGTCTGTTTTTCATTCCTTTCTTATTTGTCTCAATTTTAAGCTTTCTAACTATTTTAAGGTGTTTCTCATATGTTTCCTTGTACACAGCTTGAAGGAGTTGATACAGGGGATTTTCATGGTACCAGTGCAGCTGTCTTCCTGCTGTCTACTGAGTCCAGTAAGACCATCTTTCTTACTGTAAAAGATGACGACTTACCTGAAGCTGATGAGACGTTTACCTTTAACCTCACGATTCAGGTAATGGCCCATTTTATATCTTTAAGTTTATGTTTGGGTTTGTTTTTTTTTTTTATTTGGCCCAGTATGTCTTGAATGTGTGTGTCTTTGTTGTCTGCTTTCCTGTATAACTCCTTTCTTGTCCTCAGAGAAGCTCCAAGCTTCCTCTCAACAGTCTCACTGTTGTAATTCTGTCCCTTTCTGAATTAAACCTTAACCTCAGCTACTAAGCAATAGGGAGCCACAGTAAGCCTTAAGAGCCTTTGAGTGCAAGGTCTTTGATGTGTGTGCACTGTGAGGACTTTTTCCACACTTGGCCTGGGTGGGGCCAAATGTTGCATGTGTGGAGGTTCCCCACTAAAAGACACCTTTGTGAAATGAAATTTACTCTGACAGCCACAGCCTCACAATTCATTAGATTAAAGTGATTCTTTCTCTCTCTGGATGCATTGACTTTGATGGGCATGTCTGTTCTGTGGATTTCAGTTCTATAAATGTTTTGTGTTCACCACACTATTGTAGAAAAAAGCTCAGTCCGTTCCAGTGAATGGATTCACAACCAAGCACATTAAAATGGTCTCATGGGTTTTAAGACATTTCCTGAGATTTCCATATACATCCTATCCTCAGAAAGTGCTATGTCTTTTTAATTTTAGCCCAGATAACATAAAAACAATTACTTTCTTTCAATATTCTTGGCATTTTATTGAGCTTTTTCTATTTGTTCTACATCTTGTATATGACAGGTTAAGATGGTTTAAAGCTTAAAAAATTATTTATATATGCATTGTTGATCTTTGTCAAAATTCCTGTGTGTTGCCTTCAGAACCAAGGATGCCTTACACCAAGAAACTATCACCCTGGGTTCCTTTAGTCTTAAGCTGTCAGGTTTGATTGATGAGCTTGGGGGTCTGGTCTCGCTGTCTGCTCATCTTATCCTTTACTGAAAGACCTAAGACAATGGTCAATTGATCGTCCATTCACAAACCTGTAAAAACATGCAACGGCTATAGTGAGAGTAACTTATAATCAAAATATTTTCAATTTGATGCTGTATTTTTGTGACATCTGGTTGGAATCCAGTAGCAGAAACCCATATTTAGCCTGCTACTAGAGTGAAAGACCAGATGAGGCCCACTTAGCACTTCTGTTTACACTACAAGAGACACAATGCTTTGACCAAATGCTACCCTATCAGCTTACTAAAGGACTGTCTGAAGGATGGATGTGCATTATATGAGGGTCAATGATCAAGGACAGGTTAAAAAACACTCAAGACTATTTAGCATTACCCTTGTTAGAAATGAGCATGGCAGAAAAAAATATGGTATAGAGATAATAACAGAGAACACTGTTGAGGAACAGCAGGTACAGGCTAATGGAAGTGAATGAAACATTAAGTAGGTCCTGGATTTGTTCTGCATTTGTCATACATTTTTGCTGTGTTTTAGTGCAGTTTCAGTGCATACTTGCACATTATGTAGTTGGGCATACATTAGTCCATGTGCATACTGGTGGCTCGGCCTGTGGCTTGGCTTTGTTTGGATACTGTGTTGTGAGGTGACCGCTACAAGAGCTCACCAGTGAAAAGAAAGCTCTTACAGCTAGGAAAAGCCCTGTTTGAATAGAAGGATGAATGCAGAGAGTCTGTGCACTTTCTTTTTCTTAGCTTGTTCTCACCTTAGTGCACACGTGCACACACACATAGATTGGTTTTGCTGAAGGGTTTCAGGTTAAGTGTGTTTGGCTGGGAAAAAAATTCTATAGGAAGATGTTTTGATATAGATTGTCACTGTACACCACTGACCTGTTTTTCCATTTAATAGAATGTTTGCACTTGCACAAATGAGTCTTTTGTCCAGATGTTTTTATATTGCAGAGTGAGTTGTGAAGTTTTTGTGGAAGCCTTTGCATTCAGACACAGACAGCAGAGCACAGCTGGTACTGGAGATGCATATGGAAATACTGGTACTGGAGGCTCATTAATGGAATCATTGGAAAGAAACACCAAATAACAAGTCTGTGGTCTCAAGAAAAGGGAAACCCTCTTTGCACAGTTCACAGATTGTAGTCCTATTTGTTTTGTCAAAAACTCACAGTGTGATGCTTAGGAAGTCAGTTTGTGATTTTAAAGCACACAGAGACCCTCGAGTTTATCAGTGCTTAGTGCCGAATCACAGAACACAGCACAAGTCCTGAAGAGGTGGCCTGCTGAGGGCTAACCTGACAAATAGCTGAGCTGAGCCCAGTATTTCCTGTCTTTGTACCTTCCCACCAGGACTTCTCAGTGGGACTGCAGAAATGAAGTGAAGATTGGGATAAGGCAGGCGTTCTGTTTTTTCACACGAGCATGAGTGCCAAAACCAGTGAACAACTGGGGGATGCTGCAGGTGTGTTCAGGTGTTTTTGGTGTAGTTGAAAGTAACTATATAATGTCTCCCTTCTTTCCAGAGCTCGTCAAATGGTGTTACACTGGGAACACCGAACAAGGCAACAATCACCATTCTGTCCAATGACAATGCCTTTGGAATCATTGCCTTCAACTCAGTAAGAAACCCCTGTCCTTCACATGCACCTGATCTTTTTTATCATTTATTTAGCTATAACAAATACAGAACTACAGGGAAGTTATTGTGGAACATATTTAAATGCTTCATGTGAAGGTCTGAAATAATTTCACTGCCACAGGCTTACATTATATCGTCATTACATGAAGCAACTTGGCCTAAATACTGCCATTTCCATTATTTTCAAAGGTCTTATATCTTTTTTTGAGTAATTTAACATTTTATCAGAGATCTGTCATAACCTGACAAAAACATGTTGAGTTTGTTCCAGCTGGTCAGTATAGATGAAATGTGTTTATTAGTATTAAATAGTGGGAACAATCTAAGATTTTGGGTGTTACTACCCATTCAGCTGCATGTAATGTACTGTACTTGAGGATTTTTCTAATCTTCATCAGAGATGTTTAGCTCATCCATATTCAATGTATCAAATCCATGTATACTGTAATATAATTTTAGCTTGTTTGAGATTTTACTTCATTTCATTGGTTGACTGTAAATGGGAAGAGGAAACAATTTAGATATGTATTATCTCTGTTTTTGTCTGTCATTTTTTCTCAGACTGAAGAAATTGTTGTCAGTGAACCAAGAGGAGGAAGCCGTTATGTGCCTTTGACCCTGATTAGAGAAAAGGGAACATATGGCACCGTGACCGTGAACTTTGAGGTGGGAGGGCAATGTACATGCCAGCACACCAAAGACTCTTCAGTGTTAAACAAAAACACACAGTGTAATCTGTATAGTTCAAGTTATTTGTCATCTCTACACTATCAGATAAACAGAACTGTTTTATATTGTGTAGTTCTTTAAAGTTCTGCGATTAAATGTTTTCATGCCTTTAAAAAAAAACCCATAACACTTTACTTTAAAAGGAATTCCACAAGTGTAACTAGAACCTCTGTCTTCAGATTTCTGGGGGTCCCAACCCTGCTATTGAGGACCTCAGTCCAGACAGAGGGAACATCACTATTCCTGTTGGACAGTCTGTTGTGCAGTTCAGTATTCGCATTAAGGATGACCAGGTATGGAACTGTCGTGCAAACCAAATGTGTCACTCATTAGGCTTTACAGTTGTCATAATTTGGTTGACTAAGGATGATGGATGAGGGATGCTAAAAGTCCTAATAAGAGGTAAATATTTCCAAGTTTGTTTGGAGCTCAGCCTCACAAATTTCTTAAGTAAATTGACATCAAAGAACATCAATGTTTTATGAGTGTTTTATGAATTATTTGCACCTGACCTTCATAGAATTCTTCATAGTAACCATGTTTCTTCTGTTTCTCCTAAGCTTTATCAAAAGTTTTACTGTTTGTAAATCTTTCTCCTTTTCTCTGTGGTTCAGATTCCTGAGGATGATGAGGTGTTTTCAGTCAAACTGACAGATGTAGCAGGCGGAGCCCTCCTCAGACCCAATGCCAGCAGTGTCCAGCTGAGAATTCAACGTAATGACAGCCCACTGCGCTTCTCCCACTCCATCATGGCAGTACCAGAGTCTGCTGGCGTAATTGCCCTTAATGTGACCCGTGGTCGGTTGACTGAGGATGGGCCACTTGTTGGCTCTGTTGACACAGAGGTACTTTTCTGTTAATCTAGTTACTTTTTGTTAATCTACTTACATAACCTTTTGACCTTAGTATTGTATTTCTCTTCGATGTAGGTCTCTGTAATTTACATGGTGGTAAGCAATGGAGGATCAGGCAGTGCTACACCAACTGATGATTTCCATGACCTACAGCGGGTCATGACAGTGACATTTCCTCCATTTGTCTACCAGACCAGCCTATTCTTTAACATCAGTGATGATGCAGTGCCAGAAATTGCAGAATCCTTTCATGTAGCGCTGCTGGAGGAGACCATCAGAGGCGATGCCGTACTAGTATCACCCAGTTCTGTGCAAGTGACCATCGAGCCAAATGATAAACCTCATGGTGTTCTGTCAATCAGCAGCAGTGCAGTAATTCAGCCATTCAGCATTAATGAAGACCTCACACAGAGGTGGATAACTTATGAATACTTATCTCATTGGATGGTAATATACCATCTTTAATGGTTCTCATGAGCAGTGTACTGTCTAAATACTGTACATGAAAATATCTTGATAAATATATTAAATTTCACTTTATTTTTTCCCCTATCCTGCAGATTTGAAGGCATCATTATTGTAAGAAATGGAGGCAGCTATGGTAATGTGTCTGCCAAATGGACCATAAGTAGAAACTCCACTGACAACATGCCAGTGTCAGATGATCTGTCGCCGGACTCTGGGACTGTAAAGTTTTCTGCTGGCCAGGTGACTGCTGTAATTCCTTTAAACATCGTAGAAGATGATCTACCTGAAGAGGCAGAGGCATTTGTTCTCAAGCTGCTGCCAGACACTGTAACTGGGGGCGCAGAAGTCGACGAACCCATGGAGGTCAGTTTAGAAGAGATCTTTGACAGACCAATATAAATCTATTTACTGATGTGTTTTCTCTGTTGTAATAATGACTTTGATCAAAGGGAGGAGTGAAACAGTGGCTATACTTGTGGAAAATACCCTCCAGATGTTATGCATGTGTTTTACACGTGTAGGTATGTGTGTGTGATTTACTGTAAGGTACAGTGGCAAACTTGGCACATTCCACTGAAGTCGACCCTTTAGTCTGTCACTTGGCTCTGTGGGTGTTCCCTTAATGTGGCTGAATCAAAACAAAGCGGAAACAGCAGGCATGCTCTGTGTGTGGTGTCTGTGTGTTTTTCTTTTTAGAAAAGTGTGGGTGAAGTGGTGACAGGTTTTTTATAGCATCCATCTTTGTCCAAGCCCTCTGGCTATGTGTGAAAGCAGTGGGCAGATCTAAGTTTTGCTTAAGTTAAAAGGCATTAGATGCATTCAGACTCTGCTTTGGTCACATACAAAAACACATCGACACATCATCTAAATTGTGAGGTCATAGAGTCAGTTTTCCATCTGTGCAGGAGATGTTGATTCAGCAAAAATTAATTCAAAATATAACATATGACTTGTTAATCAGGATGAATGTTGCAGCGTATTTATCAAACACACACACACACACACACACGCACACACACACACACACACACACACAAACATGACACTGAACTCTAGAGTAACTTCTGCGCACCCAGCAACTATAGATCAAGTGGTGAGTTGAATGAGCCTCTGTTTAAATGCTCATAAAATGACTCTAGCAGTTTTAGCAGAGTTAATTAAAGAGGATGCTTCTCTAAAGTTAGCTCAGGGCTGTTTAACTACTTTCAGTCTCACTTGTTTATTTTCTTCTTTCTGATCTTCACCTATCCTTTCTTCTGCCCTTGAGAAATTGGATACAATCTTAGTAACAGAAAAACAAGATACACAACAGAATCCCAAAAATGCACTGACGGGAAATCTGAGCTTCATTGTCATTATCTCCTTATAGCCTAAATATAATCTAGTTTCCACTTTAATTTGTATAAGGCTGCACATGAGCAGACTTTGTGCCAACTGAAATGTACAGTATTAAGTATATATTTTAAATTTTGCTGAAGTAAAACCACCTAAAAGAACATTTCACTCATTACATCTTTCATTCAGAGGTTTCCTAAGTGGTGTAAAAAATATTTGCTCCCACAAGAAAATCTTTGTCCAGAGGGTGTCTTTTCAATCATTTTAGTTTTTAAAAATGGAAAATTATTTCAACTGATTTATTGGTTTGTTTACTGATATTTTACCCCCTTCATTGGCCTTCGTCCACTCTCTCCTCAGATGGTGCTCTACATTCAGGACAGTGACGACGTCTATGGTCTTTTTCGATTTGATTCAGAAAAAAAGCAAAGCATCCAGAGCCTACCTGAGGGCCGATTCCTATCATTAAACTTCTTGCGGGTTGGTGGTACTCTGGGAGATGTGTCCATGACTCTTACAGCCCTCTACATTCCTGCTGGTCCTATTGACCCAGCATTGGCCCGTGACCAGATCCTGAATGTTAGCAGGACTGTTAATGTAGTGTTTTCCCGTGAGCGTGAGGCACACGTTATACTGCCAATCAGGAATGATGCTTTTCTGCAAAATGGGGCTCATTTTTTAATACAGGTAAGTAGACAAGCAGGGAAGATAAAAATTGTCACATCAAATTTGATCAATTTTTGGCCACTTTTATTGACATTCTGCTTTTTCAAACATTTGTATGGGCATAAAAAAAGAAGTGTGTTCTTCCACTTGTACTTCTGACCAATTCAGTGCTGTCCAACATTTAAGTGCCTCATTTGCATGTGTGAATCATTAGACACTGGCATTCAATTCTGGCGTGTTGTATGGGAATTGCCCAACTGTTCAAATTAACAACACCAACTCACTTACTCTCAGGCCAAAAACTACCAGCACTTTATAATTAACAGAGTTGTTTTGTTTGGTCTCTCTCAGTTGAATTCACTGGAGCTGGTTGATATCACCCCCCCTATTCCTTCAAACAGCCCGAGGTTTGGGGGCCCCCTCAACCTGACCCTGACTGTAACATCAGACATTGCTAATGGTGAAATTGGTTTTACTAATAACACCACAGTAGTACTTTATGAGCCAGAGGACAGCAGTAGCAGCATGGTAAGATGAAATCCCTATTTTTAGCTGTGAGTTCTGTGATGTTTGTCATTCGCAGTTTAGAATAGATACTGTAAATATTGACAAAATAAAAAAGATTCTACTGTACTGAAAACACAAAAACATAGCTGTCATTTTACTTCATTTGAAGAAGCTACTGTAAATTTTTGGATGGGGGTGTTTTAATTAATTTACTCTGATCTCATTTTGGTTCAGTGCTAAGTTGACCACATTTATAATCCATGTAGAAAAGTGCTTACTCTTTAAAATGACATTAATTCTCATGATATCTGTTCCTAAAGGTGAGCCTTCCTCTGCGACGAGATGGGACCGATGGTCAGGCTAAAGTTTTCTGGAGTCTCCACCCAATCGGTGCCAATCATATGGATGCTACTACTAATGATCTGGAACCTTTTAGTGGCTCTGTTGTGTTCCTCTCTGGAGAGAGCGATGCCTCCATCAACCTCACTGTACTGGCTGATGATATCCCAGAAGTCAACGAGACCTTACTGCTCACTTTGGATAGGTGAGGATACTGAGATACAGAAAAATATTATAGTAGCAAGTATATATAATGTGTAGTTGATGGATTATCAAAATGTATTAATGCTGTCTTTTTTCTGATAAATGTAGCTTAGTTTTTTGAGACGTAATATGAGTCTGTGCATGTGTGATTTTTGAAGTTGTTATCTCCATTATTATGAGGATATTTTGACCAATCCTCACAACTTTAAATTGTTTTTTGATGGTTAACACCTTGAGGACTTTCTTACCTTACCCATGCGTGACAACTACCAGTGTTGGGAATAGTGGCGTTAAAAATGACGGCGTCACTAATGCCGTTATTGGTTTCCAGTAACGGGTAATCTAATTAATGACTATTTAAAACGTTACAACACCGTTACCGTTACCGGCAGTGAAATGTGGCGCGTTACTATGCACTGATATCTAACAGCTGTTAACAGTCCAGGCTCGCTGAGCCAGGCACTAGAGCTGTGGTGTTCGCAGATGAGTTGAGTCTTTTGAACGGCTCTTTTAAGTGAATGAAAAGAACCGATTTGTTTGCGAGTCGTTCTTATATTCAAATTGCCCACTACCTTTATGCTTCACTTGTGTGCCCATGAGTCTGAGGTGTCCACGCTGCCTTCACGTGAATGACATCTCCGAGTTTGAGTTGTCCGCAGCACACCCCATGCACTTGAATGCAGCTTTATGCGCAGCTAACTTAGGGGAGGTGTTATCAGTGAGTCCAACTGATTGGACTGAAGACATTTACCACGGTATTGGGGGGAGTGACTGAAAAAAGTGGAGGTGCAGGATTAACTGGAGGAGCATCTTCTTCTATAAATGCAGATCCCCTGATGTGATGGAAAAGCCGGGCCCTGGTGGACCCCAGCCTCACCAAAGTCATGGTGTAGAAGCTCCGTTTAGTAGGAACATTGGTTCCATCTGAAGGAGTATTCTCTAAGACAGAACTAATGTCAGACAGAAGTCGCTTCAAGATGGCATTAGTTCAATCACTTGTCTTCCCTAACTCAAATTTGCCAAAAGATAAGAAGGAGAGGCAGTAGAACCCACAAAGGATAAAACTGCTTTATCATTTCAGGGATGTCTTTGATTTTGGTCACACTCCAATAAATGTGAAGTTAAATGAAGTATCTGTCTATGCTGTTCTACTCTGTGTAACTGCAACTGTGAAACACGCTCAAAAATCAATTTTCTTTTACATATTTGAAGATTTTTCAGAAAAGTAACACAATAATTACTTTCCCTGGTAACTAATTACATTCATGAAGGAGTAATTCCATTACTAATTCAATTACTTTTTTGGGAAAGTAACTAGTAACTTTAACTATTACTTTTTAAAAGTAATTTGCCCAACACTGACAAAACTACCTTGTTGATCTGTTGAATCTCATTTGCAAGAGGGTCCCCATATCACCAACGTTGGCCCTGTAGAGCTGCTACTACACTGAGTTTTGGTGACCTCAGTATGAATTTTTTTCATCATATATTTAATTATTACACATTTAAGATGGAAAAAAGTTCAAACACATATGCTTCATTTTAAAATTAATTCTCATAATACCCATCATTTGCTATTATTTATGTGTATTATGACAATTTAATTGAATTACATAATGAAAACTAGAGTGGAAGATTTCAATTATGCTGCTGATATGATGACAATATTATTATGAAAAGGTCTTTTACTACTTTATTTTTGCTTAGAACCACTTACCTCACTCATCAAAAGGCTCAGTACCTGTTCGCTAGATGAGAATCTGTTGCCAGAGGTATAAATTGTAACGATTCAGTGTATTTCAAAATAAATGTAGTCAGTCAAATCTGATTTCCTGTTTATTCAGAAAGTGCTTTCAGAAATTATACTGTTATAGTCTATAATATTGTGCATCCACCTCTTTACATAAACATAAGAAAAATAAAATGTAAATCCCTCGGTTTGATTGAGTCGATGGCATATTATCTCATTGCAATCTTTGAAATGAGCGATTTTACACATCAAACTGCAGTGAGGCCTTGGCCCAGAAAAGCCTCTCAAACAGTCTTTGTGTCTGTTCTAACCTGTGAACATGGTTCCAAAATGAAATCAGTAGGTTCTGTGTCATACACAGGTGCGGTAATCAGTTTAGCCAAGACTTGGTTTTACAAATTAAAATGTAGATTCATCCAATTTAGTTCTAATGGTTAAGGGTATAAAGGTGAGGGAATGTATTATAGCAAGTGTTCTCACAAAGACTTAACATGAATGTGCATGTTTGTGTGTTTAGGACAATGTTTAGGGGGTGGGTTCATTTGTTAGTCTATTTTCTGATGAGAACACCAACTCTTACTCCCTCCTACTCCTCTCCTGCAGGGTGGAGACTGCCCGCTTTATAGTGTATTTTGGGTAAGTGGAGAGTGAAGTGAACCTGGGCCTTTTGTGTGGTGTGAATCAGGACTTTGTTTTTCAGAGAAGGGCCTACTTCAGGATTTCTGGAGTCTTTGGTTAACATAGGGATGAGGGGGATTGAGGTGGGGCCGGGGATTTTGTATTGGTGTGAAAAAAGTAAATCCTAAGAGAGCGGTTGTGGGGAGTAAATAGAGAATCTTCTTTATGTTTCACTTTGATTTAACCAGGACTGATTTTGTGTCTTTTTTTAAGGATGTCAGTGTTTGTTTGTATGCATGCCATGCCTTGGCTGTGACTGTTTGTTTTGAGTGCTTTATTCTGCCCCATCTTTGTCTCTAATTACCAATTATGTCATGCTTACTTGGCCTCAGTTTTCTCAACACACACACCCCTGTGGAGCAATAAAGATGAAGGCATGTCATTGATTGACATGTTAATGAAAGTGGTATGAACGCTGGGGATTCTTTGTATGGAACCAATAATAAATGAGCACCAGACAAAAGCAGGAATGCAGTTAGAGATTTAGATTAGACTTGAGCCTCAATGTTGTGACAGATCAAAATACGCAGGAGCAGAAATGTAATAAACTTCATTGATCTCCAGCATCATACTATTCAGCTTTCATTCATTCTTTCATTCTTACCCTGAGAGCAATTTTACAATAATTCACAAAGGACTGTGCAATGTCCAACACTACAGTTAGTCATCTGTAATCTCTAATGTTGCAAATGTGTGTGTCCCAGGAGTAATGTCGAAAATCAGATCCTTAAAGCTGGATTCACCAGTCGAGAGATTGTCATCATGGAGAATGATGATCCAGGGGGAGTGTTTGAATTCGCCCCGTTCTCTAGAGGTCCTTGGATGATGAATGTAAGCCTAAAGCCAGCATCCCTACATTCAACTCTGCATTGTGTTGCCTTTTCTGATGCTTGTAGTGTTGGTTGTAAATTTTCTTTACTGTGCAATTTCAACTAACCTAAGACTTGTAACCCTTAGGAGGGCGAGGCTGTGGAGCTGCACGTGGTCAGGGCTCAAGGACAGCTGCTGACACAGCTGATCCGATATTCTCTTGTACCATCGGGCAGTGCTGAGTTCTATGGCGCTACAGGCATCTTGGAGTTTAGACCAGGGGAGAGAGAGGTGGTGGTGGCACTGGTGGCAAAGCCTGATGGAGTGCCTGAGGTAGGAATATGTATGGCCAATGTAATACGATAAATTCACATTTTATGATATACTATACATAATATGCTGTACCTTCACATTAAATTGCAAAGTTCTTCCAGTGAGACAATATTGCTTTCTTTCTTGTGCCTCCAGCTGGATGAAACTTTCTCTGTAGTACTCTCCAGTCATAGCACTCCACCCAGTCGCCTTGGCAACCACAGAGTGGCCAACATCACTGTGAGGAGGAACGATGACCCATTTGGGGTCATTGAGTTCATCCAATCAGAACTGACAATGGCCATTAACGAGAGTAAAGGGAACAAGACACACTTGGGTACGTAGTAGCAGCAGTCCTTTAGATGCTAGTGATACTTCTCAATGTTAAGTGGACACTAATGGACTATTAAAATGGAGCTAATGGGGCTGAATCACATAACACATACAGTGCATGGAGGATGAGCTGGATAATTCCAAAAGTTTGTATTTGTGTTGAGTTTTACATTTAATTTAACAGAAACAGTTCACGGGGCGACACAGTGGTGCAGTGGACAACACTGTTGCCTCACAGCAAGAAGGTCAATTCCAACCAGGGAACTTTCTGTGTGGAGTTTGCATGTTCTCCCTGTGTTTGCATGGGTTCTCTATGGGTACTCTGGCTTCCTCCCACCATCCAAAGACATGCACCAATAGGTTAACTGGTTAATCTAAATTGCCCATAGGTGTGAATGTGAGAGTAACTGGTTGTTCATCTCTATATGTCAGCCCTGCGATGAACTGGCTACTCATCCAGGGTGTACCCCACCTTCGCCCATAGGTAGCTGAGATAGGCTCCAGTACCCCCCACGACTCTAGTGAGGATAGAGCGGGTTCAGAAGATGAATGAATGACTGAAAAACAGTTCACTTGAAGACATCTATTATTCTAAACAGATAATGTTCGTAAATTCTTCTTGCAGCAACATACCCTGTAGTAAGAAACAGGGGTAACTTCGGAGAGGTGTCTGTTTCTTGGATTCTGGAGCCAGCCTTGTCTGGAGATGTCAGCCCAGTCCAAGGAAACATCACCTTTTTGGAAGGAGAATATCTGAAAAACCTCACTCTTTTTTCTGTACCTGATGAGGTAAAAATAATGCATTTACTTAAAACAACAACAGTGCTTTCAAAACGTCTTTTTAAATTATGGTTTATTTTTATTTTAGATCCCAGAAGACATAGAAAATTTCACCATCACCCTGGTAAATGTGACAGGTGGAGCAAGACTGGGAAACAAACTCAATGCCAGTCTACAGATTAATAAGAATGATGACCCCATTTATTTTTCTGGTAATGCTTATCATTGTTTTTTGGGGTTTATTTTATGAAGAAGATGGCAAAACTACATTAATACTGCACTTTGTGATATAGCTACAAACACTGATTCCTCTCTCTTTCCTTCACTTCTCATCTGCACCTCAGAACCTGTGGTCGTGCGACTTCAGGAAGGGGGAGTGGCCAACTTCACCGTTCTGAGGGCAGGGAGGGCAGACTTCGTTGCCACAGTGATGTACCGGGTGGAATATGGTGACGCGTCACCAGATGATCTGACCCTGCTGAGTAACGACACATTACTGGTGTATGATGTGGGCGAATGGATGAAGAACATTTCTGTGGCCGTGGAAGATGACGACATACCCGAGACGGATGAACCCTTTTACCTTGCTCTGTACAATGCTACGGGTCAGTGTGGGCTTCTTTTTAGCCAAGTTCACATCTGATGTAGGGGTTTACCAATGACTTTTTTTCGGTGCTAATATGATAACAATTCTTAGTTGTCAAGAGGGGCTGATAAAGAGAGTTGAAAACAATATAGAGTTGCAGTAAAAATTTAAATCATAAAAGTCATAAAAATGACTGGCAACCTGACAAAAAGCCTTACTGGACATTACCTTGAAACAAAAAGTGCAGGGAGCTCCCCCTAAAACTGATTAAGTTTAAGTAAAATAAGCATAAATAAAACTATTTAAACAGCTGAAAATTCAGATTGTTGCCCAGAAGCAGATTTCTTCAGAGTGATGACTACAGAAAAACAATACTAATATAGCATATTGTTAAAGTAATGAATTTTTTGGCAAATTAAATTAAAAACTAGTGCATTGACCAGTGGGGAACCATGTGGGTTGTAGATGTGGTAGTTTTTATGTTGGGGAGAGCTGACTTTTAGGAAAAGATGCTAGTCTATATTTTATAAGTACTGACATAAAAATTAACTGATAAATCATATTTATTATTTTACATATGATAGTTGACATACGTGGATTAATAATAATGGATTAGATTTATATAGCGCTTTTCTATTAACACATACTCAAAGTGCATACAGTAGATCCATTATTAATTCACTCACACATTCTCACTTTGGTGGCGGTAAACTACATTCGTAGCCACAGGTGCCCTAGGGCAGGCGGATGGAAGCGTGGCTGCCAATCCGCGCCTACGGCCCCTCCGACCACCACTGAACATTCATACACAACTGTTTGAATTGTGGTAGTTATTATTTTACATATTTAGTTGTAATAGATTACAACTGGTATTGATGATATCCTGGACTTCGTCATTGTCAATATGGAGGGTGGGATGTTAAAAAGGGGGTGGGGGGTTAAAATCCACATCCCTACCCTGAGGGGCAGCATCCCTGTCCCCAAGCACAGATATTTGTTGTGTATTTGCGCATGTTGTACCACATTTGTCCAGCAGTCACCGCCAAAGCACTTAACGTGATTGTAAGGCTATTGTATTCCAAAATTACTAATATCTCCCAAAATATTGGTTCTATCAACTTGCTGTTTTTGCTAGGCTCTTCCTTGATCAAAAATACATAAGTATGCCAAACTGCAGCAGTCATCTCTTTCCAGATTTTGTGTGATGGCTGAGACACACACACACACACATACACACACACACACACACATACACACAGAGTCCACTTCCCATTTAAAATAAAAGATAATAATAACAATAAACACAAACATGCTGAATTTTGGATAAATAGCCAGGCCAGTGACTGGTTAACATTAGTTAGTACTTGAGTGTGGAGTCTGTTATGAAGAGACAATGTACCATATCAGCACCATATTCATGTTCCTTAAGAAAATAAAAACAAGATCATGCATATGCCGTTAGAGGAATGCAGATGATAACTGAAGACATAAGCAATCAAACCTCACCTGAAAATTACAGTATCTGTCCTATTCTCCGCTTAACAAAAGTATGTGTACGAGGAGGGTAGCAGCATTATTTAGCAGTGACTGTGGTAACACTGAAGTGTTCCTAATCCTACTATTGTGTGTCAGGGACAGGAATGAAAGACCGATGGGCCCCAACAGGACCTTAATTACCAGACTCCAGACATTCTAAGACACAAAGACTGGCCACTCCACTGGCCTCTCTCTGTTTACTGATTGACATGGAGTAGAGTGAGGGTTAGGGTCTGGTTTATGCCAGGGGATTGTCCTTTATATAGAAAATGTGTTAAAAGTCAATAACCCTCATGTTAGAAGTCAATCAAGTTAATACCGGGAACCATGACACTCTATACCTTACCAGCTTTTATTATGAACACATTTGGATGCTTTTTTACAGTCTACTCACACTCTGGTAACCTGAAGTATATGAGAGGCTCCTCTATTTGTGGGAATGTGATTTTGGCTAAATATTCACATGTGGTTCTTATGCCTTCATGCTTTTTAGAAAATCTTGAAAAATATCGTGTTGTGATTTATTTGTTGAGGCACTGTGCTTGATTTTTTTAATTTCCAACCCTTGTCTATTACAAGTTTGAATTTTTTCTTAGGAATAGAAAGGGCATTTTCAACGTAGCTTTGGTTGCCATAGTTATAGCATTACATAACAATAGCTGTATGGTTGGTGCGGCCCATGTCTGTCTTTCTGTCTGTCTGCTAAAGTATAAGTATAGTATAACTACACTGTACCTGATGATGTACATCTATACACAGGTGATGCTGTTGTGTATGGAGCAGACACAGCCACTGTGGTGATTGAGGCCAATGATGATGCCAATGGGATTTTCTCCCTGGAATCGGTAGAGAAACCTGTTGAGGAGGGCAAGACAAATAATTTCTTGTAAGGAGCAGGTTTTAATCTATTTTATGTTAAATAATCTAAAATAGAAGCACTTTTCATGCTCATTTCATCTATTTATCTTATCTTTTTTCAACCTGTATTTTTCCAAAAACTCTCTTATTTGTCTTTAATCCATTTGGTTAGAGATTTTCTCTTTCTTTCTTCCTGAATTGTAAATTGTTCTCTTCTGTCTCAGTGTCCTTCGTGCAAGGGGCCACTTCGGTAACGTGACAGTCTTCTGGCAGTTGTATGCCAATGACTCAGTGACTCCTTTGGAGGAAAACCAGGAGTTTACAAATACATCTGGTTCCATCACCTTCACCACAGGTGATGAGAAGAAACCTATTGTCCTGGAGGCCATCTCAGACAAACTTCCAGAGTTCATTGAGTTCTTTGTCCTCAGGCTGGTCAATATCTCAGGTAAGCCTGAATGACATGAGGAAAATCTGTTATGTGTGGTAACACTGGTCAGTACTGCACTGATGACGCTGATGTGTTTTCATGATATATAAACAAGTAAACCGTATTGTCAGTAATAAAACCCATGATCTTTGACAAATGACAGTGGCTGTATACACCTCTTTTTGCATTCAGGTGATGATATATTTAGCTGAAAAAGTCACTTTTTCTTTACTTATCACTGTTTTGATATAATTACCTTTCAATTTATCCTGAGATCTTCATGAACATCCACATGGTTAGTAAGTTAAATATAGGAAAATGCCTGATTTTCACCAAAAATGCAAAACAGAGGATAATGTTTTCATAAATCACAATAAATCACTTAGGAAAAGTTAGAGAAAAATTCATTTGGGAGTCTCCACAAATATAGTTCTTGGTCTTAAATGTTTAACTGGGACATTCAACTTAGCATTTATCTGAGTCATTGAGTTAGATCCAATATTGATATAAATGATACAAATTTCCTTTAGGTGGTTACCCAGGGGATGGTGGACAGCTGGCCAACACTTCTTTAAATGCCTCGGTACTCATCCCTTTCAACGATGACCCATTCGGCGTCTTTGCCATTGCTGACAACAACCTGGACCAAGAAGTAGCTGAAGATGTACTCTCAGAGGATGATACGTCTGATGTCACTTCCTTCACTATCCTTCGACAGCAGGGTACTTTTGGTGATGTGCGAGTTGCCTGGGAGATTGTTTCTGGCCACTTCCCTGAAGGCCTTCCACTGATGGATGACCTGCTCCTTCTAGCCTCTTTCCCAGATGAGGTTGAGCGCAGGCCTCATGCCAGAAGACACCACTCAGGCACAGACACATGGTTTTTCTCTGGGTCTCCAGGAGCTTATGGGATCATCTCCCCTGAAGACGGGCCTGCTTCCCTGGGCAACTTCACCTTCTCTGCTTGGCTAGTACCCAGACCAGACACTAACGGCTTCTTAGTGTCTAAAGGCACCATGAATGGGACCTTGTATTATGGAGTGAAAGTTCACACTAACGAGTCTCATGTTACAGTGATGCTTTACTATACAGTTATAGGATCAAACAATACCCAGGTGGCCCAAGCCACTGCTGAGAAGTTTGTGCTGGACAATACATGGTTACATATCATCATCACAGTGGATGACGGGATTATTGAGTTCTTCCTGGATGGGAGCCCTATTCCCGGAGGGTTGAAGAGCATCAAAGGAGAGGGCATCACAGATGGTGAGGTGTTTCTACTAGATATGACATGTGTTTTATAGAATGTAGAGTTTTAATCATATCCATGTTGTTTTCTCTAGTTCTTAACATTTCAAATGCTTTAACTATGTTTAACACATTTTCCCTAGCTTTCTCTAAATGTGTTTCTCATTTCACTTTTGGAATTCATTTTACACTTTTTTACACTTAGTTTACCACACACACCCTGCTCCATTGCTCATTGTTCAGGACTGCTGGATCTCTGCAACGCTTGAGTGACCACTTAGCCTCAGCACTGTTGGATATTGTTACTGCTGAAGGGAATCAGTTGGCATTTTCTTTTCTTCCCATTCGCTCTAATTAATGGAGACAATAGTAGTAGCCCATACTGGACCAAAAGCTCCCTGAGGGGAAATATCCTGATGGCTCTTTGGCTAACTTCAATCACAGTAGATATATATGTTATCATCAATCATGTCATGAGTTATTGTGCACTACTGGTAACTCAACCCACAGATGGATTGCTTTGTGTCAGGGCTTTGTACTTGCTCACTGTGGTAGATTTACTGCATTTGCTCCTTTTTGTACAAGCAGAGAAAGCGATAGGCACGTGAGGTGTAAGCATATAAATGAGTAATGAGAAAGAGCTGGACCTGGGCATTTGTTGGCGGTAATCAAGAGTCTCTTTTTCTTCCCAACACACTTCAAACACAGAAACTAAATGACAGTGGTTCCAAAGTACATGACCATTACTGTAAGTTCTACTTGGAAAAAGTTGTATTCATTAGTGTAAAAAATAGTTTGAGCCATATGCGACTGCTATGATCTCACCTGATTTTAAACCAACTAGACTCACAGACAAAAGTCACATGATTTAATTTCAGGAGGTTCTTAAATTGAGTTACATGTTATTCTGGAATTATTTCAATTTCTATACCTGATATGTCACACTGTGACACACTGTTTGAGTTTGCATGCAAATTATGATAATTATGTGATACGCTTATCTTCAAAAACTGAAAGTTTTAAGAATTAAGAAGAAAACTAAGTATAACTCATATAGTTGTTTTTGTTCACCAAATGATATGATGGCTGAGCTCACAATGATCTCATTAGGGACTTGTAGAACTAAAATTCAATTGATTTACTGTTGTGACTAAGAGACTGCAATGTCATAGTATTGAAATGTTTTCAAAAAGGCACGCAAAATATATGTGACATTAAGTATAGCAGTCAAGGAATGATGCTCCTTATCTGTATGTGTTTTCTCCCATCACACACTATATACACTTTATAGTTATCTGTCTGCTGAAGAGCTAAATATTTTGCCACTCTTCTGTTTTTTGGGGGGTTCTAATCCAGGACCTGCTTCAGTATTCATCGGGTCAGATCCTGAGGGTAAACAACTCTACACAGGCCTTCTCCAGGATGTTCGTTTGTATGGAACGAAGCTTGAGCGCAGCCACATCCACGAGCTTCACACCCAGCCTGCTAAGACAGATCTACGAAACGTCTCAGGTTACCTACGGTACCAGCAGGACGAGAGGCAGAAGTCGTTTGTGGTGGAAGTCAGGGATGATGATGATGAGGAGGGAGAGGAGGTGTTTTATCTACAACTGGTGGCAGTGCATGGTGGAGCCCGTCTGCCCCTCCCTAGACCCACTGCCACTTTGAGAGTTATGAAAAGTGACAATGCCAATGGGCTCTTTGGATTCACTGGTGGCTGTATACCTGATGTAAGTGCACAATATTTAGTAAACTGCATGTTATGAATAGTTTCATCCAGAAGGGAGCATGAAAAAACATAGAAATGGATGTAATGTAAACCCACGGGTTTGCCAGTCCCTGTACTTCTGCATATTTAATTAGTCTTCATGCCTGGCTGCAAGGAGAGTATGCTGTCCCTTTTTAGTTGGATTGGATATGTGTCCTCTTATGTTAGCTCCTCTCAGGTAGAGCGACAGCTGGTGAGGCTGCAGCAGGTCTGACACTCAAGGCATTCCTGTAGAAGGGGATCAGGAGTTCCTACACTGGAAATGGGAGATCTTGTTCCTCGTTTCCATCAGCGCGACAGGTGGCAGGGCTGGGGCTGGCATTCCATCAGAACTAGAGGATTTCTAAATATTCATGCCCTTTAAAAGGCATAGAGGCATGTAGGCTATCAGGTGTTCACTCTTCAAATCACACAATTAGAATTAGGATAGGTCAATAATGCAGCTGATGGGAGTATCTTCAACCATAAAAAACGACTATAGTTAGATGCATTCAGTATTGATTATTTCTATTAAAATTTTTAGAATTAATTAATGTTTTTATACCCTTGTTTGTTTTCTGTTTTCTATCTCTTCTCTTTAATTTGTTCCCACAGACCTCAGATGAGGGCTCCACTATTTCTTGTGTAATTGAGCGTGTGCGTGGATCGCTGGACTATGTTTACGTCAACTACAATGTAACCCAACTGGATAGCCCGGACAATGAGACTCCAGCTCATGAAGATTTTGTTAATGCCACCGGAGCTGTGCTTTTCATGCCAGGACAGCGCTCTGAGGTATGTGAGGGACTGAGCAGGACAGTGGAGTCATGTTTTTCTGAGTTAAAAAATGCCTGCTACATTACTCACTTTGTAGAAACTACTTAGAAGTTAACTAATAATCAATGTATTAATGCATAAAAATGTCTGTTAATGTATGCCCAGGTTAACCTACAGAATTGCAATGTGTCTAGATAAGCAGCCCCATCTAGTGGTTGGTTTGAACTCCAACAGGTGTTAGTTGAGGATTAAACTTCTTAACACCTGTGGAACATACGATAATGCTATACTCATTGTATTGCATTGTTTTAAAGTGATACATTTCAGGACTTTGATAAGTAAGGTAAAATCCTGACATTCAAACATAAAAATGTTTGTCTTTAGGTACTGAACCTGGTGGTGTTGGATGATAACCTCCCAGAACTGGCAGAGTCCTTTCAGATCACCCTGGTGTCTGCTGAGTCTGGTGATGGGAAGCCGGGCTCCACTCCTACGAGTGGCGCAAGCATTGACTCCAATAATTCTGTTAACACTGTCACTGTAACGGCAAGTGACCACCCCTATGGTACGCTTCCACATACCCCCCAAAAATAGAACTTTTTCAGTATTATGTTGTTTTATTTTGACTTTAATGGTCAGCTGAGCATTAAAACTTTTTTCCGTCTCCCTCTTGTGTAATATTATTTTACAACATGTGTCCTTCCCTGCCTTTTTTATTATAATATCAAATTCAAACTCACACACTTTCCCTTCACTAGGCCTGCTGCAGTTTCAGCCCACACCCCCAGGTGAAGGCTTAATATCTCCAGCACTGGAACCTGCTCATATCACTGTCAATGAAGAAGATGGACAAGTCCGTCTGGCAGTGGCCAGAGCCCAGGGTCTGTTGGGCAAGGTGATGGTGGGCTACAGGACAACCCCCTTTACAGCGTCAAGCCCTGAGGACTATGAGGTCAGTTTACTGACGAGTTGCTCCACTGTATGGTCATTTTAGTATAGCCTTTCCTTTCAGCTTTCTTCTTTCATTTATTCCTGTTTCTCTCCCTCTGTCTTGGGTAGGATTCAGATGGCATTCTGGACTTTCTACAAGGCGAGAGGTTGAAGTTCATTACTGTCACTATTGTAGACAATCCTGTGCCTGAGCTGGACAAGATTTTTAGAGTGGAGCTCTTCAATGCAGACGGAGGAGGTGAAAAATCCGTGCTCAAAATCCTTTCAATTGCAAAAGCCTGTTTTTTTTCTTTAATAATCAGTTTTAATTATAGTACTTCAAACTGAAACATCTGTAAATTGTTTTGTTTTCCCCTGATTAGCTGAAGTCACCCTATGTTCTGCCTTACTGATTTGTGTGTTTTGTGATTTGTGTGCTGTGCTGCTTCCTGTACTCCTGCCTACCTATCCTCCTTTCCATTTGCCCTTGGTCCTCTGGTGTGATTTTACCCTGATTTGACACTTGTGTGATCCTGGTGTGTGATCCATCAGTGGATCAGTTTCTGCATAGTGAAGGAAGTGGTAGTGGAGAGAGTGACTCTGACTTTCTTCTTCCATCCTATCACCATCGTGGTAAGTTTCCCCTTCCCTTTATTCCCTTTACTCCCTTTACTGCTTTTTGTCTCCATTCCTCCATTTCTTTACCCCAAAAACTATTTTGATCTATTTTTAGACTCAATATTTATTATCTGTAGACAGTACCGGTATTTGTTTATATTTATTCCACATATATAAATATTTTGGCAGTTTGATTTTGCTTGGATAAAATAAAAATATTTGGAAAAGGAAAATAAAACCAGATAATTTAGCTATTGTATCAAATGTTCCTAACACTCCACCAAACTGACTTAGCATTCACAATCTAGCTACAAGCCTCACAAAATTTCACCAACCTACAATCCTAAATCAAGTCTTACATTACAAGTTTGTTTAAACAATACAGATGATTTCTCACCAACTCTGCGCAAATGCATGTATATGTGTGTTGGTGTGCACATGGAAGTTCACATGTCTCATTGTGTGTGCTATTTACATTGCACTGTGACCCCTGCGAGGTACGCAGAGAGGGATGTGGGAAAAGTAAATAGCCTTTCACAGAAGCTGGTGGTGAGTGTGTGATATGAAGTGTTCTAGACTCCAATACTTCACACTAGCAGTTTAAGAATTCTATCTGCCTTTCTGAAAAAAAAATGTTTGTGTATGTGAGGCTGCTTCTGATACACTTGACCTAATTTTTTATGTAGTATTATTAAACCATCATCATTATCATGAAACCATATTGAAATCACTTGCTTCATGGGATTAGAAAATTATCATCACAAATCCAGTGCCATCAAGATTTACTTTTATTTTTGTCAAACTGAACATTTTTAAAGTAACATGGGATTTGGTACTTTTTTGTGTAGCCAGCTTGGGAGTTGCATCACACATCACAGTGACAATTGCTGCCTCTGATGATGCCCATGGAGTATTTGAGTTCAGTCCTGATTCTTTGTCTGTTGATGGGACAGAACCTGAAGATGGTCGCAGCTCTGTGTTCCTACAGGTCAGTCCAAGATACAGTGGAGCCTTTAAAATACCCACCACATAAGTAGATAAATGGTTCTTTGTCTTTCCATTGGCAAATAAAAATGATGATACCCTGCTCTAAAATGCACTAATGTCTTTTGAAGCAAGTGTATGATATGAGATTGTTCACCATCATATTAAATGTATTTTTTGTTTGTGCTCTCTCAGGTGGATCGGTCCTTTGGTGACCTTTCCAATGTCACTGTCTACTGGGAGGTTGATCCCAGGTCAGAGGGAGAGCTCGTCAGCAGCTCTGGAAATATTACTTTTGGTGTAGGTCAGACAACAGAAAACATCATCATCAATGTGGCCCAGGATGAGATCCCTGAGCTTGACAGAAGCTTCAGTGTGTCCTTGGTTAACGTCTCCAATGGCCGTCTGGGTGTCCAGACATCTGCTACTCTGACTGTGCTCGCCAGCGATGATCCTTATGGTGTTTTTGTATTTGCTAATGTAACAAGGCCAGTCCGTCTCCCTGAAGCAGACTCATCCGTTAGCCTTACAGTCCTACGACAGAGAGGATTGATGGGGGAGGTGAGATAAAGCACTGAAGATTCAGAATGTTTATGTTATTTGTGATAATATTCTCTAACAAAATGAAATCATTTTATGTTGAAACATATTTCCCAACTTTCAGGTGCGTGTCACATATGGGACACTAACTGAAGCGGATCCAGCTCCTTACACAACTCCTGGGGTGGGACGAGCCACTGAGGGACGGGATTTTGTTCCACTTTTAGATTCTGTTGTGTTCTTGGCCAATCAGAGTGAAGTGAACATCACTCTTCGAGTCCTTGATGATGAGGATCCAGAAAGAGATGAATCAGTGTTCGTAAAGCTGATCAGTGTTCAGCTCATCAAAGGAGAGCAGGACAGACTTAGTAAATATTGTTAAAAATTTTGTTTCACAAAAACAGTAACGCATAATAATCATTCAACTGTGTTACAAAACACTGATGACGTCCTTTTGCTGTCATTTTCAGTTTCCAATTCCCCGTCTCTGGGCTCCAGGACTGACACTGTAGCCCAGGTAGTAGTGGAGGCCAGTGATGATGCTTTTGGGGTCCTCCAGCTGTCGGCTTCTGCTGTCAGTGTGACCGAACACTACGTTGGCCCAATAATAAATGTCACTCGCATTGGAGGGATTTTTGCTGATGTGTCTGTCAAGTTCAGAGCAATACCTATAACTGCCAGAATCAGTAAGTGCTATTAAATTTCTTTTGTCTTTTTGTTGTGTGTATATGCAGGGCAATCATGTCCGTGTTTGTGTTTGAATATCAACAGGTGAAGACTTCAGTGTAGCATCCACTGATGTTGTCCTACTAGAAGGGGAGTCCAGTAAAGCTATACCCGTTTATGTCATTAACGACTTGGTCCCTGAGCTGGAGGAGACCTTTCGCATTGAGCTGATCAACCAGACCACAGGAGGAGCTCTCCTTGGTGACCTCACACATGCCATTATCACCATATTGCCTTCTGATGACCCTTTTGGTGCCTTCGGTAATATGCATAATAAATGTTGGATATATTTCACCCTTTTGATCTTACATTCAAGATGTACGTAGTACAGGATGTTGGAAGATAATTTGTCATTATTAACCCAGATTTATGTCCACCTAGTCTTCCAGGCTGATCCAGTGACAATAGAAGAACCAGGGGCTAACTCTATTGAGGTCACTCTACCAATAGTTCGTAATGCTGGGACAATTGGTACAGTGGTTGTGCATTGGCAGGCTACTGTCAATGGTAAATTAGCAGTTGGCGACATCAGACCCACATCTGGTGAAATGAGGTTTGCCCCTGGAGAGACCATGAAGACACTGAGAGTAGAGGTTTTAGCAGATGATGTACCTGAAATCACTGAGGTAAGAAACTGACTCTTAAAATGACAACATAAATTTGAAATAGTACATCATTCAGAATGAATCTTTCAATCTTTATTGTGATCTTCTTGTCTTTTTAAGATAATCAAGGTGGAGCTTACTGGTGCCAGTAATGGGGGAAACCTTGGAGCTGACACATCTGTTAATATTATAGTGCCTGCTAATGACAACCCATATGGGGCAGTCTACTTTGAACAGTCTGTTTACCGCATTCAGGAGCCCCTGGAGGGAGTTTATAGTGCCAACATTTCTGTACGCAGAAGGTACTTTAACATTTATTAAATTACTTTTTTAGCCTGTTGATTTCAATTTGTAATTTTCTCGCATACATACTTAGATTAACCCCCTTCCCATTTCTGTCCCTCAACCTTTGTCAACTTCGATACTATCATTTCAGAGGGGGTCACTTTGGTCGATTGGAGATCCTCTACAGCACCTTTGAGATTGACATTGTTGGCTCAGCTCAAGCTGATGGCCAAAACCTGCTGATGTACTATGATCCCCCCAAGCCAGGAGTTCCATCCAGTGGCCCTTATAGGACAGTGAACATCACGGGTCAGAGTAACCCACTGGCTGCATGTGCAGCCGCTTGTCTGAGAGAGCGGGCCTGCAGAGCCTTTTCTCTGTCATCAGGCGTGACACCACCATCCTGCACTTGGGTGACTTCAGTTGTTGAAGAGTTGAAACCTGGTTCTCAGGTCATGACTTATGTGAAAAATGTCACTGCAGCTGCTGTTCTGTTCAGTGCCCAGGCCTTGGCAGGGAGTGATTACACCCCTGTGACAGCTCAAAGTGCATTCATGGAGGACGGGTCAGGGATTGCCAACCTCACAGTGCCAATCCTGACTGATAAGTTCCCTGAAATGGATGAAAGCTTTTCCATCCAGATTCTGAAGGTAGGGCACACTGCTTTTAACTATTCTAAAGCCAGGGATTAGGTGTTGTTTTGTGATTTTGTGTGCCCAATGTGTGTCTACATAAGAAAGTTTTGGTGCCAGAGCAAGCTAAATAGGTGTTAACATGATGTATCCTGTATTTCACATTAATCTGTAATATAATGTTTTATATTAGATGCCATATTGCTGCAAAACTTATTAAAACTTAACCATGTGTTTTTTGAAGGTAGAGCTGATGAATCTTACGGTGGAACAGAGGAATCTCCCCTCCATTGGCCAGCCAGACAAAGCTGTGGTCACCATAGGGATGAATGGAGATGCATTTGGCGTGTTTGTGATATATATTCTCAGTCCCAATGCCACTAATGAAGGACTCTATCTAGAAGTGCGAGAGGAGCCTATGGTTGTAGTACCTCTGGTTATAGAGAGGCGTGGAGGGAATCTGGGGACAGTCAGTGTAGAGTGGAGATATGTAGGAGGAAAAGCCACACCAGGTGTTGACTTCACTGGCACTGGAGGGACTCTGGTGTTTGATGGTAGGTTGATCAGTTTATATTATTAGTAATAAAAACTTTAAGAAAAAAACTTAACTAGTAAATTTTTAGTTGTTGCTCCACGATGATTGTATTCAAGAACTGAAGGAACATCGTATACACCTAACCAGGACTGCGTTGTCTGTTCCTACAGGTGATCTGAAGAAGACAATAGAGATAGTAATCAGAGATGATATTGAGCCAGAGGACAACGAAAGCCTCATGATCGGCCTTGTTAATACAGAGGGAGGGAGTCGAATCCTGCCCAGCTCAGACACTGTAACCATAGAGATACTGGCCAACGATAACGTGGCTGGGATAGTGGGATTTCATCCAAACTCACGCTCTGTCGTTGCCAGAGAGGGTGGGTTGATGCTTGATTCCTGATGCATGTATTTATTCAGCATGCTGTATGTATGAACACATTGTTATTGTCTATAGTTTCTGTTGCTGGGAACTAATTAAATGAAGTTGCATTCTGTGGTTGTCTGTCATTAGTGAAACACGAGCAGCTGAAGTTACTCTTATTTAATGTATTCAGTTTGGTACTTTGAATTGTCTCTGTTCTGATCTATTTGTAAAGGGAAAAAAGAAATATGTAAAACAAACACAATACTTCACATTTCCCTTTTTTTGGGCTGACAGTATACTTTATGCCACAGGTGAGAGACTATCCTTATTAGTGGTGAGGACAGTTCCAGGTCTGGGAAATGTCACCTTGAGCTGGTCTGTAAAAGGACCCAGAGTGGACCGAACATTCACCCAAACCTCAGGGACACTTTTCTTCACTGAGGTAAAAAAAAAACAAAAAAAAAAACATGGGCTCATAATCACTGGTTAGTTGTTACTAGCAGGTCTAATAAGTAGTTTTAACTCTGATTTGCTCCAATACAAATTAAAGAATTTTTATGTACATCTACAGGGACAGCTGAATAAAACAGTAATCCTGCAGCTTCTTGATGATGCCACACCAGAGGATAAAGATGAATACAGAGTTTCTCTGTCCGGCATTCAAACTTTTGGTAATAAAGCATGTTTTCTATGCTTGATAAGAATGTATACTCAAAAGATGCAAAAATGCTTAAAATAAATCCTTTCTTACACAGTTAAAATTTTCCTGTTTTCTGCGCAGGTGTTGTGGCAACAGGTCATGCTGCTTTGGATGTTCAGGGCAGAGAGGCAGTGATTAGTGTTGATACCAGTGATCAGCCTTTTGGGATGTTGAGCATAGCACCATCATCTGTCAAGGTGACCACAGAGGAACGTGAACATGTTATAAACATCTATGTCAACAGGGAGTTTGGAGCCTCAGGTCAGTGGTCCAAGTGTAAAGACAAAAATTTCCATTTAGTAATGTAATTCTGCCACTGTGGATACCTATACTTAATACCTAATTCTCACATTAATATATATTTCAATTTGACCTACTATTTTTTTTTTTTGGTCCAGGAGCTGTGAACATCTCTTATGAGATCCTGAGAGGTTCTCTCCAGAACTTGTCCCAGGTAGAAGGTGCATTAGCTGACCCGGGGAAAGACTTCATTGCTGGATCTGGTTTTGTAATCCTTCAAGATGGACAGACTTCTGTAGCCATCCCTGTCACCATACTCAATGTAAGGATTTAATGTTCTTCTGCCTGTTTTGTTTACAAGGTGTTCTTTACTTTTGTGAAGTCAGTCAAACTTGGTACTCGAAGTGGAGTTTTTATTTTTAGGCCACAATATGTAAAATGCAGTGCAACCTTTTCTGCTAATGGCAAAACAACAGGATGCCAAAAAACAAACAAATAAAAAATATGGTACATTTGGAAGCATACAGATGATGCATCTTCATGTTGATAGCTTCAAGTGATGCCTCTATTTTTGCAGATGAATGTTTGAAATGAAAAAATGAACTTTTCTTCAATTAAAGCTCCTCTGTGCCTCCTTTTGCAACAGTGATTCCATTTTCATTTGTTTTGACAGGACGACATTCCAGAGTTACAGGAGTTTTTCTTGGTCAACATAACATCAGCAGTCCTCATTACAACTCTTGCCACTATTCCTGAGCTGGGTAAGCAATTCTGCAGCTTAATAACTTCTGTGTTATTACATACTCAATTTAAGGTACATGAAAAATTATTATTGAATTCCTTCATTATTTCTCTCTGTTGGTCCTGCTGTATTTTCCTATTTTCTATTTTCTTAATTTTGCTAAATTGCTTTCTTCCTTTCCAAAATTCCAAACCATTTGCTCTTTTTGATGATTAGAAGTTGCGTATTGCACTTTGCCAGGTAAAACATGCATTCATACACTCATATGCTTTGCCCAGAATGTCATGTAGCTGGATGTACAATAACCCTGTATTGTACATTGAACTACAACATTAATGCACCATTGCAGAGTTTTGTAGTTTGCTACTGCTTTTGCATATCCAAACCACAGTCCAGTTTATGAATGAGTAACTTTAGAAAGTGATGAGTAGACAGAATACTACATGCAGGGCAGCACTTGGGGGCTCCCAGAATACTATGGCTGGAGTCACACAGTAAACACATAGCCGCTCTTTTGGCAACAGTCATTATGTGGCTTGGATGGTGAGATTGATGCTTTCCATGATTGAGGAAGCCTGGGGATTTGGTGGGAGCTGAGTAGTACCGTGTGGTGAGCAGAAAGAAAGCCAAGCTAAACCTGTAGCTGGCTTGGCCATAGAGTGAATGGGAGAAGACTATTCAGGGGGGTCATAAATCAGTCCACCCAAAAGACTTAGCTGCTCAGCCACCCAAGCCACTTACAGAAAACGCTTCTTAGCTGTAATCCTTTGCTCAAATGTAGCATGACAAAAGTTAGAGCCAATGCAGTTTCCACTTGCATAACTGATTGTTGGTGCCTATGCTATAGTGACCATGAAGTTCAGGCTGATGCTACTGTTCACACTTTTACTTGAAGCATTTTTTTAAACCACTGATAGGCTAAAGGTCATCATCTGTTTTCCTCTGTGTTTTTTTTTTTTCTCAGATGTTCAAGGTTTGGTGGCTGAGATTACCATTGCAGCAAATGATGGAATAAGGGGAGTCATTGAATGGACAAACACTAGGTTAGATAGTCCCCATAATTAAAATATCATGTTGTTTTGCAACAGTAATGCAAAAATTGTGTTTCTTAATCTGATGATATTTCCATTTCTAGGTTTGAAGTGAATGAAACATTAGGGGTGCTGACTCTAGTCGCCTATAGGAACAAAGGGACATATGGAAATGTCTCTCTCTTCTTCTATGCTCAGAACCTGGAAGCTCAGCTAGGACTGGACTACAACACCAGTGAAACGGTCTGCTGGGATTCACATATAGGTTCAAAGACATCAAATGAGATAAGAGTTGTAGTAACATGACCGTGTTGACTGTGTGATTTCTGTGTTTTCACCCAGATGCTGCATTTTGTTGATGGTGAGAGGCATAAGTTTGTAGAAGTGCAGATCATTGATGATGCCATTCCAGAGGGAGCTGAAAGATTCCAGCTGATTCTGTCCGAACCATCAAAAGGGCTGGAACTAGGCACCAATACCACAGGTAAATAAATAGATAAATC
>JAPQRP010000030.1:24780924-24826912 GCA_037367295.1 Apogon hyalosoma
ATAAAACAATACACATTTTTGACTGAAACACTGTTGTCATGCTTTTTTCTTTTTGGCTTCTTCTCTGCTCTTTTCTGTACCACTCCTGCTCAGTTTTCAGTGTCACTACTTGGCCCAGTGATGTCCATTCAATCTTCCACCTAATGAGACTTTGATTATGTTGTGTGTGTATACAAATAATTTGTCACACACGTTTCATTACGTGGAGCAGTGCTATATTGATGTTAGTACAAAGAGACAAAGAGTAGTTATATCAGTATTGAAAAGCATTGCCAGCGTCGCTGTCCCATGTTATTTTCTACAGTTGAAACCATAAGACAAAATTTGTTGATAAGATCGTGAGAAATTATGAATCTCAGAACAGGGTCAGTGTTCTGGTCATACACTGAGTAGGTGTCCAACTAACTAACATGCATGGTTGTTTGTTTTTTTTGTTTTTTTTCTTGTGTTAAGGATGACATCCCAGAGCTGGCAGAGAGTTTCCTGGTAAATATCACCAGTGTGGAGCTCATTAGAGGGTCAGTCGGAGCAGGTCAGCCCACTTTGAAAAGACCCGGAATGGAAGTAGCAGAGGTCACCATTCAGGAGAACGACGATCCCCGAGGGATCCTGCAGCTCAATATATCTGAGGTTAATTTCTGTGTCTTGGACCAGAATTTATCAGACAAAAACACTTGTGTATGTTTAGTGATGAGCTTCAACAGTAACTGAATGAATAAATGATTAATATAGATTTTTACTAAAATTAAGTCCCATTTTTCTCATCATTGCTCCACATCTTGTCCAGGATACTGTACTGGCCTATGAAATAGCACCACCAGACAACGTCCTCCATCTGTCTGTGGTGCGACTGGCTGGTACAACTGGAAGGCTGGTCGTCTACTGGGAGGCTCAGACAGTTACAGCTGATCTTAATGATTTCAGCCCCATCTCAGGGAATATCACCTTTCAAGATGGCCAGGTAGATGGATACATTTCCCAGTACTAAAATAACCTTGCATCAAATTACAGCAAGCATTAAGTGTCCACAGATTAATGCTTAAAGCTTGTAACTTAAAGGTATATTATCTCTGGATTTTAACTAATGTTTTTAATTAACTTGTGTTTTCAAACCATAATATCTAGGATGAGGGCATTATTGGCATCACCATCGTGGATGATGAGCTGGTGGAGACTGCAGAGACCTTCACAGTAAATTTGCTCCGTGTGATTGGGGGTGCTCGGCTTGGAGATGTTACCTCTGTCACTGTTAATATTCCTTCTAATGACTCACCTCTTGGACGATTTGGATTTCAAAACCTGGAGGTTAGCCTGAAATATTGTACCCACAATTAACGATACTGTACTTTCTCCACCACCACATTTGATCATCCAGTATCCCACATTACAACACAATAACACATTAACCAAATCTAAATTCTTTTCCTCTCCTATATTTTGAAAAAATAAAGCACAAACATTAACTTAAAATTAATCTAGAGGAATGGTTGATTGAGTTCTTTCTTGACTATTTACTGAATTCTGATCATTTATTTCAAATAATCATCTTAATTAATCTCCTCTTAGTTTACGATCAGTGAGCCAGAATTTGCGGATGATCCTGATTCTGTGGCAACGTTGACAGTGCAGCGTAGTCCCAGTGGTGTAGGAGCAGTGACACTGGTGTGGCAGCTAGAACAAAAAGCAACCAAAGACCTCTCACCTTTCAACGGAACCATAGTTTTTACTGAGGTACAGTAAAGAAATTATGTCATCATGTTATTGTCCTTTCTAATTACTTCAGGGTAACCTTTTAGTCAGAAATGATAATATGCCATATCACTTACTACTTCTTGCTAGTTGTCATTTTATATAATAAATGTCTGTGCATGGATATGATCTAAGTTTGTTCAAGACTAATCAGTACTTTTTATCTCTTCCAGAATGACTCCATGAAGACATTTGTGATTAGAGCCCTCGCTGACACCATCCTGGAAGGAGATGAGCACTTCACTGTCCGTCTGTTTCCTGCTGAGAGTGGTGCTGTCATTGATCCCTTAAGTGGTTAGTATTCAGAATGACAAAGTCAATAGACAGAAACATTGATTGGTGTCTTTGTCTGGACTGTCTGTCATTGATTGATTAATGTTTTTTCTTTCCCCTTCTTTGTCATGTACTGTCCAGGCTTGGCCACCATCACCATCCGGGCAGAAAAATCTGCTTTAGGGATTATTGGAATTGCCGAATCCTCCAGAAGGATCATCATGGGAGAACCCCAGGGGGATTATAATGGGAGTGCTGTGGTCAGGTTAGATACATTTAATATCACAGACATGGGAAATGCCTCAGTTAATCAAGAATTCAATAATAAAATCCTTGTGTATTTGAATGTGTGTTTATTCCCCAGTCTTGTGCGAGGTCCAGGTGTATTTGGGGAGGTTCAAGTCTTTTGGAATATCACTCCAGCTTTTCCATCTGTGTTTGTGGAGATTTCTGGCACTGTGACTATGAAAGACAGACAGTCAGATGCCACCATTATTTTGAGGGTGCGTAGTAATGTAAAATTGTACAGGTTCCTGAAAAATGTTGTCTTTATCCCAAATACAGGCCAATACAAATCATAGTAGTGACTTTCTCTGCACTGAAAGTAATGTCCCTTTCATACTTACCATAACATCAGGCTGTAGACGATGAACTCCCAGAGGAGCGTCGTGAGTACCAGCTTACACTGACCTCAGCCACTGCTGGACTGGATGTCAGCCCCACAGCTCAACATGCTATAATTACCATGGCAGCCAGTGATAACCCCCATGGCCTGTTTTCATTCACCCAAAACCAGATCACGGCAAATGAGGATCAGGGAATGGTAAATTCAGCAGAATTAGACATTACTTATAAAGCATCAGTTGCACTAATGTTACCTGAAGTTGTATGATTCCCTTGCTTTTCCTCAGGTGAATGTAACAGTGAACAGATCCTTGGGTAGTCTTGGCAGTGTGTGGGTGACCTATCAGACCTCTGGCAGCACAGCGGTCAGCGCAGAGGATTTTACTCCAGCTTTAGGACGACTGCTGTTCACCCCAGGCCAAGCCTCACAACAAATCACTTTGCGTATCCATGACGATAGCCTTCCAGAGGGTCCTGAAGAATTTTTCCTCAATATCACTGAAGTGGAGCTTGTCAATGTCAGGTAGAGTAAATTACCTGGGATGTGAAATACATTTTGCAGTTTTTTTATTAGAATACAGAGACGAAAAAGTGCAACTTTTTTTTTAAGTGTGTTCATCAGGTGCTCTTCATTCATACACTGCACTACAGAGGCAAAATTGTCCACATTATGTTGAGTTGAGACTCTATCAGTCATGCTTAATTCTGTGTCTCCCTCTGGTGGTCAGTGATGTGGACTACACAGTGAGAGAGTCAGGTCTTCAGTTGGATCAGCCTCCAAAGATAGGCATCATCTCCTCTCTATCTGTAATCATCTTAACGAATGACAATGCTGAAGGAATCCTGGAATTCAACCAGAGCTATGTCAACATTACAGGTAAAAAGCCACCATTTGCCAAACATGATGCACTTGCTGTAGAAGACTTTGCCATGATACAGTTGATTTGAAAAGATGTTGACAGAATTTTTTCTTTCTTTCAGTTGAGGAAGATGTTGGCTCGCTATTGATTCCAGTGGTCAGGAAAGTTGGCTCATATGGAACAGTTTCAGCTCTGTACTTTTCTAGAGGTCTGAGTGCAACCCCTAATGTGGACTACATCTTGTCTAATGGCTCAGTGATGTTTATCCATGGACAGAACACCAGATACATTAATGTCACTATTCTAGATGACCTAGAAAGGTGAGAGGATGAATTGAGAAATGGTGACTTCTATGATAATAAACCATATATTTCTTTTCTGTATGGATTAGAATTTTGATTGATTGATTAATTATCGAAACTGTGTCACAAGAGAAATCCCAAAGAACTTAACAAGAGAGCATGGACAATGTACACTTGAGACGTAATGTATGTAAATACTCATTTAAAATTTAAATTGTATTTACCAGTGAATATGCTGAGATTTTTGAGGTCCTGCTGTTTGGAGCAACGGGGGGAGCAGTTCTCGGTGCTCAACATGTTACCTGGGTAACCATCGCCAAGAGTGACTCTCCAAGTGGAGTGGTGCGATTTGTCAATGATAGCCTGATCACTGTCATCAACCCGAATTCCACTCTCAAAATCAGCCTTGTTTTGGAGAGAGCAGGTGGTCTAGTGGGTAATGCAACGGTAAGACTAGCAAAATCTTCCCCCAGACAGTGAAATAATACCATCTTGTTTATTTTTTGACTATTTAAAACTGTTTTTATTGTTTGACAGGTTGCTTGGATCATTCGGGGTCCGAACAGCAGAGAGGTCCTTCCTCCATCCAACACAGACATTAAAGAGCCTGTGAATGGTTCCTTCTTTTTCATGGATGGAGAGGAAGGTACACGCACCATAGAGCTGCGGATTCTTCCCCATGGGGAGGTGGAGGTGGAGGAGACGTTTGTTGTAGAGCTCAGCATTCTGTCCGGAGACATGGACGTAGATTCTCAGGCTGGAGCTGTAACACTGAAGGTACTTGTGTGATTGCAGCATTGATTTTACCGTCATGAAATGAATATGATAATTATTTAAGGGTGTAACAACAATGCAGAGCAAGCTACAAGATTTCAGTTTAGTTTTATCGTGCAGATTGTGTAAGATTGTTAAGATTATTTTAAGATTTGATAAATTGAATCCCAAACTTTTTCAGCTCGAAGCCTACAAGACACACCATTAATTGCCATTTTGATCAACTCTTCCACTGTCACACCACTGACAGATTTGTTTTTGTGTCATTTTTTGACACTATGAATTTTTTCTTGTTTCTCTTACATTGTGTTTTTATCCTGTTGTCTTTTACTGTAAACTGTCTTGTTTTGTATTTTTGCCTCCTAGATTGAGAAGTTTGGTGACCCAAATGGGATAGTGCAGTTTACTGAGGATGCTCTCACAGAACATGTCTACAATGAATCCACAGAGGCAGAGGGCCCACACAATGTATCCTTGTTGATTACACGCAGAGAGGGCGTCATGGGGAACATTACGGTGAGAGTGCATCAGTATGGTTTTAATTGCTCTATATTAAGGATCTGCTACAATATGTCAATGAGCAAAAGAAAAGCAAAACCACCACAAAAATCACTTGAATACATCCACTACCATTGCTAACTATTTAGCTAAATAAATGAATAAAGCAATAGTGCTACTAACCTTTATATGTTCTTCTATGCCCAGCATTAATATGTCAGTTTGTTAAACATGTACTTTCTTCTTATCCAAGGTCCACTGGCAGATAAAAAGTGATGCCGACATAGCAGGGGACTTCCTAGTCTTGGCTGGCTCAGTGATTATCCCCGAAGGCCAAAGGGAAGCTGAAATTGTTCTCAGCCTGATGCCCGACACAGTGCCAGAGCTTGAGGAGCTGTATATTGTCCAGCTCACAGCTGTGGAGGGCGGTGCCACCCTAGATGCCAACCCAAATTTAATCAGCACAAGCATCAGGTTTGTTGTGATACTTTAGCTACATACTGTTTGTTAGCTTCCATGTTAAAAATTAGAGGTCTCATTAATATAAATTTTCTCTCACTTTAGGGTGCGAGCCAATGATGAGCCCCATGGTGTCTTTACTCTGAACCCTGAGCAACAGTCTATAGAAGTAGAGGGGTCAGGGTCAGAGGTCAGAAGAGTCCTGATAATGAATGTGACACGACTTGCTGGGCTGTTTGGCAATGCCAGTGTGGGCTACAGGATCAGAGGAGCCATAGATGAAGTGATGGACATTGATCAGATATTGGGAGGACAAGCTGAGGGAAGGGTGCTGTTGAGAGATGGAAAGGCCTTTGTTACAGTGACTCTGCCCATCAGCAACCAGGTAAGAAATGCTAAAAGCACTGGTGCATGTATTCAGAAAAATTGTGAATGCAATGCCTAATACCCTAGTTAACATTGTGTATTTTATACATACACCACATTGTTGTTTTCTCTCTCTAGATGTTTTTATTAGTGGGTGAGAGCTTCACAGCAGAGTTGACTGATGTGAGACTAGAGAGTCCACTCCAAGGCTCTCCACCTCGGCTCCATTATGAGTCCAGCATTGCTACAGTGACTGTACCAGAAGAAGCTGCCAGCTCCGAGGTAAGCCAAGTTTGAGGAATTTTTTGATGTATATATAATTTATCCCTGAAGGAGAAACTCTTTTTTTAATTCTGCGGAGAAATAATGTAGTAGAACCTCTGTGTTCAAGTAAAATTATTTTACTCTCAATGTTTCATGGATATGCATCACACTCATCTCTGCTTGAGGCCGCATGTATTAGCTATTCCTTTAGAAATGATTTTTATACACTGTTAACATTACACATTAAATAATATACAATACAATAGTATGGATTTTTCTTCAATCCAAGAGCAAAATTAGATGGACAGAGTTGATGTAAGAATCAATAAACATCAGTTTGTTTCTACTGCTGAACAGTTTTGGACTACATTATATTTTTCTGATTTATTTTAAAATTTGCTAACTTAATGTATTATTCTTTGTGTTACCAATGATACAAAACAATTCCTCCTGGATAGTAAACACTACATGCACACACATCATGCAAGTAACTTACAAAGTATATCTTTAGAATTATTTTCATTTGTATTTTTTCATAGGTTAGTGTAATTTCCTGAGGAGTTTTTCTGCTTTCATGATTTCATGAGAAGCACAGTCTATTTAACTGTCTTCTGCTGTGTAGGTTGGGTTTGCCTCTGTAGCTCTAAAGGTTTCAAATATAGAAACTGGTGCTTGTGAGGCAGCGGTAACACGAACTGGGCTGTTTGGGGACATCACGGTGCAGTGGAAAGTTGGGTATCCTTCAGGTCAGACCCCCCCTGGCTTCAGCCTAGGAGCTGTCATCCCAAGCACAGGTGAGGCTGCCAAAATGAACATATTACAGTGCATTATATATTTCTCTTTTATGGTTCATGGTACCATTTTACTATTTCCACATGCTAATGCATTAATTAGAACCCTGATCTCAGTTTTTGTCAAACAACAACACAGAATATTCAGTGTTTGTGTGTGTTTTAATTTTCAATAATGCTCTGTATGCTTTGTTTTCAGGCTCACTGACACTTGCCCATGGAGAAAGAACTAAACCAATATCTTTAACAGCCATTGCTGACACATTGGAACCAGCCACCTATGCTGTACACCTCACTGCTGCCACCTCCACTTCTGCAGCCGCCGGTTCTGTGAAACTCAGGTAACAGTTAAACAGTGGTCCGGCAGATGAATGTGTCTGAAAAAATACATTAAAAGCAGTTTTCCTACCATAATCTGCTAATTTCTGCTTATTAATGAGAAGAAAGAATGATTTGACGTATCAATATATGCATGGCTGTCCTTGAGGTCATTCCACCTTTTGAGAGCAATGCTGAACAAAGAATATTATATTAGTATAAATAAGCAGTGATTTAGAAATTAGTGAATTGTTTTAATTAATGGCTGAGTAATTATAGAAGATGGTAATTCAGAGTAAGACATTAATAAGTGCTTTATAATGACTTACAAAGTATCAATTAGTTAATCGAGAATATGTATATGCTTTGTTTTGATACCATATTCTAAACCTCTTAAGACTTGAATCATTTTGTTTGTCCACGTAGCCTCACTTGAGTGTCTGTGTCTCTGTACAGGTCAGGATTCACTGTAGCTGAAGTTGAACCCCTGGGGATTTACCAGTTTGCTCCTGATTCCCGTCAACTTGTCATTGCAGAGGACATCCAGACTATAACACTTTATGTGCAGAGACTTTATGGTTCCCGTAGCAACAAGACTCATTTGTCCTATACAACAGTAACAGGCAGCGCAACAGCAGGACAGGACTTTATTGCCATCCCAGACGGACGCTTGGTCTTCGACTCCCCTCGCCAAGCTAACGCTTCTTTCCACATTTCAATTCTTGATGACTCCCTTTCAGAGCCTGAGGAGTACTTCCATGTCAACCTTACAGATGTTAATATTCCATCTTTGGACACATTCTGGTCAGATACGGCTCCCCGTCTTAACCCTCAACACAGCCAGGCTACTATTACCATCCAGGCTAGTGATGTGACAGGCGGAGTGCTAAGTATTGGGCCTGGTTTGGTCCAGGTATCTGAGGACAGGGATATGGAGACCCAGCAGGAGCGGAGGGTGGTTCTGAGGGTACGCAGGTCTGACAGCCTGGCTGGATCTGTGAGGGTTCGGGTTCAAGCATATGGAGGTTTGTCATCTGCTCGCGTACACTATACTGTATTGTGTTGTAATTTGCTGTCATGTTTTACATTGTGTTTTTTGCTGTTTGGTTTCAATCAGATGGAAGCACAAGACCTCCACCCTTTACTTTGGAACCTGTTGGGGTCCTCGCAAAAGAAGAGCAGGACTTCCGCTTAGAGTCCACTATCGTGTCCCTGCAGGGTGGTGAGAATGAGGCGGAGGTCATCCTCCTCATCCTGGATGATGCAGAGCCTGAGGGACAGGAAGTATTCTACATCTATCTCAGTGATCCTGAGGGAGGGGCACTCATTACTGACCGCCCAGACCAGGACTTTGGGGCTTTTGCCAAGATCACCATCCTTGGTAAAGTGAATAAGTAAAAAGATCTTTAGTTGATTCAGATTTAGATCAAAAGTAAAGTTTTTTTTGTTTTTTTTACAGTATGTTGCAGTTTCTTTGTAGCAATTTATTAATCCAGCATGTGTCTTTTGGGCTGGATTAATTGGAACTGCACAGATACAGGATATGTCTTATCCTACTCAGTCATTATGGTTGATGCACTTAAGTTCTGCAAATCATGAAGATTTGTCACTGTAAAAGTAGTCTCTGTCTGCTGTTTTGGACCTGTTGGGACTAAAGCAATACTTCTGATATGATCACTACATTGATCAGTCTATTCACTTATTCCACATGTATGACTGATTATTGCATTAAGTGAACTTTATTGTCATACAGTTTGTGGAACATGTACCATGTTATGTGGCCTCTTGAACATGTGCAGACATAATAATGCAAGCGATTGAATTACCAGACCAAAGAGATGAGGTCAAGTAAAACATGCAATGTGGTTGTTTAGTGATGAGCAACCGGTCTTCTGCATCACTGATTGTCACCGTTTCTGTTTTGCTGTCTTTTTTTCATCCTTTATCCAGGGAGTGACTTCCATAATGGTATAATTGGCTTTAGTCTTAATTCTCTAATGGGCCAAGTTCTGGATGAGGATTCAGACAACAGAACTACTCTGCTTTACTTACAGAGACAAGAAAACAGGTGATAACACTGAACCTGTCACCATGTATCTGTTAGACTGTATTTCAGTTTTTTGTATTGCTGTTTGTGTATATTTACTATAATTTTTCTCTGTCTACTCAGAGCCTTTGAAGATTTGCAGATCTTCTGGAGAGCTACTTTCAGCAAAGCGTCTCTAACTCTTCTCAGTAATGGAGTCAATCTAACCAGAGAGTTGATGCAGACCTCAGGGACTGTACTGTGTAGGAAAGGAGAAATAGTTTGTGGTTTTACGGTGGAAGTTCGGAATGATGAGGTAAGAGAAGGAGACCGTAAAGGTGTTTTATCCAGGTTATAGGAAAGTTTTCACAGCTTTATAAACAGATGAATGCAATACAGTGATGAAAATCCATCCCTCTGAGTATTGCAGTGTTTGACAAAGTTAAATGTCCACTTTTCTGTGTTGCTCCAGGAACCAGAGTTGCAGGCGTGGTTTTTAGTGGAGATTTTTCATGTGGGTGACGGTGCTACCATTAATGAGACCACCCGCTTTGCCAACATCACCTTAGCAGAGAGTGATGACCCACAAGGCATTATGTACTTCGCTGTGGGTCACAGACTTCCCATTGCCACCTTGGCTATGACAAGATTGAGTCTTCAGGTCATCAGACGTGCAAGCACAAGTTCAACTATGACTGTACATTATCGCACTGTGGTAAGTAATGTTATTAATTACAACCACCCGCTCTGTATTCACTTTTGTCTTGAAGGTACCATTCTTTATTTCAGGATATCTTATATTCAACTTAGGCCAATACAAATTCTGCAGGTTATCAGATCAAACAAGAGTGTCAAACTTTGTCAATCAGATTTATTACTGAATTTCAATAGATACAAATGAACTGTTTTACTGATGAGTTTTATTGTAATTGAAACCGTGTGCTGACTTGTGTAAATTAAAGCAAGGATGCAGCCTCAACACAACAAACAAAATAAAAGAAAGACAAACAAGACAAGACAGTGCTTGGATGTGGCACATACATAGGATAAAATACATCCTATGAGAATATATGAAGTAAATAAAAAGTAAAAAAAAAACAAAAAAAAACACATAACATAATTTAGATTTAACCTAAACATTTTAATGCACCATGCTTTATGTGCTACAAATAAGCATCATCACACTTCTTGCAAATATTCCAAGAAGGAGTTTCTTCCTCTTTTTTATTATTGCAGAGGTGTTTTTGAAGTAGAGCCATGAGCAAAACTGAATCTAGCATGTAGTCATTTGATGTTTGTCCTTAGAAGATTTCCTTCTGTCCTTCAGTTGTAGTGTCTACATGGATATATTAGTATCAGATTGATTCATTTATTGTAGTCATGGTTCATTTATACTCATCAAGTTCAAAGAGACCAGAGGTTCCTCTTTTCATCTCATTGCCAAACTCTCTTTATTTGAGGAACTGCAAGCAGAGATGTTTTGGCAAAACTCAGGATGATGTTGTATTCACCTGCACACACATTATTTGATGGTAGAGATCAAACGAAGCGAGTGTCTAGAGCGCTCAACAAAATATACTGAGACACAAAGCCAAGTTATCTCTTTTCATCTGTCAAAATGAAACCACGTTGTGAGACAAAAGGTTTGATACATAACACCTAAGTGATGTGCATTTTAAGTGTTTTCTCAACCTTTTGCACATCCATCTTTCAAGTAATTTCTGTTACTGTTTATCTGTTTAGTTACAAATATGATTAAAATCATTTGATTTTATTGTGATGGCCTTCTTTAGGCTTTTAGAGTTAAACAAAAACATTTCTTGTATTTTTCACCATAGGAGCTTCCAAGAGAAGATGTAGTGGGGCCTTCAATAGTCCGACCAGCTAAAGAAGGAATGGATTTTCCTAAACAGGAGGGCATCCTGACCTTCAATATAGGCCACCTGAACACATCATTAGATATTATTTTGACCCCTGAAGTTGCCTCATCATTGCCCACACCGAAGCGTTTCCAGGTGGAGCTCTATAACGCTTCAGGCGGTGCCAGAGTGCATCCTGTATTTGGACGGGCTAATGTGACTCTAGTGTCAAATGCTCAAAGTTTAGCTATATGGACCTTATTGGACCAGTTACATCAGCCTCTTGAAACAAATGCGCTAGACAATGTGTTGCAAGAAGTAATCGATAAGGTCACTACACCTCTCAGTCGTGAGCAGATGACTGCCGTGCTCGACGCTTTGGGGAAGGTAAGGAGCTTGTTTTTAGTTTTTGCCAGGCAGAGCTGCACCAAAGTGCATACAACATTACTGCTGTACCGCTGTGACAGATCTAAAACCAGTTTGTCATCTGAAAAGGTCTCAGTTGTCACTTTATATGAGTACTGCTATCACCACACTGCTCTGATGTTGGAGTCTATGTATTGCACTTGCTCAGCCTCCAGACAAGTGGAGACACCACAGTAATTTAATATCGGGGAGTGTGAGAAGGGCTGGAGGAGAGCAGAGACAGAAAAAATATGTTTCAGAGCATGAGATGTGGAAAAGGGAAAAAATGAAGTAAAAGTCAAAGCTGATAAAAACAACACAAATTCCAGACCGTGTTTTACTGAAGCCAATTTTTTTTTTTTAAAAAGTGACAAAACTAAACTTCAGATTACATTACATTGGATTACATACTTTTCTAAGACCTTTGTCTCATATGTCAATCTACAATAAATCTGTTTTTTTCCTGGGACAGGTGCTGACAGAAGCAGAGAGAGTTCCATTACATGAAAGTAGCCGAAATTTGACCTATGACCTCCTGTGTGCCTTGGCCAACCCCAGCAGATCCGACACCCGAGGTCTCAACCACCTCGCAGAAGTGACAGAGCGATTTGCATTCTCTCTTCTTACACAAAGCCAGTGTGAGATGTATGTATTCCTGAAGAACAATGTCCAAAATTTTTATGAGATATTCTGCTGTGAAATATTGATGCTGAGTTTTGAAGATAAAAATTACTGTCTATTGTGTGTTATGTCAAATCACCAAACATTTATGTTTTCATTCATCACTGGATTCTTATATTTGATAATACAACTGTGTATTATTGTGTATTTTCTGCAGAGTGGGTACTGTCATGGATACATGTCCGTACATGTCCATCTCTGCCTTCCAATGGTATCCTACACAGATCAATGGACACAAGTTTAGGGGTCATAATGGAGACTTCTTCCAGCTGCCGGACACTTTACTGCCAGTTCCAGCTGGCCTTACTGTGGACTGTGGCAACCTCAGCCGGATTCAGCTGACAGAGTACAGAACTGAGCACTGGTTTCTCACCAGTGATACAAGTACAGCACTCACTGGGAAGGTAAAGAGACAGTGGGGTGGTCGGAAATCACACCAAATTATTTATTTTTGATTTCTTAGAGAATTGTTTACCTAGTCCACCTACAATCAAAAATAACCTTTTCAATACTTGCTTACTCTTGTTTCACATTAGACTTTTACAGTAGAGGATGTTCAGAGTTTGATACTGAGGATCTCCTCACTTTCATCTCTGTTCTCACAAAAAAATCAGAACATAGTTGTAATCTAGTGAGCAATTTTGAACAGGATTGGATGTGGACTCTTAGTGATGCAGGAAAAGCCAGTGTCTAAATTAATATTTGCATTTTCAGAGATTCTGATGACAGAGAAAATATCACTTTTGTTTTAAAAACATATTAAACAGAAATTTGATGCAGAGTATATGTCTTATATGGATGTCGTATGATTGAAGATGGTTTTGATTCAATTTAATTTCTGGCAGCAGGTGGCAGTATTGCCCTATTATTTACCATTCACTTTGCAGTGAAACTCTTTTCTTGTTTTTTCCCCATTTATTTACAGATATTCTCTGCCAGCCTGAAAGACAGAAGGTCACGACCCCTGGATCATGGTAATGAGGTAGTGTATCGCATCCACACTACTGGAGAGCAAGTAAAAACAGGCCAATCTCTGTGCCTTCTCTGGAACCAGACCACTGAAAGGTAATCCACCACAGATGCCGAAGAATGAACTAAAGACAGTTTTTCACTACTCTCATGTAAAAATGTGAGACTTTCTTTTCTCCTCTTAACATCTTCCTTCTTGTTTCTCCTCTCCTCTAGCTGGTTATCAGATGGTCAGTACTGCAGGGTTGTGAAAGAGAGTGGGAACTACGTGGAATGTGCCTGCTCCCACTTGTCCATCTACACAGCCTACGCAGAGTTTACCACTGTTGTTTCCTACAACGAGGCCTTCTATGCCTCAGGATTTATTTGCATCTCAGGTACAAAACACCCTATTTCAATTTGTGTCTCCTCAGCATTTGCCTTTACTTCTGTTTACTGTGGGCTATCTGTTTGCATCTTCTCTCTCTCTCTCTCTATCCTTTATGTTTTACATTGAGCATTCCTCCCATGTTTATGAACTGATGGTTGATATGAGTCACTTGATAATTAAGACTCATGAGTAATATGTTTTACACCTCCTCAGGCTTTGCATTGGCCATTTTATCCCATGTGCTGTGCTCCCGTTTCCCCATGTTTGCTGCCAAACTGCTCGCTCACATGATGGTGAGCTGCCTTGGAACCCAGGTAATACAGCTCTGTTAAGTTTTTCTTTTGTAATACTTAAGTACCTTGTTGCACACACAATTCAGTGAGCTGACAGTGTGATACTAACATACTTCCTGCATAACTTTCTTTGTCATTTTCATCTGCTCACATCTACTTATTCTTCCTGCTTAGCTACATTATACTGAGACAATATGCAGTGTGCTATAAGACGCAATGTATATACGCTGACACAACTAATGAAAAAACACACAACATAGATATGACACTCTCACAGATGTCATTAGTTGCGTAGTTTGCGGGCTGGCGCGTCCTGACAACACAACCATGCCCACCGCACCCTTGCCCATTTAAAACTCAAGCTGTCATATAAGCAGTGAGCGTGTGTTTGTGCATGTGTGTGCGTGAGTGAGTGCGGGACTGGTAATTTTCCACTGGTTCCCCCTCTCTTTGGTTGACAAACACGAGCCCCTACTAAAGCAGACTGTCGTTGGGGACTGACCACCTCGGGCTCAACCTGTTTATGGCCCAGGCAGAGCCCCTGAACCTGAAAGAGTTTTGGATGGAAAATTCCATCCCGTTCAGTTTCCTTGTTGATACTGTATTATACGTTAAGGCCATCTTCATCCTGCATGAGTCTGAACGTGCTTTAGTTTAAATACACGCATGTTTCTTCAGCCTTCAAGCCGAGGCCGGTCAGTGACAGCCTGCTTAAATTCCACACTGTCAAACTGAAGGTCTGACTGAACACTCAGTACCTCTTAGTGGTCATCCGGTCCTGCTGAGAAGATTTTGAAGGTAATGATGGACTCATAATGATGGACTCACAGCGCAGGATGTGCAGATTTAAAATAGACCAGCTGACGTCAATGTCTTCACTTAAGAATGCATTTTATCTTAGATCTGAGATGGGGAGTAGAAACAAAAAAAAAAAGCGTAATTTCCTTTTTGTATAAACAAGAAAAACAAAAGGTGCCATTTAGAAAATCTCAGGGCTCAGGACATGATGTGGTTATATGGCTAAGACATGAAAACCTTTACAATCATACAAAGGTTTATTGGTCTCTAATTGGGAGGATTTATATTTAAAGCCTTAATGAAGATGAGTCAGTGAATTTTTTTGTCTATATGTTATCTAGCTGTCTGTTTTTTTTTGTAACTGCATACTCTAAAACTAAATAATACTGTCACTACCAAACTTATGCTTGAGTTAGTTTGTATCTATAACATTGGATGACACCCAAGAACTTTTTATTAATAATGAAAACCAAAAAATGGACAATGCCCCTGGGGTTTGGACAAAGAATATTCATTTGTTCTTCATTTCATATATAAAGGATACTTGGTCAGAGCATTACTATAGTGACCAGTTTATATTTGATGAACTGATTTGTGATACACAGCAGGTAATTCACATATCAATAAATTTTCATCACTTCTTCCTGATGAACTTTCATATTTTTCAGTTTTAAAATTCACTCCAGCTTACATTTAGAGATAAAGGCAAGAATTACAGAGGCATTTGCATTATTTTTCTGTATTTTTAGAAGGCTTAAGATCTTGAGTCTTTGTAGGAGGTGTAATTAGTAACACAGATGTCCATCAGCAGAGTTGTTGGTCTCAGCCTTACTCGTGCCTCAGCACTGACTTGAACTGTCAGGTCCAGCTCCAGCAACCTGTTACAAAAAGGGCTCTCCATCTGTGGTGCCTGGGCTGTAATTAGTCACTGACGCCGCCCTCTGTGGGGAGAAAATTAAAGCTGCCGGTTTGATTTATTTCTCTGCACAACAGCTACAGTCAGTAGAGTTAGAATAATATCTCACCCCTCTGTGAGACTCTGGGAGGTTAAAACAGGTGGAGAAGATGGGGAAGGAGCAGGCTCATGGCTCATTTTCCATACTTCCTCTCATTGTTTTAATTTGTCAGTTTGCATACGGTAATCTCACAGATCTATGTGTGCAAGAGGGATTCTATATCAAACTGGTAAACAGCTAACCACAGTAAGATAACAACAGTTTGAGCACAAGCTGAAGGAGTGAGCTTAGAGGAAGGAAAAAGAACATTGAGTTAAGCATTTAAGTAAAAAAGTACATTGTTGAGGTATAAAATTGATGCTTTGGAGTGAAGAGGGTTACAGCTAATGTGCCTTGGAACACCCCCTGGGAGAGAAGACACTGACAATTATACAGACTACAGACCTCCTGTGGGGTGAAGAGAATTATTTGTCCAATCCACTACCTCAAGGGATTGTCCTGTCACTGTGGACGATTGTTGTTTATCACTGTACGTGTGCGTTTGTGTACTGGATGTGTTTTACAGGGGGATGGAGGGTCTAGAGACAGGACTATTTTTATCACCAGTGGGGAACAAAATGTATCCCCCCTCATAGTGATTAATGCAACTTCACCAACAGACCAAAAAAAATACCTGAAACAAAAAGCAATTTAAGTGCTGCACCATGATAACAGTCTGTGGTGCAAACACTAATAATATCAGGAATGGATATTCATCTTAAATTTGTGATGGAGACAAATGACACAGCTTCTAGCCTACATGATAATCATGGTTTACTGGTCATGATCCATGATCATCCAGCTTTTCAGAAAGTCATCATGCACCCACAGTCTATTACAGCATACAGTCAGCCAAATCAAATAAAACAAAAAGAATTCAAAGCAGAATATAGTCATATTTTACAGAATCCTCACAAAAAAAATCACATACATATTAACTATAGGTGCTGTGGTTGTTAGGATGGAAAGGAAAAGAAGACAACTAATATCTCAGGCTTACAAGTTAACATCTCATCCTCTGAGGTTACAGAGACACAGCACTGAGAAAGGCTTAATGTCACCACAGATGAGCCAGTTCAAGGTGTTCACTTGCTCTTATCTGAAAACATTCCTGCAAATGTGTTGGTTAAGGTCAAGTTCGGTTATTTTTTCATCAGAATTCATGATTATATTAGGCTACAATTAAAATGTGTCCTGTATAAAAGCAGTGAAACTTTATGAAATTTGGATGACTAAGAAAGTCAAAAGTGCCAGTTGGCAGTACTAGATACAGTATTTGGTCAAAATTTTAAAAAATAAAATAAAATAATATGAATTAATAAGAAAAAGGAAAGGAATGTTTGTTTCTGAGCTGCCAATGCTGTCTACACATTAGAATACATTCATTTTTCAGATTCCTTCAAATGTAAGATTTCTAACTCTATTAGATAAACATGCATAAATATTTGTTTACATGTAATTAAACTTTATCGTACATGTCGAAAACATTAGACAACCAGTGCTTTTGTCATTTGTTTCCAATTCAATTGATCAAAGTATGTAAGATTTAGTGGATTTTATCTCTGAAGCAGATAATTTCCAAATAATTACAGACTAGTGTTATTCTAATAGCCATTCTCATAGTCTGTTTAGGTTGTTTGTAGTTTGTGATTTATTTTCATTAATAATAAATATCCCCCTTCTTATTTTTTTTTTTTTTTTTTTTTTTTTTTTATAAATTGCATATGTGAGTATGGTTATCACATCTCAGGTAGTGTAGTGGTGACAGGTTCTGGCTGTGGGCAGCACTTTGCCCTCCCTCCTCAGCAAGACAACTGAAAATTGTGTCAGTGGAAATTTACCCAGTGCATATGTACTGTAAGTGAACCCCACCTGGGTGTGCATGCTTGTATGTTTTATACGTACGTGCAGAGGTTTTATTGTGTATCAATCATGTCCAGGGATAAGAATGCACAGTAAACAAACTATGTGACCCAAGTTGCAAAATAACCAAATCTTAGATCAGTATTCATGCTGCTGTGTGTCTCTAGAGCCAGATCACCATTTACTCTACAAAAGACCAGTGATAGCAAAGTCAGCAAGGTCACAAAAGTGATGGATATTTAGAAATTTAAAACTTTGTGACTCTGGAAGTCTGTTTTTTGCAATGCCTTCTTCTGTCATCTTATACTCTTCCATCCTAGTGGTCTGTATGGTCCACTATAGTGGTCACATGTTATAGTATCTTGTATGCTGTATGTGACAGTGTTACTACACAAACTGTAACATTTACAGCTTGACTTGGTATATTTATTGAGATAATCACATGTATCACTATCAGCTTTGACATGTCAAGTGACACAATATAACGTGTTAATGTCAATGTTGTCATTACACCTTTTTAATGTACAACTCTGCTCTGACAGCTGTCCACAGTACCATTTAAAAATAATATAATATTGGTGAACAGTGATTTTAAGAATGTTAAAATGTAGATTTCCAAATAACATTCAACACTATATTTGATCCTTAAAGCTACATGAGCTGAAATTTTCAGATTTTGAAAAAGCATGCTTTCCCTTTGCAGGTCTCTCCTCTCAGTCCAAATGAAAAGGTTGAAAATAAAGACAGATGACATGACATTGTTTCATGTTATTATGGAAAGTGAAGCCACTTCTCAACCTTCTGTGTCAACATATAGAGCAGCAGATTCTCACAGAATCTGAGCAGCAATCAGAAATTGCAAATAACATCACATTTAGAGTGTCCCTATTTGTATAAAAAACACTTGATTTTGAAACATCTGTGTCTATAGCCTAAAAACGCAGACATTGAGTCTCGTGTCATCTCAGATCACTTGAATTACAATATTCTGAAAAGTAACTGGAATTTTTGATCAGTGACACTAAAAATCTGTCTAGCATTGCAGTGTAAATTTTAATTTTTAAATTTGTAATGCTATAATATAGTAAATGAACTCTCTCTCTGCCAATGCAGACAACAATAAAGCATGCTTAATATAACTTTTATTTGCTGTTATTTTGTAGCTTAGATAATGCTGAATGGAGTACGTATTTGTGCTTATACACACGTACTCAGGTGACAATGTGTAATTAATTTAATTTAATTTTATATATTTCATATCCATTGTGATGAAACAGTTTTCCCAATGACAAAGTCATTCCTGTGTAAATGTTTACCCAGTGGTTCCAGGCCTTTCTTCCAGTATCTGGGAGGTGTTTGGGTGAGTCTTGGGTGAGTTCTGGTTATAAAGGATTTCCTGTCAACTCCGGGACTGGGTCCAGTATTCATAACTCTGTGCTTCAGTCCAAGACATACACATGCACACAGACACGCACACACATAATCTCTAGCCTCCTACACACCTCACACACTACCCTCACTTCCCGTCTCTCAGCAGAGTAAATAAGCCTGGTTTATGTGAGGGATTCCTAAAAGTTCCTGCGTGGCGTCAGTGTGCATCCGTATGTGGGGGTTAGACTTTGGTCATGGATGAGTGTACATGCAGTTTCTCATCTCTCGAGGAAAGAGGTTGTGTCAGTTGCGTAATATAAGAGCTTCTTTAAAACCTAACGTCAACACATGGATAAAATGAAGTGAGTGACTGTTTTCTAGTGGATGTTTATCTGTTCCCATCAATCATTAAATCAATAAATAGCCTTAGCCTCTGTCTGACAACATATATATTTTATCCTTACCTTTGGTCATTGTTTGCTGAAAGAAAATGATGCACAAAAGAGTTAGAATGAAGGAGTTGATGCCTCTATCTTTCTCCTGCAGTTCAGTCAAAGTCAGTGGTGTCTTCTAGAATACTATTTTCTCAAGGAACTCATTTAAAGCTTCTTAATAGTGACTTTTCTATGTTCTACAGTTTGGGGATGTGTTTATTTGCAGCTTCCAGTTGTTAAAAAAAGCAAGACAAAGTGTATGGTTTGCCCTTGATGAGATTTTAATGCAGTTCTAAGCTCTTTGTTGAAGTGACGGAGGGGGATAAAGTAACAGTGTCCATAGTCTGCGTGTGTCTGTGTGGGTGTAGACGGGGGACAGTGGAGAGGAGAGGACGGCCTCTTGGGAGATTCACATTACACTCCACTAGCTGGTCCAACACCTTATGTCTAGTGTTGTCCTAGCTCCTTTCCTCATCATCTGAGCCGTTTCTGTTCTACTCAGCAGCATCTTTTGCCTGACCTTGTGACTGATACAGAAAAGTGACGCAAAACCACACAATGTAAAAGCTGATGCTTGTTCGTTCATGCTTTCTTTTTTTTTTTCATTTTTGGCTGCTCTTGTGTCATTTTTCATCTTACCCTCACCTCAGCTTTACTTGAAATGATGACTGATGTCCTTGTTTCTATTCTCTGTCCCCTTTATCATTCCCACTGCTGGAGCTTTGACATCATGCACAGCCAAAAACCTCTCTCACTGCATCTCTGTCTCGTGGAAGTGGGCGACCACATCCGCTGTGACTCATCAGTTTGTTGATATTTTTGTAAGTTTTCCCTTAAACTTGTTACCGACAGTCCACTGAATCTCACAGACTCACCAAAACATTAACATGTCTTTCAGCCCATTTTTGTCATACTTTAATAACTTCAGCAGTGCCAGGGACCCTTAAAGATACCCTGAGGAGTTTTCTTGTAAACCAACAGCTCTGATTACGTTCACTATTTGTCTCTGGAACAGGTTGTGCGTATCCCTGAGGTCTGACAATTTCCCTGCTCATAAAACATTTACAAACAACTTTTTTTTAACATGCTTTTGGATGTTTTTGAGGCTTTATTCAGCTACAGACCATAGATAGGATACTGAGAACACAGGCAGAAAGACAGAAACATGGCATGTAACAAAGGTCAACAGGATTTGGAATCAAACTGGAGATACTGTGATCCATTCCCAATAGTAAATGCTGTATAACTTTGCTATTCTGCGACATTTACCCACCTGTAGGAGTAGTATTAAACAAGGGGATGTCACATAACTTTGCACTATTAGTCAGACACTCCTCAGGGTACTTTTAAGAAGCGATACAGGGTCAGTACAGTAGTAGGGTGATGGGTTAGTAGTGCATCTAATCAGATTTAACAGCAAAGAGTCAGTGTCATGGCAGACAGCCAAGTCATCAATTAATAAGAAATTGGCCTAGTTATTTATCTACTAGGCTGGTCAGACATTACCTAGATAACATCATTGCATATTCAACAGAATGAAACACACAGTTTTCTGGCACACTGCTTTTGAGTCAAGTTCAGTTTTTTTTTTGTTTTTTTGTTTTTTTTTTTAAGTTAAAACCTACTATTAATAATGCAAAACTGGCAAAAAAAAATGCACTTCAGCCATGTAGTATTTGCAGTATACATTTACTGTGTTTTTGTAGGGTGAGTTACTAGGTGAGTTTGTGCAACAGCCTCTGCCCTCCTTGGACTCTGGATGTTACACTTTTATTTTTGCCAAATATATGTTGTCTTAACTGCTGCTGACCCCAGAAACACTGCCATGAACTTTCCTCTATTTCCAGAAAAAGCACAGCAAACAGAAATAGGAGATCAGATTTCCTTCTAAAATTTGCCCCTGCTCTCTTTAATAGTTGAGAGACACATGGGAGTATATATGTTATAAATTCCCAGAGTTTTATGATGGAATATCAGTTGGATGCAATTAAACAAAATTGCTGTGTCATGTGTTTGATACAAAGCAGCAATGTTGGACTCTAGACCTTCAAGCACTTCATGGCAAAACACAAAGATGTATAAATATACAACACATTTATTCAGTGTAAACATGGATTTTGGCTTACAATAAATATGAAGTCACTTTGATATGTTAAATTTAGCTCTGGCTGCATTGTGCAAAAAAATCAAAATAAGCAAAAATCTATATCTGTCCAGCTGGTATCACCTACTACTTCCCTTTATCTAGGACACAGTTGCCACCCATTTTGAGAAAAGATAACACAAACAGATATCTCAGTGTAAAATCGCTTGTGTCAAGTTGAAGCAAGGCCTTGTATCATTAACATTTGTGGGCGACCCTGAGATCCATGTGGTCTGATGTAAAGGGGTGAAAACCTGGTTTGTCCTGTAATAGTGAGAGCAAAGTGTAGTTTGAAGTTTTCCAGTTTTTCAGATCATATAAGATGTAGCAGAGTAGTTACAACATAGATGAGAATGCGGGAATTAATTTCATCTGTTTATATGTAAAAATGATAAGAAATCCTTAAAACCCCATAAAAAGTTGACTGAAAAAGCACAAGCTCAAACAATGTTGAAAGAGACAGACACAAAGATGGAGTGATTAAGGCCTATAATTCCAGCCTAATGGCCTGAAATAGAAAATAAGAGTTGCCTAACTTCCCCGAACAATCAAGTAATGTTGAATGTAGGAAGGAAATTGTTAGTGGTGTAATCAAAATGAGCTGAGTCTATAGTGAGGTCTTTTGTTCTCAGTTTAGCAGCAAATTGTAATAAGTCTGCCGGTCAGTTTGTTTTCATCTGTGCTTTTTTCAGTCTCATTTTGTGTTAGATTTAGTGGGCTGGATTTAAAAATGAGGAAAAAGACTAGTACTTAGATAACTACAAATGTATTGAGATACAATAAACATATTTATTCACACAAAAATGCTACACAAATGCATGTATATATATGTTGATAATTTCACAGACAGCATAACAGTCTGTTACTTCATAACAGTTTAAAACAAACATATTTCATGAGCATTCTCGTATGGTCAAGTTCACAAATGCACACAAATTCAATTATCTCATGCACAGGCAAATAAACCATCCCTACTGTTGTTTGAGCCTTTTGCTATTGGCCTCAGTGGCCTGTAGGGGTCAGTATAGCTCCATAGTCAGAGCCAAGTTCCTCAGAAGCTATGAATGAAGTACCAGATCACTGATTCCTCTGATTTTGAGGAACATTGCCTGTTAAGCTGATTCAGAGGTTAATTTGTACCCTCCTTAATAAACTGTATAAAATCGGAAAAGTGTTTTTCCTAGTGTTGAATTTTTTTCAATGCCAAGCAGTTTCAAGTACAACCACAGACTTGAAGCAGAGACGTAAGAATGAAAAACACCACGTATTGTACCTCAGGTAGCTTACAGTAGAGAAAGAAAGGCTGCTGAGACATTACATAGTGCATCATGACACAGCTGTCACTTCTGTTAAGCCCTAATAACACAGTGAAGGGCTAAAGCACATTGTATATAGGAGAGTGGGGGTGGGGGTGGGGTGTTCTTGCAGCATGACTGGAGTGCACAGTATTTACAATGTCGAATAGTCTCCTCACCCAATGATTGGCTTTCCAGTCTCCTATTGACAGATACTGAGAGGTGCTGCAGATCATCCAGTTTGCACAGAGGGGATCAATGGCCTGTTGGACAGCAATGACTGAGTATTAATAGGATCAGTGTAGATTTCTGTAGGTTTTCTGATCAATATAATTGGACATGAACTTTCATCCTTCTGACACTTACTACTTATCTGGAAGTGATGCAACATGCAACAACGTGAGGGCTTGCTTGTGATGTAACCAACAAACATAGTGAAACTGACTTTCACTAAATCACATTAGCGTACATACAACATACATTTATATAAGTAAGGTGTATCACAGTGACATCCACACAGAATGCAGAACAGTATAGGCCGTTGTAGTGTGTGAGTTTAGGGGGCTAACCTTGAGCAGCTGGTTACAGTGTTTTCATAGCCGTGTCTGTGCACATGAATCCACGTGCATATGTCTCACAGTCCAACGAGTTCTCTGTCTGGTCGCCAGATTGGTTCACACCAGATGTTGAGGAAGGAAATTCAAGAGGCTTCTTGAAAGGAGCCCTGTTGTGATAGAAAGCAGCTGCAAGTTTCGGGGGGCAGACACTCTTTGACTGAAGTGTGCAAGAGAGAAAAAAAAGGAGAGGGGGGCTGCTGGACTGAAGCTAAATGGGCGTCACATGGGTTGTATAGTATGTGGATGTGGTAGCATGACTGACAGAAAGGATGAAACAACAATAAGCTAATACTTTCTGTATGCATCATCTGAAGAGATTACAACATAGCAGCCTTTAGGTGTTGTTTAATGTCAAACTAGTCGTGTTTTTCTGCCTTGCTTGTTATGTGAAATATGTATATATAAAGGACATAATATTACTGAACTAATCTGGCTACTACATGGGTTTTATTTTACTAAATATGATGTTAACTAAAAGGGCAGTCGCAGGGTACACATATCTGCCAACAACAATAGTCCACTCTTCTTTTTTGTTCCACAAATAACTCAGAAATTGTGACCTCTATGTTTTCTTCCTTTTTCTCATGTGGTGCCATTGGTTGGTTCCACTGTAAGTTTTCATTCCAACTTTGAGTGTTAAAAAAGTGAAAAAAAAAAAAAAAAAAACTTTCAGCTTGCAATACACTTAATGGATCAGCTCCAAAATGTAATAGGTTTGTCCTTGCCCTGTACCCTTCTATCCTTCATTGAAAATCAGTGCAATAGTTCTTGTGTAATCTTGCTGAAAGTCAGACGTAGATGATTCATTATCCCCTTTGTGGAGGTAATTATTGGTTTGATTTGAGACTACACAAAACAAATCTAGAATGTTGGTTTCCGCATTCCCCAGAAACTGTTTCACTGATGACACAATAAACTTGCTGATAATGTTTGATCTTGTTTTAGCTGCCTAATAATCATCAAAGTGCTGACTGTCACTGAGAATAATATTAGAGCTGTAAAACCTGCAGACTCTCAGGTCTTCCCCAGAGTCTTTGTTACCACCTTGTGTTATTCCCCCTCCTGGTTTCATAGAGGAAGGTAGTCACACTACATTATTACGTATCGGTGAAGTAAGTACTCACGTAAGCAGATGTAGAAGCAATGTTGTGGGTGTTTGGATGTGAAACAGACTGAAGGGGAGTGGGTGTTTATGTCCCAACACCTGGCTCAGCATGTATGCCTCAGCCTAAGGTTCAACTAAAAACACCTGTGAACTTTACATCGGTGCTCTGACCTTAAGCAACTGGACATGCTATTTCAAAAATGCCTGATAGTCATTCACTAGTACAAATGTTCGGTATGTTCTGTTTGGCGAGGCTCAAATTGCAGAAAAAAATAGTGTGCTCTGTCTCGAGCACTGCCTTCAAAATATGAACAAATGTAATGTATTATGTATGCTGACCACATTCGGTTTTCATGTTGATTTTTTTTTTTCATGTCATTTAATGTTAATATGTCATTTTTATCCCACCTTCTTTATTGCATGTACTGGCCCACTAACCCAGCTATCAGTTATCGCCAAGTGACCTGCTTTTCATCGCAGCATGTCCCATGTACTTCAGCACATAAACATCACGTACACGCAAAGTGAGAAGCTGCAGCACGTGAGGAGACTAGAGATGCTTGCACATACAAAAAAAGAAATGGCATTCTCAGTGAGATACTCACAGGCAGTGGTGCTGAAGCAAAACACTGTTGACAGTCAAACAGATCAAATTGAATCAATAACATATCATCCCACTTTTAGATAGATATCTTCATTTCAAATAGGTTGTTTTGATGTTTTTTTTTTTTTTGCTTAAGTGGTTTGACTTGGTTGATGGCAGATGAGAACTGATGAGAGGACTGAAGTTGTGTGATAAAGAGGGTATTCAGGGAGAAAAAGATGAAGAAAGTAAGGGTGAAGTGAAATATTAATCTCATATTTCTGATCTTTTATTTTATATCTTTTTGAACAAAGACACAAGAGGAAAACACCCTGGGTGCAGGCTGAGGCTGGAACAAGCTAGATCAGACCGGTAGCTGTTAGAGAGAAGGGGGAGGTGAAGGAGAAAGAAGGAGGAGGAGGGGGAGATGAGATGACGGGTGGAGCAGAGGATGGAGAGGCAGTCGGGGGTAGAAGAAAATTTGGGATGAGTGAGGCAAGAGGGGGAGGTGGAGGTTAAGTGCTCTGGACACGAGGGTAGATGGATAGTCTGGCAGGCGGACAGCTAAGACCCCATTCCCTCAGTGATGTAATGCATCAGGCAGATGCTATTTTTAGCCACATTGGTACATTTAGGTGCTGTAGCGTCAGCACACAGGGCTATCGATCAGCAGCTAAACTCACTGGGAGGATGAGAGCTGCAAACACTAGCAGCATAAGATAGCTGCACCAAAATATTATGTTTCACCCTAGCATGTTTTTCTTGCAGCATGCCCCACATCTCCTTGTGTTGTGTATCTACAGCCTTGTATTAAGATGTGCATAGTGGTTTGTTAATTGATGGAACTGTTTTGTTCTTCATAGTGTGTTGTCTTCACTGCTGTTGCATATTATGTTTCTCTCAGTTTTCTTAAGGTCACATGTGGATGTGGTATCAGACCACAGTTAATTAATACAGTATCTTTGGGAGACAAATATCACCAACAACAAATGCAGACCCACAGTTGAGGCTAAAGTGATGGGCTTAATAGAATTATATTAGCCATAAAAATATTAGCTCAGAGAAAATCTACCTTTTTGTCCAAATAAAATGTTTGTCATTGCATGTTTCTGCAAACAATGGATATAATCAACATTTTTAGATATATTTGTAGATCAACAGTTTAAGCTGTAATGGCACATTTAGAACAAGGTTATGGTAAAAATAAATAAATAAATAAAGAGCTGTCTCTCTCATGTAACTATGTAACTAACTTACTGCAGATAGGTTTTATGCACATCATTCCACCTGCAGGGTATTTTATTTCAACAAAAAGTGTCATGTTTTTTTTTTAATAACTACAATTTTCCAGCTCCAAAAGAACTCAATATAATAGCTGCTGATTTTGATGCCCTTTGTTAAACTTTTAGGATTAGCTTTAGGTGCTGACTTGTTCCACTAAGATGTGGTTAAAAATGACGCAGTGTATTTAAAAAACTGTAACTGCCTAAACCTAAAACTCTACCGGAGTCTGGATGTAAACTCCAGTTTCTGGTGGCAGTTTCATGGATTTTGTATCTTCACCATCCACCCCACCCACTGCCTGCTCTTCAGTACATACTAGAATGACAAATTATCTTGACATTATAAGTGGCACAGAATGTATAATGTCAGCATTTTATTCTGGCGACTGTATTGAGAAAGTACTTTATTTTTATATGTGCTTTCCTCCTCATGATCTGTTAACTGTATGACTGTATCTTTTTCTCTGGTCGTTTCCTTGTGGGAAAACTGTACGTGAGTGAGTCCGTACTTTGATATGTAATCTTACAATGGGGTAATAAATTAGTAGGCATTCACTTATGTGCTTGTGTGCTTAGGTGGTTCCTGTTTTACCAGATATAAGAGCATGTAAGCACACCCATAACACAGGCTGCACTAACATGGCTTGTATTTAGAGCCCTGCAGCACCTCCCAGTCTTATCTTTGAGTGAGCATGCAGCCTGAGGGTCTAGACAGGTCGACTCCTCTTGTGTTACACAAAGAGAAGGAGGTCCAGAGGCTAAATGACAGAGCAGTAGATAGGGTTCTGATAAACGCGACATCCACACCTGTCACCTCCCCACCCTGCTCAACCATACGTACCTGTGTTATTTTCATAATGGGCTGAACAATGGCCGGCTGTAACCATGACCTCCATACCCACGTATAGCCTCTGTCAAGAGCTGACGACAAAAGCCGCATCAATACCAGTCCCAGCTCTGACTTTACATTTCTGGCACGATCACAAAGGCTGACCTGAATTTTATATCTCTCACAATGGTGTCTGTCTCTTCAATATGATGTCTTAAATAAAAATCAGTCAACAGGTTAAGAAATTGTGCCAGTGTGGGTCAAATGGATATAATTTCCATATAGGAGGCCGTTCTCTTCTTTCAGTGATGGGAGAATTAATAAGCTCCTAGAGGAAGTTTGTGCATCAGTATGTCATAAATGTCAGTAGGGGTTAAAGCCAAGTTACTGGCAAGTAACCACCAAAACAATGCTCTGTCAAAGCAAATGATAAAGCGTGACTTCCTGTAACGCATGTATTTCTCTGTCATCCTGTTTGCCACTGTCATAGTCATTGACTGTCTTAATCAGTGCATTAGAATTAACAGGTTCCAGCTTCTACCAGACTCAAATTACAGGAAGTTCGATTTAATTTTTTCCAGAGGAACCTGGTACAGAGCCTGGTTTTTGACACTGAGGTTCAACACAGAGAGTATGTTAGCAGCTTATTTTATACAGTTTCTTCTCCTAAACTCACATGCTTTGCAAACTTTGTGTCTCAAAACCAAACAGTTCAATAAACATGAACATTTCAATGGAAAATCTTTGCTGCTTTGGTGTACACTATGTAAAATAATAAGTGTTGCAGAGGAAGATCAATTTTCTGTGTTTGTTTGAAGACTCCCAGGACAGCCTGAATGTGTCTTAAAAGATGAAATGACCCTTCACTGCACACTGCCTCTTTAAAGAGCGGAAGCCTGAATTGTCTGTTTACTAACTTTAAGTACACGATGGCTTAGAAAATCGGCCATATGGAAATACGGTATATCTAAAATAGTTTAAAATATGTTATATGATAGCTTATTTTAGACCTTTTAAAAGAACATTTTGACATGTTGATAGCTCTGATCACATACAGTCTTTATGAAATGGTTCATCCAGTCTGGTTCACTCTTTCAGCCAGATACTTTTTAGCCACAGGGGCATGAAGACACAAACCCACAGACACGCACATCTGGAAAGAAAAACCACCTGTTTGACAGTCTATTCAACACCCACACGCTCAGTCTAATACATGCAATGTCAACATTTCGCCACAGGTCAGTAGTTTTAGTGGTTTTGTGGTTATCCCTGTGTTAAGGTTTGTCACGAAACGCTGCATTAGTTTTTAGTGGGTGTTTTGATGACACCAAAAGTAATATCAAGTCAATGTACCCTAAAAGTGTTCAAAGAGGAAGAGCAGAGCTAAAGTGAGTGGAAATTTTGTTACTAGTCTTAATAAACCTATTGATCATTTATTCTCTCCCACCGTCACAAGGGCCTGGGGTGCACTCAGTCACAAAAATACCTGCCTTCCTCTTTGTACAATGGGCTTGAATTCTTGAAATCAGAGCCTCCGATGTGTCATGCTGTGCCTTTGGCGTCTATCCACTGCCAAAACACACATAACATGGCCAGATATTCTTTGTTCCCATAAGCTACCTGACTAGCCTTTTCACTCAGGCATGATTCCAGGCAATTCAGGCACAAGTCTTTTTCCTGTGCCATCTCACCCGCTCACACCCTGCAGAGCTTGGATGGGAAACTGACTCAGGACTTTTTGTGTTTTTAAAGGCCTTGTCTTTTCCCCTTACTCACGGCTAACAGGGTTAGTAGGCACTGGAAAGTCCACAAGTGGGTATTTGGATTTTCCAGCTAAGTTACCAGAGAGAAATGACTTATGAAACAGGAAAGGAAAAAGAAAAGGGACAAATGGGTGTGGAGGGAGGACATTTGAGGAATGAAAATGGTGAGATCCACTGGCTCATACAGACAAGATTACAGTGTCACCCAAAGGGCATGCCACTTAATATCATTCTTTATTTAGAACTACTTCAACACAGAACAAGTCAGACAAATAAAAGCTTTGTGGATATTGTGTTCCTGATGCATCCTTTCCACAGTTATTGGGTCAATGACGTGCCACTCATTTTTTGTGTATCCATATGAATTCAATTTAAAGGGGTTACAGATTTAAGATAAACACACAAATGACATGGTTACAGCCATAATCCTCAAGAATTTAGTCTAAAATTTCAGGTTTTAACACATTTTGAGAATATTTGAGACATAATTAAATGTAATTGTGGTGTAACAGTAAAAACTGTCTTTGGTGTAATATTAGATTTGAAATACTAAAAATTTAACTATGATATTGTAGTTGAGCTTAGTTGTAGTTCATACATACTGTACATATATACTGGTAAGTAGTTTTGGTCTTATTTTGAAGAGACTGGTTTTAGTTTTGTGTTTGTTTTTCAGTTATTATGAGGAAAGCCTTAATTTATAGACAATAAAAAGTCTAGGATGAACATGGTTTTCTACGCCATGAATCATTAAGAAAAGTTGATTTTACCTGCAATGCTGTTCAGATTTAATTTGTTTTGCTTTTCAATTGTACTTCTGAGCTGTGAAATCATAGAATCTTTGAATAAATGAACTAAAATAACCCTGACTCATCATATTACACATCAGTGAGGCTAAAAAAAACAGGTCAGTTAGACCAAACTAAGTCTATTTACCTGGTTACCCACCCAGCATTAGTCAAAACCAAAGCATGGTATCAACAGTTTACAGTAGCTTGTTTTGTACCTGTGTCTTCGCACCTTGACAACTGAGTATAATGGACATGATGTAAGTAGTATCTGACATCATGCTATTGTCCTTCACTCATTTCTCAGCTCCTCCTGTCTTCCTTTCGCCTTCTCTTTGATTTGTGGCACTGGCAGCGGTCCAACAGGTTACGTAAGAGTCACCCAGCTGTATTGGCACCGCCATCCCTCAATGACAGAGGTTAATGAAGCGCTCTGATGGACAGTGGGCCGGCAGTATTTTTGCCACCCTCATGGGTTTTCCACGCAGTCCTGCCTCCGGTGTCACAAACTAAATTTTGTTTCCCACCTACAAAAACATCTCTTCATTTCTTTCCTGCTGTCTTTGTCTTTTACACACAAACACTTTCCTCAAGTTTACTGCAGTATGACTCTTCTTTGTTCTGCTATTTGGAAAAAAGCAGTACCCACACATTTGTTCAAGCCTTTGTCCATGTGGGATGATGCAAAATGATAATATTTGTCCATGTAGCTTTTGTTGTAGATTATTTTTTATTTATACATAACCCTGTTTGAAGGTATTCTTGCTGCATGGTGATGTAACAGGTCTGCAGAAATTGTTTTTCTCTCTGTTGCGAGGGGAGGTGGCTGTCTGAATCCTGCTGGCCTCAATGTACATTCCAAAATATGTGCAATAAATCCTCATTCTCCTCATATCCCCTGCTGACACTGCAGAGAGTACTGCACCTGTGTGTCACCATGTTCTCAACAATACCAAATGTGAACAGGTAGTATTTGTCATCAAAAGTGCCTGTGGTGCTATTAGACTAAAGGTTGTGAGGCTAATTTACACACAATAGTATCTGTGAATTGCAGTATGTAATAAATTCTCTTTCTCTTTACTACTTGTTCTCAGTTTGTCTTGCCTTTGTCCCTTGTTTTTCTTACAGATCTGCTTCTTGGTGTCAACTTTCCGAGGTCGGATGTTTTCAGAGGACAGCTGTGCTGCTTTGGCGCTTTTCTCTCACTACTTCCACCTCAGTCAGTTTTTCTGGATGCTCATTCAGGTAAAACCATTTTAACAAACAACACCAAGACATTTGATTCTACACCTTCTCTGCTACTTCTAATCACATTCCTCTTCTCTTGGTGCAAACAAGGCTCCTCTTCTTGCTTTCTTTTCTTATGTAAAGCATATGTTTTATACACAACATGCAGTGGGACCTCATTTCCCCACCACGTGGGCTTTGGCAGGTTTTCATTAGAGATGAGAAGAAGGGACCCGAGTGCTATGTGACATGACCTTTAACCCTGGACTGGTACCACTTAGTAACACCTCAACCCCCCACCCCCCCTTTTTTTGACCATCTGCCCCTTGTTTCATTTGCTTTACTTAAATGGCATAACAACCCAGAACAAAGACATCAGACAAAGACCCAGGTTGTAGCTTAACATGAAAAAACATGTTAAGTCTGAAAGCCAGGATTTAAGCAACATCAAAGTGTGGCACATATAATTTGTATCACCACTTAAACACAAAAACGTTTGACAATTTTTTTCTTTTCCTGGTTAAATTAATACATCTGATGTACCATATAGCGCAAACAGGAAAATAAGAAAAGAATATAAATGTTTGCTTGTGTTGTAAATCTCATCTAAGCCAATTTTAATCCCTTAGAGAGACCAAAGTTGACTTGTGACCTGCTGTGAGAAAACAGGAATGTGGACCAGTCAGGAGAAGAAGGCTGCCCTGGGGAAATACCTTCACATCAGCTGATCCTTCTCCTCTAAATCCTGCTTTATTTTATGTCCTTATGTATGATATATTAAAGGTGTACAGCCCAGTTAAATAGTGTGTTAGAGGTCAGGAAGCATAAAATGAATCAAGGGATCCAGCCTTGGGAATGATCACCTGTATAAACAATACAGATTTCATGTTTTATTGTTTTCTTTAAATTTATTTTTGGATATGCTCTTTCTGTCTGAAAATAAATCTCACACCATAAATATTTCCAGTTCTCGGTGGAAAACGGCAGCCACAGTTTGTATCGTACCATACCATTATCCCAAGGAGACCTCTCCCCAGATGAACTTTCCCATCTACCTCCTTTTCCTTCTCGTTATTCCTCTCTTGCGTAATTCACTGTTAGTCACTTTGTTTCCATCACGACTCAATTTTTTATTTTTTTTTCACAAAGTGTGACATTTCAAAGTGAATATAATCATTTTTTACGTGGCTGATATAATCTGTCCTAGCTCAAACGTTATTATTGGTGCAGTATAATAAGATTAGCCTTTTCTAAGCTAATAAGAAAGCAGCGCTCTACGTGCAGAACATATACTGAGAAGGATTTTTTTCTTTTCAATATATATGTTTACCAGATGACCTCTGAGACATTTTAAGGGATAAAGGCTTTCATGTGGTTCAAGAAGTGTTAGAATTTGGATGAGAAGAATAGGCGGTGGCAGGAGGGGTGTTTTGACGTAAAAAGCAAGTTAGGACACACATGGTAGTACTTAGAATGGCTTTAGAGCTGATATGATCTAGTTAAGGTAAACAATCATTCACCCAAGAGGGAATTTAAGACACTGTTTGGAGAAAACAGTATTTCTAGTTTTCTAGAGTCCCTTTCAGGATTCTCCATTTTTTTCTCAATCATCTCTTTTCCTTTGTTTTACTTTTTCTCATATTGTATTACTTAACATCTGCAAAAAAGTATATCTAGACATATCTCCAATGTCACCAGTTACACTATCTGACAATGAAAATATTGCTGCCACTCTGGTTTTTATTAATGAGTGTCACTTAAACCCATCTGTCCTCACTGGTATCTCACTATTGACTCCAGAGATGTCTCACCGCTCATTCTACCCCTATCAGGTAGCTGCTTTTCAGCTAAGTGCATGATATGAGCGGGCGCCAGTAACCCATCTCAGACCACGAAGAAGACTTAAATCAATAAGAGCAGAGTGGGAGTGGGAGTATGTGTGTTAGGATGGATGTGCGGACGTGCAGGTCCAGTGGTCAGTCAGGGGAATATACGCTGACATAATGCCAGAAAACAGTCAATAATTCAGTCACTCTCCAGTGCATCTCTTTTTGCTTTTGGCTGGCAAACCTCAGCTAAAACTAACTATATAATGTTACATAACAACACTGATCTGTTAGAGCGGCTTTAGCCTTAGCCTACAATGTGTTTACCTAGTTTTGCTGTGCCAGGTTTCCAGTTTCACAGCTTTTTAAGCAGGGATTGCCTGCCAGTGTTTTGTTGTTAGAGAAATGTATTTTTGGATGCAAGATAAAAAGGTGCCAATCAGCCCTGGTGGTAAGTTTCACTGTGGTGTTGAGTTCCCTAAAATGGCTCTGCTTAATTAACAGTGAAAAAGTCAGTTCACTCAAATTAGAAAAATGTATTTTCTCACCTATTTTCAGTGGTGTTTTTCACTCCTGATATTTTGTAGTATCTTTAATAAAACCTAGAAAACTCACTAAGCTCATTATGAACTTGCTTTATAAGGTTTTTTCTTCAGTTTAATTTCAGTGATGGTAAGATTATTTAGATAAACACTGATTTTATTTAGATTACATAAGAAAACTGTCTGAAATCTATAGTTATCTAAAGGCTACCTACCTGCTTCTAATGGTAAATAAGAACAAAAATAGATGTTTTTGGGTTTTTTTTAAACAAAACCTGTTAGCATGCAGGTGTATCTCACCCATTTAGTCTATTACCTCATTTGAAGACTGCAGTATCAACAGTCAGTGAAGTCTGCAGCCACTGCAGAGCAACAGCTCAGCACAAACTTACCCATAATGCACTTACTGTTGCTCACAGCCAAGGAGAGGTAGTACTTGAATATGACTGACATTACACTATTTTTTCAATGCAGTGCAGTAGAGCTGTAACCTTAAAGCTGTGTGTGCTTTACACAACCGTGTTTGTTGTGTCAGTGGTTATACAATGTGGATATGGTGTTGGAGGAGATAGAGGTTATGTGAGGGAGAGGTCAGCATCTCTTCATCTCCCATCATTAGTTCAGTCATACTGCCCTCTGTGCAAATGTCACACATAAGTGTTTGCAGACAGATGGGCAGTGACAAACATCAGCTGCTATTAATTGTAACTGTTGCAAAAATGTGGATTACAAAAGTGGAACTGATGACATCTGCAGATTTTTGGCTACAAATTGTTATATTTTTTTCTTTTTAAACTCAAAAAAGCTTTGAAATAAGGTTAGATAATCAGGTTAGCTGGGGTAAATGTTGTCAATTTTTAATCATAAACCCACAAGGCAAAAAAAGTAACCTCTTCTCCTTACTTTTCTGCAGTAGCTCATTACCACTTCCAAAGAAATATGCTGTAAATAGTCTGTTGAGGTCTTCACACAGTAACAAAATATTTTCTGTGTTGCAACCAACAGGTGTTCAGAAAATCTCTCATGTAATAATGTATGGCTTAGCATATCAGATGAATGAGACTATCAAAGCCTGCTAGATTACAAAGCAAGCATGGTCATTGTGGAGTGATGCGAAGTGTGTTTGTGTGTTCTAACTTTAGTAACTGAGGATAAGATGCTCTTGCAGATACAGAGAGATGATAAAATTCTCCATTGCCCTTTCTTGCAAATCAAAAACAGCCGGTACAGGTTTAATAGAAAAAATATAGTTCATAAATTGATGCTTGTGTTGGTAAATGTCTGCTTTTCTGTTCTCTGCTGCTCACACATTGTTTTCTCAAACTTTGCCCTCAGGCTGTAAACTTCTGGCAAGTGCTGGTGATGAACGATGAGCACACAGAGCGCCGATACCTGGTCTACTTCCTGCTGGGCTGGGGCCTTCCAGTTTTAGTCATCATCGTGCTGGTTATAGTCCTGCTGGGCGGTTTCGGGTGGACCATACACACTGTATACGGGCTGGTGCAAGGAGATGTGTAAGTTAACGTCATCTGTTTGCACAAGGAGATTTGTTGGTGTTTTCTTTTAAACCGGTCTGAGTCGGTCGCTCTTTTAGGCTTTGGCAAATTCCACTTCAGACTCGAGTAAACAGAAAACACCTGAGCCAGTGACATCACGTCAGGAGATTGCTTGTCCAATCCAGTGAATGAATAAATGAATGAGTTTCAGTGTTTGCAGGCGTCTCCCCATGTAGAAACTTGAGTCTTTACCATGAAGGTGGAGACTTTAACGCAGAAAGAACCTCATGTAACCCACATTCTGTATCACAGTATGTGATTGAGAGAGAGAGAGAGAACTATAAATAACCATCTGTCATCTATATATAGAACGCCTGAAGGCTATAACGCTACAGATGAGGTCACTTTGTAAGGTCTTGTTAATCATCTGTAGCCAGATGTTTGTGTGTGTGGTCATTATCGAGGTAAACTTTTCACATCACGACAAGTGTGTGTTCCTTGTGAATGTCAGGGAAGGGCGAAGTGAAACACAGATTAAGTCAGAACCTTTAAATGACATCTAAAATTAGCCTGTGGTCTTAGGTGTGGCTGTTATCCTGGAGATGGAGTGTGTGTGTGTGTGTGTACGTGTTTCCTGTGGGTGGGCGTGAGACAGTAAGTGTATACATGTGAGATTCAAGGATACAGAGGGGTATTCAGTTTCCCTGGGAAGCTTACCTTCCTCTTTGAGGCTGTGAGGCAACCTTTGAGTTCCTTCAGCTCTGTCTCTCTCCTCATCTGTGGAAAAGAGAGAGAAAACAGGCAGCCTCTTGTTTTATTTCAGCTTAACCTGTCTCTTGTTCAGACCTCATGTGAGAAGATTCATTTATGTATAATATTTATTTTATAGGTAATATGTAAAACGCCTTGTTTATACCATGCCTCCATACATATTGCATTCACTTTCTCGTTGCCATGATATCGTATTTTGTTTTTGTCTCACAACTGCGGTGCTGTTGTCTTGTCTTTACTTGTTGCTGTATGTTTTCCTGCTGCTACGTGGTTCTCACATTTTGCGGTTTTACAGCTCCAGTTACACCTCATTCAATTTTTAAGGTTCTCTTTAAATAAAATAGCGACACCTTTTAAAGCTAGGACGTGCGTCTTTAAGATGACGCACAGACTGAACAGAAAACATGACGGTAAATAATACAGTGACTGATACAGTGATACAGTGAAAATACACTGATTTAACTAGTAAATAATGAAATTGTAATGATTCATTATCAATTTTGATGATTTGTCCTGTGAAAAAAATCTGCAAACCTATCCATTCTGTTCTAACATGTAATAGTTGGGATGTAGATTTGAGCAAAGTATCATTTTAACTCTTGTATCTTTGGGTCTAAAGTGAAAAAATGTGTTGCCTTGATGCTCTTATTCATAGTTGTTTTACTTCTGTATTGCCTTTTTACTAAGTAGCTCAAGCCTTTTCCTGTAGGTGCTTACATTTGAACCAGACGTACAGCCTTTTCATGCAGTTTGTTTAATGTTCTCACTTGTGATGAAAAAGTAAACTTGAATGTCCTGCAACCATGTTATGTAAGCTCTGGAGTATTTTTATTTCCATTGCTTTATATAAATTTATCTAATATGTATCAAATTGAAAAACCCAACAAAAAAGCTCCATAAAAGGCTTTACTCTCTTCATTTCACCGCCCTGGATTCACTGAAGTGGACTTCGCTCTAATTTTTTTCATCCATTTCAGGAATCCCTGGGATTTCTTTTTCCTGTGAGACTTTGTGTGCATTAAAAACTCATCCACTCACTAGGCCACAGCCGTACAAGTATTCCTATTACACAGTATTTCCACTGTCATCGTCTGGCTCATTTTCTGGGAGAAGATGATGCAATGCTTTATTTGGCATACCTCGTGTTATGTTATGACTAGCATGGCTCAAATTATTTTCTGCCATCACTCAGGGCTGTGGTGAGGTCCTATCCATATCGTATGCTCCCACAAAACCAAAGGCCAAGTTTGTTTTGTGAAAAGGACACAGTCACACGAGTATTTCTGGTAGTTGTTTGGCAGTTACAGTTTCATAGGAGGATGTTGACTTTCCCAGAGAGAAACATTTCACTTGCTCTTTTTTTAATGAAGGTAAACTACAACAAACTGTTCAAAAGCTGGAAAAGGTTCCTGAGATTTCCCACAAAAACGGCTGAAACAGAGAGAGTGAAAACACCTGATATACAACAAAAACATACACTAGTCATAGACAAACTGTAAAAAAGGTGTATGTGAACTAATTTTTTTTTTAAATTGGAAGCTTCAATGTACAAAAAAGGCTGTAATTATATCATAAATATAGCATGATTCAATGCAATACCTTTCAGGTTTTGTTTTTATTACCTGTTATCTTACCTATTATATTACCCTAATAATTTTTTAAAGTTTTTTTCTTTTATCAGTCGAACTAAAATAACCGCATCACTGTGTTTTTCTTTTATGTTCACTTTTAAGCTCTTTGGCCTCAGTTATTAACCTGCTGTAGCTGCGGGGTGACCTGGTTGTTCAGAAGATTTAGGAACATACGTGAATGAAAGTGTTTTGAGCCTTAGGCCGGCTTAGACTTGCACCAAATATATCTTGTTTGTGAAGAAACAAATACTTAGTTGGAGTAAATACAGCGTAGAACACTGAAGGCATGTAATATGTTTATGATTTCTAAAGCTTACCCTTGAGTTCCCTATACTTGAAGTTGTTATTTTCCCCTCTTTTCCACTTCTGCACATGAGCAAACCCCCAGCTGACTCCCATTTCTCTGTGTCTTTCGTCCAGATGTTTTATCCCAAACATCTATGCAGCTCTGTGCACAGCCGTTCTGGTGCCTCTCATCTGCCTGGTTGCAGTGGTGGTCGTTTTCATCCACGCCTATCAAGTCACCGAGCAGTGGAAAGCCTACGATGACATTTACCGTGGACGCACCAACAGCACAGGTACCCACTGAACCTGCAAATATTGAACCGAGGCCTCACGACACACACACTCCGAGCATTTAAGAATGTTCACACTGGTGCTGAGGACTGTGTACTGTATGCACACAAAACTATAAAAGATTAAATTGCTTACGTGTTCAATCACACAATCTCTTCCCTCATATCTCTCTCATGCACATGTTCAAACACTACAAACACAAGTTACCTGCTTTGCTCAGATGTAGTTTTATCTCTCTGCTTGTTGTACTGAAAGGACTGATGTGCAGTTAAAGGGACTCAAGAGGAATAAAGTATCACCCATCTGTAGCTATCTAAAAGAATGTCACTGCAGTTTCACTTTTATACAGGTGTAACATTTATTTTCAGGATACTTTTTTGAACACTCTCACATCCTATGGGTGCACAAGTTCAAATCTTCTTTAACCATCCACACTACGTGCTGTGTGTGGTCTTTAGGGTCATCCAGTCCAGTGCTGGGCTACAGGTAGGTCTGCACCAATGCCATGATCAGAACTTACCCGTACATAAACTAAGACGTCATGTGAGAAGTTCTGTCTGACAGGAGAAAGTTTGGGGAAAAAAAGGGAGCAAAAGTTTAAGAATCGGAAAGGCAAGGTTGGGGGTAACTTGGAGACAGGGTGAATAAGAACATGACGCTGTGTGTTGGAAAGGAAAAGAAGGTCAGAAAACAGCCTCTACACCTCCTTTTTATGCTGAGAGAGAGAACAACAGAGTGCATCTGAAGGTTGGCACAGCACTCACTTCACAAAGTAGCAGCGTAAGTACTGACCAAGCAGGGGACAGCACACTATTTGATGAGTCAATCTGTGCACCCAGATTTAGTATGCAGGAGTGCAATTAAATGATTATTTTTAGATCTGTGCCTATAATTAACCTTTTTCCAATTAATGAGTCAATTCAACTGGCAGTGCAACAGATAATAGTTTGCTGTTGCTGCCAGCTGAGCTGCTGCATAGTGAAGAAGTGGCCAACGCAGCAGTTTTCATCAAAACAATGTGACATGAGGCATACACTCACGCACACATGTAAAGAATCAATAAAAGCATGTGCATAGATAAGTGGACTCAGATATAGTAACCTTTGCTTTATCTATATCTTTACTTTGTTGTTGTTTTAAAGGGAATTAAACAAATGTCAGGGAAGGCTCAGTTATTATTATTTTTCTGTGCTTTAGATTTCTCTCCAAACATATCAGCAGTTCATCAGACGCCTAACCGCCGCTACACACAAATACCCTTACAACCTTGACAAATCCCAGATATATCAATGCAATGAAAGACCAACAATCTTGCTATCGTGCATAGGTTGCATCACGTTTTCATCCAGCTGAAACATCAGTGCAGAACGTGGGCATGTTGATGACAGACAGTGTTTAGTTTGCAAACGTTTTCAAATTCCTGCAGTAATTAACTGATGCGATAAGATGAGGGCTCATCTGTGTGTTTGTGTGTGTGCATGCATGAGTGCGAACAGCCCTCATGTACAATCGCAGGACTGCATGAGATATAGCAGGTCTTCTGACGTCAGTCAAATAAAAATATGTGCGCCAGTGTGTGTGTTCATCTCAGCCTGCAGATAAGTTGGTAACCTTCAACTAAGCTTGAAATTCTTCCAGCATTTCCCCCGGAGGGTTTACATCAAAGACAAAAAGTTAGAGCATAAAATTGGTGAAAGACATAGTATGTTCACTTTACAGAAGGCTTACGTCAAAACACATTAGTAAACCCCTATCATGGCCCCCAGAAGGTGTTTTCCTCACACACAGTGTCCTTTGGATACAGCAATAAGTGTTCTTTTAATCCTCAACAGGGCAGGGTTTACGGATAACCACTACTACTGTATCTTTTATTGCCCTGAGTGTTCCCTGACCAAGTTCTGATTCAGCAATGTAGACATAAACAAATAAATGTGATAGATGGGGTTAGATTACAGAATCATTTGGACTCAGCACGTTGAAGTCGCTTTATTTCCACACATGTTTGTATTTTGGTCTCACAACATTCATGTGAAGGCAGTGGAATGTAAACCTTTGTGTTGGTCTCAATGGACTAACACTAGTTCTTTTTAATAGATACTTGTATTGTTGAAATCATGCACAGATACATTGGTTCTGTTTGTTTTAATGATTTATTTTTACCCCTCTCTTTTATTTCTGGTTTAAACCATCTACAAAATAACATTGATTCGAACAGCAAAGCCTCAATCACCTCCCAGAATTTAGTCCAAATTTTTTGGTCACTTACATGCAAGTCTTTCATGTGTGTTTGATGCTCAACGCATGCTTAATACAGCCTGTTATTCCAGCTGCTGACCTCTCTGTGACAGTCATGTCAGCACTGTCTTAAGTGTGTGCACAACTGTTTTCACTGAGCCCAGTCAGTTTGTTTTCTCACACCAGGAATCTTTTCTTTTAAATGTAAACTAGATGTTGAAAAGTAGCTCACTCAGGAGGAAGAGATCGTGGCAGAAATTACACCAGCAGGGCTTCAGATGTTTGTTTATTTCTTAGCTCTGCAGGACAAGAAGATTAACATTACATCACATCTTAGGTGTCTGACCTCAACATGTTTATGAAAAGGCTTACACATTGAAACATGCAAGTACCCACACACTCGTATACACAAATGTTCAGTTACTTTCTTGGTCTTTCAAGCCCGATAGTCTTGCAGTAAGTCAGCATTTTACAGTCATTCTCCATTTGGCTCTGGGAACCTGTTCTTACTGTGGGCGCTCTACCCTGTCCGCAGATAGGAATGTGCTTACATCGTTGGAAAAATCAAACAGGGAGGGAAAAGATGGAGACAGATGTGCAAGAAGAAAAGTGGAGGGAAAAAGGGTGTGAAACTACTGGAAGCGATAGAAAGTATAAGAATGGAGCCAAAATGAAACAAATTTCCAGGCATACATACAGTCATCACCGTGAATCAGTGGAAAATTAACACTTGAAGAGAAAATAAAGAAAGAAAACAAGTCTCCAAAAGAAACGGAGAGACATGAAAAGAAGAAAATGAGAAAAGTGGAAGTGGGAGAGCCAAAGAAAAGTTTCAGTCAGATGAGGAGCAAAACTTGGAGTAGAGTAGAGCTGACAGCGTGATGGAAGTGGCACCTGAGTGAAGACGTTCTGTGCAAACCTGGGCCCCGTGCCCTGTGTTTCCATCCTACTTGTGAAATGAACTGTACAGTCTGGCCTACATAACTGCAGTGCAATTGAATTGAAACATTTGCTCTTTGGACTTGAAAGTCAGCTTCAAATCAAGAGTTTGTGGAGATTGGAGCGTCTGGAGAACATGCTGTCCTCAAATCTATTTGTTATAAAACACATTTAATTCCTGCTTTAAGATGTTCTTTGATAAAAATGAGTTCCACCCAGCCTTGGTCAATGTGATCTTATGGAACATGAATGAATGTCATCAATGGCTCTTCCTGTTCTCTGCAACACTGATTGATCACTAATGGAAGCATGCCGCTGTGAATATTAGCCTCATACAACATCCAGCAGCAGCTACTGGGAAAACATAGGCTGTCACAGATGTTGCATTTCTAATGAACAACACATCTATTTATCTAAGGTAACATGCATATCTACAGAAAACCACAGATTATAGGGTTGTTTTAAGCTTGTCATGTTTTTTCTGGAGTAGAAAACATTTGAAAAAAGGTCCTTAATTTAATATTTTTGTGCAATCACCTGTAATCACCAATGTATGACTCACTACATCCTCTGTCTCTGTCTGCTCCATAATAAAATTCAATGTTACATGAATTCTGTATTAAAGATGCAGTAAATTCAGTGTTTAATATTTGCATACATGCACTCAAATTGAACTAATCCAACTAATGCTCAAGGGCAGTTTATTGTTTTTTTATTCTGTAAAAACACATCATGCAGGTGTTAGATCTCATCAAAATATGCCACTTTAATTATTTTAAAATGTGGCATCCAAGTCACCGGTGCCATCATTTTATTGCACTAAAGGAAGTAGATAATAATGAATTTGTTTTGTTACCAGGCCTCTCCCTGTCTCTCTTGTGATGACTCATTTTACCGGTTGATAAATTCGCCTCCTGATTGACACAGCTCATTTTGTTGGTCCTCTAGTTAGCTGTTCCAATAATAGCCCAGGAGGAAATGATTTCTCGAGCTGAGATGAACACAGAGCAAATATAGATGAGATACAAGAATACATCAGTGGCCATAATTCAGTCTGTGTGTTATCTTTACCTCTCATAATCACAAGCTGTGCAGAGGACAATTAAAGTGAATATAAATGAATATCTGTCCTTCCTCTGACTGTTAAAATCTGAAGTGCTGTATCTACTCCCTATGGTGTTGTGACATACTGTGCGCCTGAAGCAGAGTATCAGCCCTGATGTAAAGTGGGTTAACAGTGGCACCAGTTGCTGCAGTGAAGCTCAGTTTAGAAACACGTGCAGAAGGACTTGCTGATGGCTTGTTCTTATCTTAGAAACAAATCTGTGAATGTACGTCTGCCTGCTGCTTACAGTGTGTGCTTACTGTACGTTCTGTGCAGGAAAAATAGGGTTATCACTTGGGGTGTTTGAACACCAAGAGCATCTAAGAGTAATTTGAGCCATATTTGATAAAGAGCATGGTAATCACTGAGTGTATAGGACACATTTATTTAATTGTGAGCACCCATTAAAATTAGGTTAGATTCACTTTTCCAGTTAAACTCAGTGTTTCATATGGAGGAGGTTGTTTCATTTGGATAGGAACGACTTGATCCCAAACATAATTTTATTTATTCAAAAATTGCAGGTATCTCACCAACAGTAGCAGAAAGGCTGTATTTAATAAGAATAATTTAATATTATATTTGGTAATGGAAGGGGTGCTCTCATGCCCAAAGGTTTTATCATTCCCAGCCCAGGTCCTTTGCTGCATGTCGTTCCCGTTTCTCTCTTCCCATTTTTTTCTGTCTTTAATGAAGACAAAATAAATAGATAAAGCCCTAATAATATTTGATAGCCCTAAGAAGTGCAGTAAAAAATACCTAAATCACAAAATCAAGATTAGAGTATCCCCTGGAGATATTTCTTTCAAACAAAAATTTGAAAATACCACACACTTGTTTGTTGTTATATATTCATTGCACATATGTTTCTTCACCACTGCTGACTATTACTTTAATTTTATTATTTCTATTTCTAACAAAAATTTACATTTACACCCTCTGGGGTTGCTCATATATGGTATGGAATTTTAGAAAAGAAAACAGTTTTGAATTGTGTTTTGTCTTGAATTCTTACAGTGAAAAATGTACATTTAAAAAAAAAAAAAGAAAATCTATTTTATTTATTTTCCATAGTAGCCAATGCTAAAATATTTTTCCTTAAGTAAACAATTAATGTCTGTGTCCATAATCTGCTCTGTTTACACCCTATTTTACCACGCCTCATAATAAATATGTACAATATAATTGTGGGTAAATATGCTAAAAGTGTCTCTTGTCTATACACTGGCTCTTATATCAGAGTCAGCACTTCTCAGACACTAAACTGCATTAGTGGCACCACAAATGTTCAATAGATGAAGTCGTGAGTGGTGAAAATGGGAGTACTGCCCAGGGTGCAGTCATGCGTATGCGTCTCCATATTGATGTATGTGAAGATGTGTGTGTCTGTGTGGGCATTCGTGCATTCATGCGTACTTGTGTGCACGTGTACGTTAAGTGTTTGTGTGCGTACGTGTGTGTGTGTGTGTGTGTGTGTGCGTGTGCGTGTGTGTGTGTGTGTGTTTGGCAGAGGTCATCTCAGCCACCCTTATATTTTTGTTCTCCAGTGGTGCACCCTGTGCTATACACCAGTGATTAGTTTGAGTTTTAATCAGGCCCCACATGAGTCCACATGCAGACCACGTGGACTCATGTTGAATTAGGGCTGTTGGAAGCGGTTCATTAAACAGCTCCTGAGGCCTGCTCCTGGCTCTAACACCTCATCCCTTGTCCTGCCTCACAGCTTTAGGAGCAATAGCAACAACATTATCATTCCCAGAAAGTAGGGGTCTATAGCTAAAAATATTGATGTCTAAATTGTCCAATGCTGCTGTGTATGCATGTTAAAATCTGTAGAGCACCGACACAAAGACACCAGCATATTATTTTATTCAACTGTTATTATACAATAATGTGCTGATGCTGCTTTTAATCCCACTCTTCTGTTAATATCTTGTCTTCCAGAGGTGCCGCTGGTCCTCTACTTGTTCCTGCTCATCTCTCTGGTCTGGCTGTGGGCAGGGCTCCACATGGGATACAGATACCTGTGGATGCTCATCCTCTACGTCATCTTTAATTGCCTGCTGGTGAGCTCATTACATTATGTGGCTTTTTGTTTATTGGTATTTCTTGCTCTCTTACTCTTATATAGTAAAGTAATTAAATCAAGAGCAGCATCTCCCGTCTTGTATTCCTTTCTCCTTTTTCAGTAATTTCACACTGTACTAATTCATAATCATCATAAAGTGTTTTGATTACTTCTCTTGTTTAGTGTCAACATAAATTAGCTGTCATTTCAGTTGATGACACTGTATGAAGCTATGGAGTAAAGACATATTTTAATATTTACTCTCTTGTCTTAATTTTAAGTTGACGAGCCACTTGTTTCCAATTTGATTTGAGCTGGAAACGTTAAAGTGTAGTCATTCATGCTGTGATAGCACTTCAAATGACACTCCAAAGTCTTCTTTAAATGACTAATGTGTTATACTTCAGCAGCAGGAATTAATAACACCACAGTGTGCGTTTACATTGCATAACATGGCTTTATTCTTATGCGTGTTAGATACTTGTGTTTGCATTTGATGGCATGTAACATTAGAGGCCTATCTGCTGTTACCGCCAATAAAATATTAATGATCAGGGCTAGTGGACGGGTGTGCTTGTTCGTGTGCGATCTTCTTTTGTTGTCTTAGAAAGTGAGGTAGTGATGAAGGATACTTCATGCCACTTTGAAGCCGAGCTTTGATGTGTTGTCCTCAGGAGTGCACAGAGTGGCGGGGTTATCACTCTTTCAGATCTCACTTGAGCTTCCCACCGCCATCTCTCTCTCTCTCACTCTGTTATTGTTTTCATGCACCTGTTGCCTCCCGCCTTGTTTTTATTTCTAAATTTAGTGCTCCCTCTCTTCATCCTGACTCTTCGGTCTATATTTTCAACGAGATAAAAGGAGACATTAATGAGGTGTAAGATAACGCTATCACCACATATCTTCTCACAGCTGGAGATCCGTACACACTCAGACTGCTCTCCAACTTCAAAGACTTACATAACACAACATCTTTAATCATTAGAAGCTGAACTCAGCTAACAGCATTTAAATATCAATGCATTTTTTCCCCCACATCTGTAACAGACATTTAGCGGTCAATAAAATATCAAAATAATTCACCTAAATGGAAGTTTATTCTTCTCTTAACATTATCAGTATTGACTGCAGGTGGCTGATCCAAAAGATGTTTGCAGGGTTCCCGTAGGGTCTTAAGAAGTCTTAAAAGTCTTGAATTTACATATCTGCATTTGATACCTTAAAAAGTCTTAAAATGGTATTAAATTTGATATGGTAGGTCTTAATTTACGTTGCCATAAATTTGTTGGCTGTATTGTTTGTGTCTTGGAAAGCTGCAAAGAAAGTAACGTTAGTTGACTCAGTTTCACCAGTTCCAACCAGACAATTTATATTGAATTTAGGATCCAGTTATCGCTAACTTTGCAGACCCCAGTGAGAAATGACTCATAATGTTGGAGTAAAATACATTTTAGAATTTAGGAAAATACATTTTTCCTAAATTCTGAGTCACACATTTTTGCCAGCATGGCTGTGAAATGGGCATGAAATTCAGTTCTAAGCAGTCTTAAAAAGGGCTTAAAAAGTCTTAAATTTAACTTGTAGAAACCTGTAGGAATCCTGTGTTTGTATTACTGGACATTTTTCTCTCAGAAAAACTGCAGTTTAATTTTTTTTGCTTATGAAACACCTGGGGCGACACGGTGGTGAAGTGGATAGCACTCGTGCCTCACAGCAAGAAGGTCCTGGGTTCGATTCCAACAGTCGGTGGGACCTTTCTGTGTGGAGTTTGCATGTTCTCCCCGTGTCTGCATGGGTTTTCTCCGGGTACTCCGGCTTCCTCCC